>NIVC01002048.1:117825-127825 GCA_002269645.1 Macrostomum lignano | reverse complement strand
AAAGAGTAGGAGAGAGTGGGAAAGAGTGGGAGAGAGTAGGAGAGAGTGGGAGAGAGTGGGAGAGAGTGGGAGAGAGTGGGAGAGAGTAGGAGAGAGTAGGAGAGAGTGGGAGAGAGTGGGAGAGAGTGGGAGAGATTAGGAGAGAGTGGGAGAGAGTGGGAGAGAGTGGGAGAGAGTAGGAGAGAGTGGGAGAGAGTAGGAGAGAGTGGGAAAGAGTAGGAGAGAGTGGGAAAGAGTAGGAGAGATTAGGACAGAGTGGGAGAGAGTGGGAGAGAGTGGGAGAGAGTGGGAGAGAGTGGGAGAGAGTGGGAGAGAGTGGGAGAGAGTGGGAGAGAGTGGGAGAGAGTGGGAGAGAGTGGGAGAGAGTAGGAGAGAGTGGGAGAGAGTGGGAGAGAGTAGGAGAGAGTGGGAGAGAGTGGGAGAGAGTGGGAGAGAGTGGGAGAGAGTGGGAGAGAGTGGGAAAGAGTGGGAGAGAGTGGGAGAGAGTAGGAGAGATTAGGAGAGAGTGGGAGAGTGTGGAAGACATTTAGGTAACAGACTGCAAAAAGTCAAGGAGGTGGCACTAAACCTTTATTTGCCAGATCTATTCTTACTCAATCAGCTCAGTCTGTTTGAATTATTTGAACATATGTTTCGCACCTGCTCGAAGCCACCTCTTACCCTATAGCAGCTATATCAGCCGCGAATTTAAGGTGTCAATCAAAGCTAGTACCCAGCGTCTAATTACATTAGTAGAGAGAAGTCTTCTTCGACCTGCGAAAGCCAAGTGAGAACCTTTTGAGGCTTTAGAAAATTGAATTTCCAAAGCGACTTTCTGGGTCTGTTTTGCAGCTCTGCTCGGTTTTAAATGTATATAAGAATACTGAACCCTCTCTGCTCTGGGCTCCGCTATATCGTCCTTGGTCGATAAATGTACAAGAAGGAGAGACGCAGAAACAGAGGAGGAGGGAGGGACGGAGAGGGAGACAGGGAGAGGGAGACACAGAGAGGGAGACACGGAGAGGGAGACACGGAGAGGGAGACACAGAGAGGGAGACACGGAGAGGGAGACACAGAGAGGGAGACACAGAGAGGGAGACACGGAGAGGGAGACACGGAGAGGGAGACACGGAGAGGGAGACACGGAGAGGGAGACACGGAGAGGGAGACACAGAGAGGGAGACACGGAGAGGGAGACACAGAGAGGGAGACACAGAGAGGGAGACACGGAGAGGGAGACACGGAGAGGGAGACACGGAGAGGGAGACACAGAGAGGGAGACACAGAGAGGGAGACACAGAGAGGGAGACACAGAGAGGGAGACACAGAGAGGGAGACACAGAGAGGGAGACACAGAGAGGGAGACACGGAGAGGGAGACACGGAGAGGGAGACACAGAGAGGGAGACACAGAGAGGGAGACACAGAGAGGGAGACACAGAGAGGGAGACACGGAGAGGGAGACACAGAGAGGGAGACACAGAGAGGGAGACACGGAGAGGGAGACACGGAGAGGGAGACACAGAGAGGGAGACACGGAGAGGGAGACACGGAGAGGGAGACACGGAGAGGGAGACACAGAGAGGGAGACACAGAGAGGGAGACACAGAGACGGAGACACAGAGAGGGAGACACGGAGAGGGAGACACGGAGAGGGAGACACAGAGAGGGAGACACAGAGAGGGAGACACAGAGAGGGAGACACAGAGAGGGAGACACAGAGAGGGAGACACGGAGAGGGAGACACGGAGAGGGAGACACGGAGAGGGAGACACGGAGAGGGAGACACAGAGAGGGAGACACAGAGAGGGAGACACAGAGAGGGAGACACAGAGAGGGAGACACGGAGAGGGAGACACAGAGAGGGAGACACGGAGAGGGAGACACAGAGAGGGAGACACAGAGAGGGAGACACAGAGAGGGAGACACGGAGAGGGAGACACGGAGAGGGAGACACGGAGAGGGAGACACGGAGAGGGAGACACAGAGAGGGAGACACAGAGAGGGAGACACAGAGAGGGAGACACAGAGAGGGAGACACGGAGAGGGAGACACGGAGAGGGAGACACAGAGAGGGAGACACAGAGAGGGAGACACAGAGAGGGAGACACAGAGAGGGAGACACGGAGAGGGAGACACAGAGAGGGAGACACAGAGAGGGAGACACAGAGAGGGAGACACAGAGAGGGAGACACAGAGAGGGAGACACAGAGAGGGAGACACAGAGAGGGAGACACAGAGAGGGAGACACAGAGAGGGAGACACAGAGAGGGAGACACAGAGAGGGAGGGACGGAGAGGGAGACAGGGAGAGGGAGACACAGAGAGGGAGACACGGAGAGGGAGACACGGAGAGGGAGACACGGAGAGGGAGACACAGAGAGGGAGACACAGAGAGGGAGACACAGAGAGGGAGACACAGAGAGGGAGACACGGAGAGGGAGACACAGAGAGGGAGACACAGAGAGGGAGACACGGAGAGGGAGACACAGAGAGGGAGACACAGAGAGGGAGACACAGAGAGGGAGACACAGAGAGGGAGACACAGAGAGGGAGACACGGAGAGGGAGACACAGAGAGGGAGACACAGAGAGGGAGACACAGAGAGGGAGACACAGAGAGGGAGACACAGAGAGGGAGACACAGAGAGGAAGAAACAGAGAGGGAGACACGGAGAGGGAGACACGGAGAGGGAGACACAGAGAGGGAGACACAGAGAGGGAGACACAGAGAGGGAGACACAGAGAGGGAGACACAGAGAGGGAGACACAGAGAGGGAGAGGCAGAGAGGGAGAGGCAGAGAGGAAGAAACAGAGAGGGAGACACTGAGAGGGAGAGGCAGAGAGGGAGAGGCAGAGAGGAAGAAACAGAGAGGGAGACACGGAGAGGGAGACACAGAGAGGGAGACACAGAGAGGGAGACACAGAGAGGGAGGGACGGAGAGGGAGACAGGGAGAGGGAGACACAGAGAGGGAGACACGGAGAGGGAGACACGGAGAGGGAGACACAGAGAGGGAGACACGGAGAGGGAGACACAGAGAGGGAGACACAGAGAGGGAGACACAGAGAGGGAGACACAGAGAGGGAGACACGGAGAGGGAGACACAGAGAGGGAGACACAGAGAGGGAGACACAGAGAGGGAGACACAGAGAGGGAGACACAGAGAGGGAGACACAGAGAGGGAGACACAGAGAGGGAGACACAGAGAGGGAGACACAGAGAGGGAGACACAGAGAGGGAGACATAGAGAGGAGACACAGTGAGGGAGACACAGAGAGGGAGACACGGAGAGGGAGACACAGAGAGGGAGACACAGTGAGGGAGACACAGAGAGGGAGACACAGAGAGGGAGACACAGAGAGGGAGACACAGAGAGGGAGACACAGTGAGGGAGACACAGAGAGGGAGACACAGAGAGGGAGACACAGAGAGGGAGACACAGAGAGGGAGACACAGAGAGGGAGACACAGAGAGGGAGAGGCAGATGAGGCAATAAGGGTCACTAGTTCCTGTATACGACTTCAGCCTCACTGATCAATATCTGACCGTCTAATATCCTCATCTTGTAGATAAATATGTATGTCGTAGTAATTCATGTGCCAGAGATTTTATATCCAAACAGAATGTATTCAATAATATTAAAAAGCGGCTTACATAGCTAATTCAAGATTTACAATAGGCATAAAATAAGCATATAGGTTAGTACTAGGCTGAGCCACGCATATAAAAAGTTAGTACTAATACCCTGCACCTCCCCCGCTATGCTCGCGGTCAATTTTGCCTGATAATAAAATGCTGAGCATATAGTGTATACCCCATCCGGACTCACCGACACGGGTTTGAGCTACTCACTTTCTAACCCGTCTGTCGCTGCTAGGCTCCTGAGAGTCAATTTCTCATTTCTTCGCAGACCATCGCTCAAAATTCAGCAGTACAGCATGGAGCCATGGACATCTATACCTAGGACCTTGGGTTTGCAACTGAAACCCCGAAATCTTTCAGTTTTCAGTTTACTGGGTGTTGTTTTAAACAAATTTTTTTTTCGGTATGAGCATTAGACTAGGAGCTAGTGTTGATAGGAATTCTCAAAAAAATTAGACAACCCCATATACATCTCCATAGACAACCTCCCAAGATAACCCTATACAACCTCTAGACAACCCCTATAGACAGCCACTTAGACAGCCCCTTTGACAGCCCCTTAGACAAACCCTTAGACAAACCCTTAGACAAACCCTAGACAACCCCTAGACAACCCCTAGACAACCCTTAGACAACCCCTAGACAACCCCTAGACAACCCTTAGACAACTCTTAGACAACCCTTAGACAACCCTTAGACAACCCCTAGACAACTCCTAGACAACCCTTAGACAACCCCTAGACAACTCCTAGACAACCCTTAGACAACCCCTAGACAACCCCTAGACAACCCTTAGACAACCCTTAGACAACTCTTAGACAACCCTTAGACAACCCCTAGACAACCCTTAGACAACCCTAGACAACCCTTAGACAACCCTTAGACAACCCTTAGACAACCCCTAGACAACCCTTAGACAACCCTTAGACAACCCTTAGACAACCCCTAGACAACTCCATCGACAACTTGACCAATAATTGATACTAAAATCTGACATAGCTGGCTACTCAGCTGATATTAGTTAACCTATGTAAACTATGGCCCATAATAAAGCTAAAATAAGTGACAATTGTCAATCGTTCACGTGTAAATTGAAAAAAAGTGGAAGTCGGCCTCTACTCGTCCGAAAAAGAAGGGTGTTAGGCAAGAGTTTCAACTGCAGTTCCTATAAAGACTGTTGATCTCCATGGCAGGATCTTTTTCCGCCCCCATGGTCGCGTTCTTCATTCCATCTTGTCTCCAATAAATTTTTGTAGGCACAGTAGAACCACTGTATGTCCCCTCATGTGCACTGGCTCCATAGGGCTATTATCAGTGTGTATCGCAGTGTTAATTAGAGGTTTTTTCCAACAGTCTGGAAAACTGACGGATAGCCCATGGAGGCTTGTATATATCAAGACGAGTCATCAGTCTTTTACGAGGACTTTTATTACGCGTTGGTTTCTAAGAAAGAGTAGCCATCAAATTTTTGTTTTAATTTGCATTTTAATCAAGTATTTAAATTGCTATAGCCTAACTGACTGAAGCAAAAACCTTTTTTTTCAAAATCAGTTCGTGTTTTACGATTTGGATAAATGGTTTAGAGGTGATTCTCATGGTTTAGGGGTGATTCTCATGGCTTGGGAGTGATTATCATGGCTTAGGAGTGATTCTCATGGCTTGGGAGTGATTATCATGGCTTAGGAGTGTTTCTCATGGCTTGGGAGTGATTCCCATGTTTTGGGAGTGATTCTCATGGTTCCAAAGTGATTCTTATGGCTTTGGAGTGATTATCATGGCTTAGGAGTGATTCTCATGGCTTGGGAGTGATTCTCATGGCTTGGGAGTGATTATCATGGCTTAGGAGTGATTCTCATGGCTTGGGAGTGATTATCATGGCTTAGGAGTGATTCTCATGGCTTGGGAGTGATTATCATGGCTTAGGAGTGATTCTCATGGCTTGGGAGTGATTATCATGGGTTAGGAGTGATTCTCATGGCTTGTAGGTGATTCTTATGGTTTATTTATTGAGGGATCTAATGGATTAAGAGTAATTATCAATTTTCGGATTGATTCCATGTGAAGATGATTTAACAGTAACTTCCTAGTTTTCTTGATTTTTTAATCAAAGTGTACTATATAAGCTTCAGACAATTTTTTTCAAAAACTTTCTTTTCATCACAAAAGTAAATTTCAAGCAAGCCAAGCCGTTACCGACCATTATTTTCTCAGTAAGTTTGACGAACGTGATAAATAACGTTGGCATTTCGAATGAACTTTCTGACTGGTATAAAATTTCCCAATCAATTTCTTCAGGAACAAAATGTGTGTGTGTGTGTGTGTGTGTGTGTGTGTTTTCTATGCGTCATCAATTTGGACTGTTGCGTAAAATTAATAAACTATTTTGAAAATTCTGTCACAGGCGCCTTCTTAATCCCGTATCTGCTGATGCTGGTGATTGGAGGCATCCCGCTGTTCTATATGGAGCTGGCTCTGGGCCAGTACGTTCGCAAAGGAGCCATCACCTGCTGGGGTCGCGTCTGTCCGCTGTTTAAAGGTGAGGATTGGTTTTTAATTCTGTTTGTGGGATGCTGGATAGATTTTTAGGTAGATGATGAGGTAGATTCTGAGGTAGATTTGCACTTACATTTAGATATTGAGGTAGATTCTTTATGTAGATGTTATTATTATTATTATTATTATTATTATTATTGAGGTAGATTCTGAGGTAGATGTTGAGGTAGATTTTCAGGTAGATGTTGAGGCAGATGCTTTAAGTAGATTATGAGGTAGATTTTTGAGTAGATTCTGAGAGATACATTCAGATCTTTTAGGTCAATGTTAAGGTAGATTCACAGGTGGATGTTGAAAGTATGAACAGCTGTTTAATTTAGATCCCGAAACCTCATCAGAATGCTTACAATAAAATCCCCTCCCCCCACTCTGCACCATCGAATCTCAAGGCATCGGCATCTGCGTGGTAATGATCGCGTTCTTCACCGATCTATTCTATAACGTCATCATTGCCTGGTCTTTGTACTACTTATTTGCTTCATTCTCGCCCAGCCTGCCATGGACCTCTTGCAATAACACTTGGAATATTGCTGCCACGTGTTACGACGAGCACATCAGGGAGAAATTGCCGTCGATGACTTCCGATGCGGCAAAACTGATAGACAATGATCAGATTGGAGGTTTGCTTGGTACAGAAAATGCGAGCAGTTCACTGGCTCGAAGGAGCTACCCGGCGCATGAGTACTTTTAGTGAGATCGATTGTTTTTTATGATGTACTTTTAGCTGTTTATTGTTGTCCATGGATTGTCTAGGGGGTTTTCTAGGGGCTGTCTAGAGGGTTGTATAGGGTTATCTACGGAGTTGTTTATGGGTTGTCTGGGGTTGTCTAGTGCTTTCTCTATGGATTACCTAGAGGCCTGTCTAGAGCGGTTATCTGGGAGTTATCTAGAGGCTTATCTAGAGGTTGTCTACGGGTGCCTCGGATAGGGATCTATGGGTTTCTATGGTCCATAAATCTAAGAGCTGAGATTAAAAACTTTTTGGAAAATTTGGGCGTCAAGTTTCGTTTTACATTTGCAAGCTGTTTGTGAACTTATGAAAGATGTTTTTGGATTTTACTAGAATGTCTTTTGATACATTAAAAGTACATGTACCTGGTAAGAATAAATTGCCCTCAATAAAAACGATCTCTTTTTAACCTCCAGCCACCATGTGCTCGGAAACCACCCAGATGGAAACTTTGGCATTGACAACATTGGTTCCATCCAGTGGAAGCTGGCCGTCTGCCTCGCTCTGGTGTACATCATCTGCTATTTCAGTCTGTGGAAGGGCATTAGCATGTCTGGGAAGGTAACGTTTTAAATATTTGAATTCCTAGAATATTGGGATTCTTGGAATATTTGAATTCTTAGAATATTAGGATTCTTGGAATATTTGAATTCTTGGGATATTGAGATTCTTGCGACATTAGGATTCTTGGGATATTGGGATTCTTGGGATATTGGGATTCTTGGAATATTGGGATTCTTGCGATATTGGAACTTGTTGGAATATTGGGGTTCTTGGAATATTGGGATCCCAGGAATATTAGGATTATTGGAGTTCTTGCAATATTGGAATTCTTGGAATAATTGAATTCGTTGAATCTTAGGATTCTTAAAATGTTGGCGTTCTTGTAATGCTTGGATTCTTGGAATATTGGAATTCAGATTTGAATAAGTTTTTTGAAACGTAATCTTCTTCGATATTTCAGGTAGTCTGGTTCACCGCCATTTTCCCGTACTGTGTATTGCTGATTTTTCTGATTCGCGGCGTCACCCTGGAAGGCTCCATGATGGGAATCTACTATTATATGTACCCAAACTTAAGCGAGCTGCTCAACTCAAAGCCTTGGATTGATGCAGCTACTCAGGTGTTCTTTTCATTGGGACCCGGCTTTGGAGTTCTGCTGGCGTTCGCTTCGTATAACAAGTTTAACAATAATGTGTACAAGTGAGTAGTAGTAGTAGTAGTAGTAGTAGTAGTAGTAGTAGTAGTAGTAGTAGTAGTAGTAGTAGTAGTAGTAGTAGTATTAGTAGTAGTAGTAGTAGTAGTAGTATAAGTAGTAGCAGTAGTAGTAGTAGTAGTAGTAGTAGTATTAGTAGTAGTAGTAGTAGTAGTAGTATAAGTAGTAGCAGTAGTAGTAGTAGCAGTAGTAGTAGTAGAAGTAGTAGCAGTAGTAGTAGTAGTACCAGTTGTAGTATTGTAGCATAAAATCAGTTCGTATTGAATTTGTGCTCCCAATTTTTGCAGCCACCCTAAATGATTAAATAGCCATTTCTATTTTCAGCAACTATGGATTTAGTCAGGCTCTGAGGCATGTTGAGAACAATAGCTCTTTCAAAAGCCTGATTGACTCTTGAATTGTTTAAATGCAGATTTTGTTCGCATTCAAAGCATGCGGAGATTTATTGTTTAAAAAGGTAGATGGGACAGTGGTGCAATAAAAATTCACATTGATGAGAATCGCGAAAGCTGCTTAGCAGGGCACCATAGGAAAAAAATATCTGTCTTACAAAGTAGATACAGATAGCGTATAATGAAGACATTAGAAAAATATTAGAATAGAATAGAATAGAATAGAATAGAATTGAATAGAATAGAATAGAATAGAATAGAATAGAATAGAATAGAATAGAATAGAATAGAATTGAATAGAATAGAATAGAATAGAATAGAATAGAATAGAATAGAATAGAATAGAATTGAATAGAATAGAATAGAATAGAATTTAGAATAGAATAGAATAGAATAGAATAGAATAGAATAGAATAGAATAGAATAGAATAGAATAGAATAGAATAGAATAGAATAGAATAATAGAATAGAATAGAATAGAATAGAATAGAATAGAATAGAATAGAATAGAATAGAATAGAATAGAATAGAATAGAATAGAATAGAATAGAATTGAATAGAATAGAATAGAATAGAATAGAATAGAATAGAATAGAATAGAATAGAATAGAATAGAATAGAATAGAATAGAATAGAATATAATTGAATAGAATAGAATAGAATAGAATAGAATAGAATAGAATAGAATAGAATAGAATAGAATATAATAGAATAGAATAGAATAGAATAGAATAGAATAGAATAGAATAGAATAGAATAGAATAGAATAGAATAGAATAGAATAGAATAGAATAGAATAGAATAGAATAGAATAGAATAGAATATAATAGAATAGAATAGAATAGAATAGAATAGAATAGAATAGAAAAGAATAGATGCAAAATATGGCTCCCGCATTCACACGCATCCCATAATTTTCAGAGACGCGCTGATCACAAGTGCAGTAAACTGCATGACGAGTTTTTTGTCCGGGTTCGTGGTATTTGCAATCATCGGGTACCTGGCTCACAAACGGAAGGAGGACGTTAGACAGGTCATCTCGGATGGTGGGTTACGGGATTGACAATTTATATGCTTGATTATCACCGACAAGACAAATTTTGTCTTATAAAAATATGAGTTTTCAGATCAGGGCCTGGTGTTCACCGTGTACCCTGAGGCTTTGGCCACTTTGCCTGGTTCAACATTTTGGAGTTTGTGCTTCTTTCTCATGCTGATGACTCTGGGGCTGGATAGTTCGGTGAGTTCAATGCACACCAAGGGTGACAATCTTGTCTAACAGGATGGCAATCTTGTCTAACAGGATGGCAATCTTGTCTAATAGGATGGCAATCTTGTCTAACAGGATGGCAATCTTGTCTAATAGGATGGCAATCTTGTCTAACAGGATGGCAATCTTGTCTAACAGGATGGCAATCTTGTCTAACAGGATGGCAATCTTGTCTAACAGGATGGCAATCTTGTCTAACAGGATGGCAATCTTGTCTAA
>NIVC01002048.1:107825-110325 GCA_002269645.1 Macrostomum lignano | reverse complement strand
TGCATTTACGAGCTCGTTAGGTACCTGTACCAAAACGTCATGTGACTATAATAGAGATTGAATATAACTTTTAATTCTGCTAGATTTTACTGCACATTTGCCTATTGTATATACTGTATATGGCTCAGCTACTCATCATTCTGTACCTAAAAGTACAATCTAGTTGATCAAAGAAAATTTTTACAATTAGACACTGTGAACAATTAATAAAATAAAATTCAGTGTACTTTTAAATTATGAAATAACTATATACTACTGCATAGAATACAATACAGTATTTTGAATGCAAATTTTGGTCTATCGATTTTTAGTCAAACTATTTTACCACTAAAAGCCATCAAAAAGTGTTTTCTACCCAACTAAAAACGTGATTTATGATGTAATGCTAGTATAAATAGAAACACAACAATTGCAGAGTCCCCAAAAATCCCGTGACCACACCATATGTATGCAACGATTCATTTAGCTGGTAATTGTAAGAGGATATTAGCTAACACAACAAATTAGTTGTCAAAAATTTATTCGAGGGCCAAATTTGACTTTTAAATTCAGTTGGAAAAAAGAAACTTAGAAACTATAAACTACTCTATTAAAATGTCAAACATATCCAATTTAGAACCTGTCACTGCTTGACATGCACAGAAGTTCTAAGTTGGCTAAGCCCTCCAATACCAATATGTCGCCTTCATGCGTCACTTATGGGTTGCCTATGGATTGATGACTACTAGTTGAGCTGTACCGTCACATGTCAGAATCTATAAGGGTAAGCCATTCAGATCAATCCATCAACCTTGCAGGTTGTCGACTTATGCATTCTTTTAGAAGCAGTGCATTGAGGCCAGCTTCTTTCCTGTCTCCGCGGCGCTGGCATTGGAGTTTGCTGCAGCAGCGGTGACGGCGGCGGCAGCTGCGGCATCAGCAGCAGCGGTTCCTCCTGGCATGTAATCCACCAGGCTGTCTGCCCGACGGTAACTGACCGACTGCAGACATTCCGAGTCTCCAGCCGCGGCACTCGGATCAATCAAAGCCAAAGTGAGGCTGCTGGAGTCCGCCGAGCCCCAGCAGGGCAGGCGCAGGCCCAGCTTGGTTGCCATGGAAACTGGGATGATCCGGCCAGCCAGGTAGTGCCGACGAACGGCAAACTCCAATGAGCAGCGCTTGGGCAGAAATAGCGAGATGAGCGAGTCGGGGCGAAGCTGCTGGCTGCCGCTTGGCGGCTTGTCGGCCTCCCAGCCTGCGTTGGAGACATACGCAAGTTTTGAGCAATCATTTTTGCTTTTCCTGCGTTTCTGTTCTCAAAAGTGACCCTATCGATGTATTAAAAGCAAGCGTGCAAATCTGTCTCAAGCCCTCTGCGGTAAACGCATCCGACTCTCGCTTCATAGCATAGGCCTGCATCCCCCAAGTTAGATTCCGTGCGCGGCCATCGGTTAATTTGAGGAGCGATTGAGCACGAATATTGTCCTGGGCTTGTCGTGCAATGTTCTGCTTGTGTCACGTGTCAAAGGGGCAGAGTATCTACGCTGATTTAATGAGCCCAAAGATCCACAGTCCTGTGAGATGCGTTTTTATGAGTGAATAAAGTGCTCAGGAGTCAGTGGAATGAGCAGAATCGCCTCAGCGTTGGTTGTGGGACGATTTCGCTTAAGCATTGCGCCAGGGTGCCCACAACTCTATCAACCTTCTCTCACCGCTGGGCACATCGATGCTAACAATGGGCACAGTAGTGTCGCACAGTTTTGCCGAACACGCCGGCTAAATCCGGTTTAACTGGCAGCTGAAATGTCCAACCGAACAGGGCGTCAATGATCAGGCCGTAGTTGTGCTGCAGCACCTGCACGTCGCCGGGCATGTAGCTTAGAAATGGAATATCCAGCTTCTCGCACGTTGAGCAGCTGACGATAAGCCGGCTTGAGATGGCGTCTTCGGATAGAATAAAGTCAGCTTGTAGCCCTGAAGTGTCGCGAGAATGGTCTATTTGCAAGATACACGCTAAGGAACTTGCTAAGGAAAATGATGACTTAAGAGGACTTGTTGTCAAGTAAAATGGCTATCTAGCCGAATAAATATGCCCTAGATAGCAAGGGACTGGAAAAGAATCCCTTCAGATAACTCAAGACCTCAATCGAATTCCGACAAAATTGAAGCGTTCTCTCCCCGAAGAGGCCGTGTGGGCTAGTCACACTATACTAAATCGGCTCACAAAGATTTTCAGATACTTGGCGCACGCCAGCCCGTACCGCCGTTGTCGCCGGGGCCGCAGCACACCAGGGCGGCGCCGGCTCGAGCCAGCGCCTCGCGGATAGATTCGCGTGAAAGCCAGGGCCGCCGACAGGCCGCCGTGCTCGAGTAGCTGCTCCAGAGTCATGCCGAGCTCTCCAGTGAGCTCAGCGAATAGTTGCTCCGTCTGGCTGCGACTTGAAGTGTTCGATGATTAAGATGAATTGATGATGAATCTTCATTGTCTGAGATAATTATTTATCACTTAGAGTTTCAAGCT
>NIVC01002048.1:0-104316 GCA_002269645.1 Macrostomum lignano | reverse complement strand
ATACACACGCATACTTATATAGAGATTTGCACTTGAAAACATAGTAAATAAAGTCAAGACAAATGACGGAGCCGGTATATTATTTGACCGAAAACAATTGTTGGTTGCAGGCCATCTCTGGTATGTTCTTTTGGTTCGATTTCATTTTTAAATCGAAATAAGCAGGCAGAAAGTTGCAGATTTTCCAGAGAGCAGAACAGGACGCATTTGTTTCAACTGAAGTTTTTTTTGGCAACAGCGGCGCAGAAAACAGAAATTTTTTCTTTTTTTAAAAAACAACTTGCGCATAAACTGCTTTCAGAGTCTGACTGGATTGGCAGTCCTTGACTGACCGTTGGCTCGTGCCTATTTTTGAGCTGTCTCTGAAATGCAAGTTTTGAAAATAGTGGCTTTATTATTGTTGAAAATTCTACTGCTCAGTGTGACTCGGGTATTGAGAATCTGGTATTAGGAATCGGGTATTGGGTATCGGAATCGGGTATTGGGTATTGGAAATCGGGTATTGGCTATTGGAAATCGGGTATTGGATATTGGAAATCGGGTACTAGGAATCGGTATTGGCTATTGGAAATCGGGTACTAGGAATCGGGTATTGGGTATTGGGAATCGGGTATTGGGAATCTGGTATTGGGAATTGGGAATCTGGTATTGGGAATTGGGAATCGGGTATTGGGAATTGGGAATCGGATATTGGGAATTGGGAATCGGATATTGGGAATTGGAAATCGGGTATTGGGTATTGGGAATTAGATATTGGGTATTGGGAATCGGGTATTGGGTATTGGGAATCAAATATTGCGTAACATTTATCAAGAATCACAATTTACTGCAATCTACTGCAATCTATTGCGATCAACTGCAGTATGCTGAAATTACTCACTAGCGTAGGCCTTGGCAACGTACTCCCGCATGCTAGCAACCACAGAATCTGGGATGAGCATTTCAAAGCTCTCCTTAGGCAGCTTGGCCAGTTTGACATCGGACAGCGCCGAGCAGGTGGCCGCTCGACCCTCGTCAAGCACGAGCGCCCGCTCGCCAAAGAACTCATTGGCGCCCATTGTGCGCACCTGCTTGCCGCCGACCAAGACGCTGACGCTGCCGTCCAAGATAAAGTACATCGCGTCGCCCGGCTCGCCCTGACGACAGATGACGTCACCTTTGTGCATGGTGAGTACTTCTATCGCGTCAATCAGACTATTCACGTGACTGTCCGTGAGGTTGTTGCTGAACAATGGGATCTGCCGGATGACTCGCTCAAAGCATTCCGCATTGCGAACCGCTTGATTCTTTTTCAACCAAACGTAGCGAGTTGCGTTCAGCACCCACAGCTCACCGTCTGTCAGGGCCGTGATGCTGGCAGCGCGAGGGGCGTGATTGACGAGAGCCAGGTCACCTGGCGGCGGGGTTTTGATAGTAGTATCTGTTAGCTATCAGTAGTATCTGTTAGCTATCAGTAGTATCTGTTAGCTATCAGTAGTATCTGTTAGCTATCAGTAGTATCTGTTAGCTATCAGTAGTATCTGTTAGTTATCAGTAGTATCTGTTAGCTATCAGTAGTATCTGTTAGTTATCAGTAGTATCTGTTAGCTATCAGTAGTATCTGTTAGTTATCAGTAGTATCTGTTAGTTATCAGTAGTATCTGTTAGTTATCAGTAGTATCTGTTAGTTATCAGTAGTATCTGTTAGTTATCAGTAGTATCTGTTAGCTATCAGTAGTATCTGTTAGTTATCAGTAGTATCTGTTAGTTATCAGTAGTATCTGTTAGTTATCAGTAGTATCTGTTAGTTATCAGTAGTATCTGTTAGTTATCAGTAGTATCTGTTAGTTATCAGTAGTATCTGTTAGTTATCAGTAGTATCTGTTAGTTATCAGTAGTATCTGTTAGTTATCAGTAGTATCTGTTAGTTATCAGTAGTATCTGTTAGTTATCAGTAGTATCTGTTAGCTATCAGTAGTATCTGTTAGTTATCAGTAGTATCTGTTAGTTATCAGTAGTATCTGTTAGTTATCAGTAGTATCTGTTAGTTATCAGTAGTATCTGTTAGTTATCAGTAGTATCTGTTAGTTATCAGTAGTATCTGTTAGTTATCAGTAGTATCTGTTAGTTATCAGTAGTATCTGTTAGCTATCAGTAGTATCTGTTAGCTATCAGTAGTATCTGTTAGCTATCAGTAGTATCTGTTAGCTATCAGTAGTATCTGTTAGTTATCAGTAGTATCTGTTAGTTATCAGTAGTATCTGTTAGTTATCAGTAGTATCTGTTAGTTATCAGTAGTATCTGTTAGTTATCAGTAGTATCTGTTAGCTATCAGTAGTATCTGTTAGCTATCAGTAGTATCTGTTAGTTATCAGTAGTATCTGTTAGTTATCAGTAGTATCTGTTAGTTATCAGTAGTATCTGTTAGTTATCAGTAGTATCTGTTAGCTATCAGTAGTATCTGTTAGCTATCAGTAGTATCTGTTAGTTATCAGTAGTATCTGTTAGTTATCAGCAGTATCTGTTAGCTATCAGTAAAAACTAGTAGAAACTTATTTGTGAAACTAGTAGTATCATTCAGTAGTATTATAGCAATATTAGCTCGTATTAATATTATAATCTATTTTAACAAAAACAGTAGAATTCAGTTCACCGAAGTAACCGGAGCCTTCGTAAGTTCGAATCCTGGTGCTCTTGCCTCCCTTCATCACCGTGCAGTCGTACTTGCCGCTTCGAATGACGAAGAAGGCGTCGCCCACGTCGCCCTGTTTGATCACCACCTCGCCTTTGGTCACTTTGCGCCGGTACATGTAGCCAATGACCGACTGTAAGTGAGGAGATTGTGCTTGGGTCAATGAATGTCAGTAAATGTGCAATGGCGCCTAGAAATTTTGTCACTGTTGCTTGAATAGAAGTGACGGTTCCAGCTGGCAGGCCACATCATCCGAGCGTCCTGTGACGCGGCTTTTGTTTTACGACCTAACTGACAGAGTATTCTGGCGTGTTACCTTCAGCTCCTTGTCCTCGTATCCTTGAAACAGCACCAGCGAATTGATCTGCTTGATAATTTCGGCGATCTCCTTGCTAGTTTTGTTGCAGTCCTTTTTAGTGTCGATGAAATCGCTCTCGGACATCTCGTCCAGGTTGCAAGCCTGGATCATGCCGCTCCTCGGGCTCACCACGTTGTCGTTGCTCACTTCGTCGTCGTCCTCCAGAATGGCATACTGCTGCCGCGAAAAACATCCGTGGAGAAGTGGCTGCTGCCTCGGCTACGGGAGTCTCTGCTGCCCTTTTCGCTGGCGTGCTGATTAGTGAGAGGCGCTGCCCGTTCAGAGAGGCCTTCTTGCTGCTCATCAGTCAATTCCTCTTGCTCGGTCGGCATGGCCCTACGCTTTTGGACGCGGCCAGTGAACTAATTTGTAATAATAAAGACAGACTCGACACACAGCAAGCAGATCCGGGGGCGGGGATGAAATCTTGCTTGCTTGTTATTGCACTAATACGGAATCAGACGGAGGGCGAGAGAGATCAAGTGTCTTGCAAATAGTCTATGGCAATTTGGGCTTGCAGCGAAGCTATAAGGCTATAAAGCGCTGACAACGGCGTTTGTTTGCTAGCGCATGTTTATAGCAATGTTGTGGCACTGTATGTGAGCGGAAAGATCAAAGGACTGCTTCCAGACGGTCAATCATCAAAGTTTAATAACCGAAGTTAGTCTAGTTGAGGCTAACGTACGTACAGGTGAAGTACGGCGATTATTTGCTGCTTTTAGTGCTGATATCCATCGGTCAGAGCCCCACCACCACTTCACAATGAGTAGGAGCTCAGGAAAGTGACCGGTGACTCAACCTAAGAGCACAGGGGAATTGACCGGTGACTCAGCCTGAGAAGACAGGGAAAGTGACCAGTGACTCAGCCTGAGAACACAGGGGAAGTGACCGGTGACTCAACCTGAGAAGACAGGGGAAGTTACCGGTGACTCAACCTGAGCGCACAGGGGAAGTGACCGGTGACTCAACCTGAGAACACAGGGGAAGTGACCGGTGACTCAACCTGAGAACACAGGGGAAGTGACCGGTGACTCAACCTGAGAAGACAGGGGAAGTTACCGGTGACTCAACCTGAGCGCACAGGGGAAGTGACCGGTGACTCAACCTGAGAACACAGGGGAAGTGACCGGTGACTCAACCTGAGAAGACAGGGGAAGTTACCGGTGACTCAGCCTGAAAAGACAGGGGAAGTGACCGGTGAATCAACCTGAGAACACAGGGGAAGTGACCGGTGACTCAACCTGAGCGCACAGGGGAAGTGACCGGTGGCTCAACCTGAGAACAGGTAAGCTAACATTAAATGATGCAACACAAATGAAGATAAGCCACTCAATTTAAATTCGTACGGAACAGGAACGGAACTATCAATAGTAATGGGTCTGCACAAACAGCCACAGTAAGATGTGTGCTGTAGGGTCAGACCTTAGCCAAGCATATATTTACACACAAGAATTGCAATGCAAAGCCATCGCTAAAAGCAGTTGTTAAGATTGTTATTACAGCAGGCCCTGCATCTCCTGCATGAATTTCTCGTAGGCGTCGTCCTTGGCGCTGCTGCTCATCTGCTGCTGACGGTGGTGACTAGCGGCGGCCTCGTCGCCGACACCGATAACGCCGGAGATTGGCGGGGCGCTGACAGCAGTTGCCGCCGCCGACTGCTGATGACCAGCGGAAGAAACCATTGCTGGATGCAGTTGCTTATGTTGCTGCTGCTGCTGGGCGCTTCGCTTGATCCGAACCGCGGTTGGCACGAGTTTGGTGGCATCGCCGATCAGGTTCTTCAACTGCGGCGCAGCCGAGATGCTCGTCTGTCCGTGGCGTCGGGGGCCGGCCTCGGCCGGGGCTGCGGCTGCCGGAGCGACAGGCGGCGGCTGCGCCTGCGGCGGAACAATCGCCTGAGGCGGCGGCGGCGGCGGTGGCATCGCCGGCTGAGGTCGATGAAGCGACGCCGCCGCAGCTGCTGCAGCTGCCGCAGCCGCAGCCGCCGCAGCCGCCGCCGGCGCGGGCGGATTCGGCTGCATCGAAGGCGCAGGCGGCACCAGCGGCGCTGGCGCCGGCGCTTTCTCGCCGGGAGGCGCCGGCTCGTCGCTGAATCGGATCGACTTCTGCTGCAGCGGCTGTGCCGGAGGCGGCTTCGCTGACGGCGGCTCGTCCTCGCAGTCGGAGAGGTCCGGCGGCGGTCCCGGCGGCGGCCCGGCCGGCTTTCTGTCCGGCTTCTTCCGCGGCGGCGGCGCCGAGGCTTTTAAAATGCCGGGCAGGAGGCCGCCGTCAGCTGAGAACACGCTGGACGGAGGCGGGATGGCGCCGCCGGGGAACACGGGCGGGAAGCCGGGCGCTTGGGTGGCGCCGGGCGGCAGCGAGGGCAGCGGGATGCTGCTGGTGTCGACGTTCTCGGCCGCTCGGACCTGCTCGTAGAACAGCGCGCGCTGCTGCCGGCGCTGCTCGTACTCTTGGCGGGCGGCGACCAGCTTGCCAGCCTCGTCCGGGCTCTCGCGTTGCTGGGGGGGGGGGGCAATGAGAATTGGCGGAAATGGGGACAGCTGACTTGCATACTTGCGAGTGCTCCGGAATTGGGATACAAGACTAGGAAGGGGATCATAGATTAGTGCTGCGGGGGTCTTGGATTAGTGATAGGATAACGGATCATTGATGGGGATAATGAATTATTGATAGGGATTATTGATTAGTGATGGGATAATGGATTAGTGATGGGAGAATGGATTAGTGATGAGATAATGGATTAGTGATGAGATAATGGATTAGTGATGGGAGAATGGATTAGTGATGGGAGAATGGATTAGTGATGGGAGAATGGATTAGTGATGGAGAATGGATTAGTGATGGGAGAATGGATTAGTGATGAGATAATGGATTAGTGATGAGATAATGGATTAGTGATGGGAGAATGGATTAGTGATGGGATAATGGATTAGTGATGGGATAATGGATTAGTGATGGTGATTGTGGATTAGGAATGGAGAATTATGAATTAGAGACGAACTTATGGACTAGGGATAGAAAATATGGATTTGGAGCTCCTGGATTAGGGATTTGAATCCTGTATTAAAAATATGGATTATGGATTGAACAGGATTCTGGATTAATCTATAATCCTAGATTATGGATTAGGAATCAGGGCCGGGATGCTGAATTAGGGATGGGGATTCCGGATTAAGGATTAGAAATGCGGATTTGGAAGGTAGAACAGAAATGAATTAACGATAAGATAGCGACAGCAGCGCAGAGGCACTCACAACCATAGACAGGATCCGGTCGTAGGTCTCCAGCAGTTTCCTGCGCTTCTCCTGAATAACTCGCAGTGCCAACCTCTCGCCGTCGCTGAAACCAACGGCGCTGCCGCCGCCGATGTCGGCCTCAGCTGACGGATCCAGCTCCATTTTGTCGTACTCTTCCAGCTCAATTAGTATCTGGTCTGGTTGGCGCGCCTTCAGCACGCTGGTTCGCACCTGCAAGATGGGAAGTAATTGTCACACACTCATTGCCAGGTCATTGTCACACACTCATTGCCAGGTCATTGTCATTGTCACACACTCATCGCCAGGTCATTGTCATTGTCACACACTCATTGCCAGGTCATTGTCATTGTCACACACTCATTGCCAGGTCATTGTCATTGTCACACACTCATTGCCAGGTCACTGTCACACACTCATTATGAGGTCACTGTCACACACTCATTGTCAGTTCATTTTCACACACTCATTGCCAGGTCACTGTCACACACTCATTGTCAGGTCATTGTCACACACTCATCGCCAGGTCATTGTCATTGTCACACACTCATTGCCAGGTCATTGTCATTGTCACACACTCATTGCCAGGTCATTGTCATTGTCACACACTCATTGCCAGGTCACTGTCACACACTCATTATGAGGTCACTGTCACACACTCATTGTCAGTTCATTTTCACACACTCATTGCCAGGTCACTGTCACACACTCATTGTCAGGTCATTGTCACACACTTATTGCCAGGTCATTGTCACACACTCATTGTTAGGTCACTGTCACACACTCATTGTCAGGTCATTGTCACACACTCATTGTCAGTTCATTGTCACACACTCATTGCCAGGTCACTGTCACACACTCATTGTCAGGTCATTGTCACACACTTATTGCCAGGTCATTGTCACACACTCATTGTTAGGTCACTGTCACACACTCATTATGAGGTCACTGTCACACTCATTGTCAGGTTATTGTCACACACTTATTGCCAGGTCATTGTCACACACTCATTGTTAGGTCACTGTCACACACTCATTGTTAGGTCACTGTCACACACTCATTATGAGGTCACTGTCACACTCATTGTCAGGTTATTGTCACACACTTATTGCCAGGTCATTGTCACGCACTCATTGTTAGGTCACTGTCACACACTCATTATGAGGTCACTGTCACACTCATTGTCAGGTTATTGTCACACACTTATTGCCAGGTCATTGTCACACACTCATTGCCAGGTCACTATCACACACTCATTATGAGGTCACTGTCACACACTCATTGTCAGGTCACACACAGCCCTTCCCAGATGTTGAGTCAGCCTGTCATGCTGCCTTCAATGAGCAAATTTTTACCTGCATTCGCTGCTTTTTGTTTTTCTTCAGCTCCCGTTTCCTGGCCTCCTTCCGCGCCTGGTCGGTCGGGTTCATGAACCGGCCAGTCTTGGTGGTGCCAACTGCTCGCCTGCCCATGGCTCAGCTTGTTGCAGATTTAGTATTTTTGATATAAAATTACAAACTGAAAATTTAAATATTCATGCATTACATTATATTTGTTGAGATTACTAATTTAATTTATATGGTGACTTTAACTTTGAAATGAGCACCTAATCTGGCTGGCACTTTGAGGAACATTTTTCATGTATTAACTATAGGCCAAAGAAATACTTAAATTATTATCATAAATTTATAAGTTTGTCATATTGAATAAATAAAAAGATTTTATATTTTACAATGACTCCAATACAAAAACTTGTTAAATTTCAGACATACATTATCTGTCATTCTTGGTTGTGCATTTTAATGTTTGAAAACCAATACTATTTCCAGATTGATGGTGTTGCTATGGGATATCCTCTTGCCCTTATACTTGCTAATCAGTACCAAAGTCATTAGGAGAATGAATAGATAAAACTCCTCAATGCCCCACAGTTTTATAAGCATTATGTTGATGATACATTTGCTGTTTTTGACAATAAGTTTCTTATCAGAATAAACCTGGGTTTTTTTCGTCCATAACTTAGGTGCGATTTTGCACCCTGTGCTAGATTTCAGGGTGCGATTTTCAAGACCAGGATGCACTGCACGTCCACAACACTAAATTGTAAAACCCACATCACATCCTTGCAAAAAATTGGGTGCACTTTTCGCACCCTGAGTCAAATTTCAGGGTGCGATTTTTAAGACCAGGATGCTTTTCGCACCCATTCACACAAAAAAACCCAGGAATAAACTCCACTTACCTAAACATCAAACTCACCATTGAAAGCATAAAGAAGAGTCTCTCTTTTCTTGATACTGAGGTTGATTCAGATTGCTCTAGACATTGTCCTCTTGTGGAAGTTTACTATAAACTGTGGAAATATAGCTTGTCTAACAAATAGTATGAAAAATAAATGTCAACAATAAAATATAATACAATTTTTCTTTTTATTCAATGCATTTTGTCAAACATAAGACATTGTCAGGGCAAATTCAATTTACCTTAATTTTTCTTAATTCACCTTTGGTGTATTGAATTAAGGTGAATTGAATTGGCCCTGATGATATCTTATGTTTGCAAAATCTGCTGGCTAAAAAGAAAAATTATATGTTTTTGCTGACATTTTCTTATTTACTATAAATCTACAAGGGGTATCCCAGAAATAGTGTCACTTTTGCTTGCTTCCACAAGTATTAATGTGTGTTAAAAAAGTTATGTGCCCTAAAAGTTAGTGGCTTATTTTAGCTTTCATGCCATGAAAGTCCAATTTTTATAATTGCTTCCTGCTATAAGCAGCATGCATTTATTCGCATACCCTTGGCCATAGAAATAAACACTGCATAGTGCTTCTATGCTCACTCAGAAGAAAGTCTCAAGTAGAGCTGATCAAGCACAGAGTTGCAAGACAGCAGCTGCAAGATGTTTTTTATTTTAGAGATATAATTTTTTTCAAATAAGTTGCCCGTGCGCTGTCTATTGATGTCATATTATCCCTAGTGTGGTTTGCTTCTGCTTGTCTAGGCATTGTTCCACTACATGCTCCATGCATTGGCTGTTATTATCCTTTTTTATGGAACTTTGTTAAGTTGCACTTATGCTCCCGGTTTTTATCTTTTGTCCATACTATGCCCATAGGTGCCCACCATTGCATCCAGCAGTTGCTCCCACCTTTGGAATTGCTAGCTGCCCCTATTTAATCCCCTGTTTTCATGTGCTAATTCTGTTACCTTCCTTGCCCTTTTCTTTTATCCTCTGCTCCATTTAACTTGCTGATTCTTGCACACATTTATTTTATTTACTCTCGCTATCTATCTTGCTTTGCCTGATAACAAAGCTTAATAAGTTTATCAATTAGTGAACTACTTTTATAATTTAGCACCCTGGTGCTGCCACAAATTTATCTCGATTGACTAACTAACTATTTTAACCTGCCTAATAATAATTAATAACTGAAAATAAATAATAAATAATAAGCTACATTCTATTTATTTGTTGATCCATAAGCCATAGCATATCTTGAATTCTTTGCCCATGGGGCATAAAACAATCAAAGTTCTCAACTAAAGAAAGTTCTAAGACTTATTTGTTCTGTAATACGTAAATTACAGTGGTGGCAGCCCTACCATACTAAAAGTAACAAGCTTAGCAAATTGACGCATTAATTTGAATGACCACACTGCTATATGACCACTCCACTACAATACTTTGAAGGACTTTGAGGACCCTGGCAGTCGGATTAAAATAGGAGAAAGAATTTTGTTGTGATTTGTCTGCGCGACATCTTTGGATTTAGGATTTATTCGTGCAAATGCAATGCTGGCAAGAATTCAAATGCAGAATCTGCCTCCACCTCATTGGAGTTAGCAAGACTAACCAACTTCAAATTAAGCTTATTAACTTTTTTGACCCCACCTTACCTATTACATAAATTATATTTTTTGTTATTTTAATAATAATTTTTTAGGCAAAATGTGACATTTTATAAGTTAGTTATAAATATAATATAAATTAGAGGCTATGGCCTACCATTTAGGATTTTAGATATAACAAAAAGGTCAGCTTATAATATTAATAATTACTAGGCCTTTAGGCCTACTTTGAATTCTATAGGCCTTAATATTACAGTACACCTAGAAAAAGAATTTATTTGCTATAAATAGACTTATTACTATAGGTTACTACTATAGTCTGGATCATGCTAGGTGCACACCCAAACAAAAATTGATAGGTACAAATGCATGCCTAAAAAATGAGTGCATGTCCATTCTGAAAACTCTGCTGGTGTTGCAACAATAAATGTCTTTTTTATGTTGTGAGAATTAATGACCTTTTTTCATTGCATAATAGACCCTTTTTGACAGATAATTTGGTTAATTTTTCTGCTTTTTAGGCAATATTGTTTATATTAAAAAATTGATATGTGCAAAGATTTGTTTAAATGCCTTATTACAAGCTTAAAAACCTGTAAAGTAGGAAATTTACACTTAAAAATGAACTTTTTTATCTTTTTTCTACTTTAGGCCTACAATAACTCTTCTGCATTATTCTATAAAGTGCATGCCAGGTGTATTTTCTTAGAAGTGATGCATGACAACTGTGCACACCTACTTTTGGCGCACAAGGCCAATGCACGCCCAAATTTTTGGGCATATACTACATGATCTAGAGTGTGGGGTTACTATAGTTATTCTATTGTATCAAAACAGAATAGAATTGTAACTTGTAAGGTTCTACTACTCAAACTTGATCTTGATCCTGATTGCAGCGCATGGGCATTTTGGCGGACGGCGTCCGGCGCGGATCTAATACGGCGCAGCGCAGCGCGTACGGCGCGCGGCGATTAGTACGGCGCGGCGCGGTACTAATTAGATGCCGAGGCATTTAGGCTTGATAAGACAGTTATAGTTACTCCTGCCGTTTACCCAACATTTACCCTGCGTTAATTTTGCTTTAGGGTTTCTTTCACAGGTAAGTCATTTCACAGCGTGGCGCAGGTTGTGTAGGCGTCTGGCGTACTTAAGCCATGCGCTGCAATAGGGATCTTGATCTATGACTGAGATATTTGTGGTATCTACTTAGCTTAGCTACTAACTAGGCCTATTAATAGCTAATAAGAATTTTTAGTATATTGGATTGACTAGGCCTACTGTAGTTCTTTAAAATATTATAATTTCTAATCTAAGTCTAAGATAGGCCTATCCTACATTGGAAAAGTAAGATTCTATAATATTTTTATCTAAACATAAGTCTACTATAATAGGCATAACATTACATTATTGATATTATTATAAAATATAGCATAACATTTATTTTATTACATACTACAACTAAACCGGAACCAGTGATACTGATTAGGCCTACTGAACCAGGTCCATGAATTTATTTTAAATAAAACCATAAACTATGAGCCAAAGTTTGAAAAGTTTGAAATGATTATAAAAAACTAAAAGCTTTGATAATTTTTTAACTTGCAATATTAGTTGGCACGTAGCGATCGACTGCAGAAAGAAAGAATTAAACAGCTTGATTTTGTGGTATTGCACGATCAAAAAATTACAAATAAAGCAATTTAACTTTGTGCCAATCCTTCTTAGATAGATGTTTGCGCTTTAACAAAGCTTAATCACTAGGCATGTTTTCCATTAGCTACTACTCAAACTACTAAAAATCATTAGCTTTTGCTTCTCCGTTTTACAATATACGCTAATTCCATTTCCTGCTACAACACCCTGCGTAAACGAGTATTTTTCGGCCTTACATTTTGACACGGGTGGCTACAAACTAGAATAAACCACACGAATATCGTGTTATAAGCTGTTGACATGGACCCATGTTCTTTTAATTTTCAACCTGAAATCCAGGCACCATCTTTTGTTTCATAACGTGGTATACCTTCTATACAATTTTACTCTCTAGTTTCTTAGCAATTTAACTTTGAGCCAATTGTACATGCAGGCTGATAAGGGGCGTCGCCAACGGGGGGGACAGGGGGACATGTCCCCTCTCAGTAAAAGATCTGGGGGGATATAATGCCAATGCTTTGTCCCCCACCCCACCTTGTGACCCGTTATGGAAATCAATAATTTTCGCTGCAGGGCGGATAGAACATGTAGTGCCTGCGGCGCTAAAATGAGTGCCTGCGGCGCCAAAATGAGTGCTTGCGGCGCTAAAATGAGTGCCTGCGGCGCTAAAATGGTCGAGTGCCTGCGGCGCTAAAAGGAGCGCCTGCGGCGCCAAAATAAGTGCCCGCGGCGCTAAAATGAGTGCTGACAACACCGATTCTGAAAATAATGTACATGTAAGAATTTCGTCATGTACATGTACATGTATAATTATTGGCTAATTGTCTCTCCCCACCATAAAATCCATGGCGACGCCCCTGCATGCAGGAGAAATTTAATCTTAAAACGCATTATGTAAATTATGAATGCAAGCGTAGGTAGGTGTGCTACCAGATATGACTTAAGTCTACTTACTTAGTCTACCATGCAGTCTAGATGTACAAGTCTGATAATTCATGACTGTCCAGTCCGTTCATCCGGCTCCAATGCGTGGCTGATGAATTGAACTATATGTACATGTACATGTATAAATGCAATGTACTCTTGACTCCAAAAAACCAGCTGCAGTCTCACTGGCACACAATTGTGCATAATTATATTATTATACGAGGGGTGTCCAGAAAATATAGTGTTACTTGTACTTGTTTCGGGCATTGGTAGATTAAGTTGCATTTAACACAAGTTTGGTGTCGTTTGAAAGCCGCATAAGTCTCTTCTTTAAAATGTCTTAAACTTAAACCTAAACTTAAACTAAAAAAAGACTTAAAGATTTGGATTTTTATTTCAAGAAATATATGTGCATTAATTAGAGGGAGGTCGTAGACTACAGATCGAAGCTATGGACACCACCCGGTTTCTGCATGGACAAACGATCCAGTTTCATGTCCCCAGTGAGCAATCGGGGAACCCAACGGGCACTCAGCTTTAAATAATCCATCTTCTGCAGATACTTGTAAACTATGAACTCCGGGCAATCCATAGTCGATCAGCCATTGCTTTGCTTTGGCGGCAGTCCACTCTTTATTGATCAAGTCGAGAATGCGATCAGGCTGCTGCTGGCTTGGATCTCAGGGCGTCCGGACCTTGGCATGTCGCTCACGTCAGTTCTTCCATCCTTGAACTCGTTCACCCACTTCTTCACTGTCATCTTGCTGACGGAATGGTCACCATGAGCAGTGCAAAGTTGCCTGTGAATATCAGCTGCCTTGGAACCCGGAGCTCCAAAGGGTATAAGGATGGCATGTCGCTGCCCAGTCTTTGAATACACGCCCAGTTGACGATTGACGGATGAAAATTGAGCAACAGTGATAAATGTTTCGGCAAAAAGCTTTTCACTGTATGTCGCAATTTTGACCATGAAACAACTCATGCATACAAAAGTATCGATTGTCATCTGAGCAGAATGTTAATTTTAGCAGATAGGCCTATTTGAGCTTCTGCGAGTTCATGACTCCCTCTATAATCTAATTAAATGCAAATATCTCTTGAAATATAGATCCAAATTGATTGCAGTTGAAGTCATTTTAAAGAATAGACTTTCCGTTTTCAAACAACACCAAACTTGTGTCAAAGCAACCTACATGTACCACATGTCCGCAACAAGTAAAAATAACACTATTGTCTGGACACCCCTCGTACTAACTTTGATACTTCTACATGAACATGAATATGGCACATATATTTTTTACTAGTCATGACGACCAACTTAAAGTAAAAGGAAGCGAAACCACGCGTTTCTTAAAAAAGTTCAGGCAGGTTTTTGCCGAAAATTACGTTGCGAACTTTGGAGTTAACAAATAAATTTCCCCATTAAAATACTGACTCGTAATATAACTGCTTTTCCCAAGTCAAAGTCCTGTCCTTCTTCTCCAAGTGGTTCTTATACTTAGTTTAAATAAATGGTATTCGATAACAATAATCCAATAAATAAAACTAATTGAATATAATATACTTGAACGCACAACCTCATAATGTGAACGTGTAGATTAAAATTTGTTTTAAATTTCAAGAGAATTTATGTTTAAAACACACAATAATGTATTTAATATAATGTAAAATATATATGCTTGTTCATAACTGCATGCAGCAATATTAGTATGGTTCAATGAAATGTATTGAAATTCAAAGAAAGTGAAATTATTTACGCCAAAAATAGTATTGTGAAATATTAACTACTTTTTTTCAAAATATGAGTATTAAAATGTCGCTAATTGCAGCTTTAATGAATTCTCCTTTGCAAAACCTAGCAATTAGTATTGGATAAAATTACCTACTACTAGCTTTAATTGTACCTTCAGACAATATCAGTAGAACTAAACTCCATGTCTTTTCCAAATTGTTTCCGCGACTTTCACACGGTTTAATGTGCAGCATATCGATTGTGGCAGCGCATCAGCAGCACAATCACACTGCAGCCAACACAGATGCCAATATGATGAAGCACCAAATCCGGACAAGATCGAGGCCTGGAATCAGGATGAAGCGCATCACATAAGTGCTACTCTTCAGCAATTGGCAGCATTGAGATGACAGTCACAAGCCAGTAAAAAGACTGAGTGATAGGAATCTAAGGTTAGTCCGCGAAGATAAAAACAGATTAGCAGAACTTAATGAGAGATTTCTCCGTTGAATCAGTGCAGACGTAAAAAGAACTATAAAAAGATTATAGAGAACCCAGCGAACGACTGCGGCCCAGAGGAGGGGAAAGAGGCGAGGGAATAGAAAAGAGAAATATGAGAGAAAGGAGAGGAGAGGAGAGGAGAGGAGAGGAGAGGAGAGGAGAGGAGAGGAGAGGAGAGGAGAGGAGAGGAGAGGAGAGGAGAGGAGAGGAGAGGAGAGGAGAGGAGAGGAGAGGAGAGGATAGGAGAGGAGAGGAGAGGAGAGGAGAGGAGAGGAGAGGAGAGGAGAGAGGAGAGGAGAGGAGAGGAGAGGAGAGGAGAAAAGAAGAGAAAAGTGAGAGAAGAAAGCTGAGAAGAGACACAAACATTGAGCGGGCCGGATTGCTATTGTGAAGTTTCAAAGGACCCGAGGGCCAGATAGAGAGGCTTTGCGGCCCGCATGTGTTCCGCGGGTAAGAGTTTGCCGACTTCTACGAGACAGCAGCAGCTCACCCCGCTCCTGCCGGAAGCAGTGAGGCACAACATCCAGGTGCATGCCCTTGGCCTCGGGCCAACGCTCGTACTTCTTGTCGAGCACTTCGCCGCTGCAGCTGTACCAGCCGGAGCTCAGCACCGTCAGGTTGGCCAGCGTCACCTTCAGGATGCCGTCCTGACTGCGGCCCGAGGCGATGACGAAGCGGGAGCCGATCCAGAGGCCCGAGCTGCTGTTCAGGGAGTAGCTGCCCAGGACAGTGGCTGATGGTGGGGAAAAATTGCGAATGGGATTTTCAACGGAACGGTCTTGAGATTTGCGGCCTGGGCTTCTTGACTAGGGCTACGGCTTTGTGTGAATTTATGGGAGACAATGATATGCTGGGAGATTAGAGAAAGGAATCGGAACCCTGAGATTAGACTCAGGATGGGAATCGGGATCCTGAGATTAGACTCAGAATGGGAATCGGGATCCTGAGATTAGACTCCGGATGGGAATCAGGATCCTGAGATTAGACTCAGGATGGGAATCGGGATCCTGAGATTAGACTCAGAATGGGAATCGGGATCCTGAGATGAGATTCGATCAGGGTTAGATTCGGGATCCCATTATATCCCTATAGACGCATAGTTGCTAAGGCGTGGCCTTATCTGATGGACATGCTCAGGCACTTAACAAGAGAATAGCAAGGGATCCTGGCCTAAAAGTACTTTAATAGACTCAGTCAGCAGCAGTTACCGTTGGCATCGAAGTCAGCAGCAGCGGGCAGGAACCGGATTTGCATCTTGGCGAAGCTGGGCCTGATGTGGCACACCAGGGTGAGGCTGGACCCGGTGCACTTGCTGGTGTTGCTGCTGAAGCTGATTGTCGGGATCCGCAGCTCCTGGGGCCACACGCGCCGAGGCGGCTTCGTCGACAGCGGAGGCGATGTTGTCGGACCGTTGGCGGACGGGGCGACGGCGCGCGGGGCGTAGGGAACCAATGCGAAGGGAACTGACAGGGAACGAAAGGGCGGCGTCTTAAAAGCCAGCGAGGCGTTGAGCCGAACTTCGCAGCTGAAAATGGACAGGATCTGAGTAGAGTATAGGATGCACCTCAGGGTAAAAGGGACCAGGAGACAAGGGACCAGGAGACAAGGGACCAGGAGACAAGGGACCAGGAGACAAAGGACCAGGGGACAAGGGACCAGGAGACAAGGGACCAGGAGACAAGGGACCAGGAGACAAGGGACCAGGAGACAAAGGACCAGGGGACAAGGGACCAGGAGACAAGGGACCAGGAGACAAGGGACCAGGAGACAAGGGACCAGGAGACAAGGGACCAGGAGACAAGCGACCAGGAGACAAAGGACCAGGGGACAAGGGACCAGGAGACAAGGGACCAGGAGACAAGGGACCAGGGGACAAGGGACCAGAAGACAAGGGACCAGGAGACAAGGGACCAGGGGACAAGGGACCAGGGGACAAGGGACCAGGGGACAAGGTGTTGTGGGTGAAACAAAATTTCCCCATATACATTAATTAACATGACTGCGCAAATGTTAATATGAAAAGGTCGAACGAACCAAACTAGAAAGGAACAAAATAAAAATGAATTGAGAGCTGAGCTCAGCGTCAATGAGCCATGCATATATTGAAGGATTAAAGCCAAAGTACAATACAAGGGACCAGGAGACAAGGGACCAGGAGACAAGGGACCAGGAGACAGGGGACCAGAAGACAAGGGACCAGGGGACAAGGGACCAGGGGACAAGGGACCAGGGGACAAGGGACCTGGAGACAAAGGACAAGGGACCAGGGGACAGTCAGACCGAACAGGATAGGACAACCAAAGCTAAGGCCAACCTGATTACTGAAAACTGCTAAATACAATTCCTATGGATGCAAGGAATTAGTTAAAGAGGCTGGACAATGGACCCACCTGTAGATCCCAATCGTGTCCCTGGTAACTTGAATCTGCACACTTGATTTGTAGCACTCCAGACGGTTCTGCAGCTCCCTGGGGATGCTGAACACTCCCAGATCATCTGGCTGGCAGGGCACCTGTAGAATCGAACTCGAGCCCACCGGCTCGATTGGCGGATGCAGACGGCGCCTCCCGTTGGACTCCTGCAGCCAGCGGACACTCGGGGGTGCCGCCGGCGTGGCTGCAGAGAACGGCCTCAGGACCAGCAGCCTGAAGTTTAGCCTCGATGGAGCGTTCAGAGAGCCGAGCTGGTTATAGAAATCACTTTTGCGAGACAGGTAGGCCCTGCCGGGGCCCTGCTTCATCTCAGCTGGGCTGGCCAGGCGCAACAATTCCCTGATTAGAGGCGGATGGACAGGTAGCAGTCTCCGCGTGCTGGGATACATGTCGACGTCCACTGCGATGGTGGTGCTGGCCTGGACGGGACAGGCTCGGAGGGTCTGGCCGGGCTGGCACAGACTGCAGGTGTAGGTGCCGGCCAGCTCAGGTGTTACTAGAGACATGATGAGCTCGCTCTTCTTGCTGCGAGTTTTCTGCTTCAGCCCGAGATATGGACTCCAGCTGCGGAGGGTGAGACAGGGGGTCCACAGGTAAAACTCCAAATATAGCTTGTAATACGGATCAGGGAAAGTAGGGAAACTAATTTGCAAGCTTTAGGCTTAAATTTCATCGCCTGCGAAAGGCGCCTTTAATAAGTAATACTTCATAAATAAAAAATAGGCAAGTTCTGTTTCTAAACTGCCGAGGCAAATGAAGATAAGATCCCATTCAGATCGCGAGGCGAGTTCAGATCCCAAAGCCAGATCCCGGGGCGAGTTCAGATCCCAAGGCCAGATCCCGGGGCGAGTTCAGATCCCATTCCCAAAGCCAGATCCCGGGGCGAGTTCAGATCCCAAGGCCAGATCCCGGGGCGAGTTCAGATCCCATTCCCAAAGCCAGATCCCGGGGCGAGTTCAGATCCCAAAGCCAGATCCCGGGGCGAGTTCAGATCCCAAGGCCAGATCCCGGGGCGAGTTCAGATCCCAAAGCCAGATCCTGGGGCGAGTTCAGATCCCAAGGCCAGATCCCGGGGCGAGTTCAGATCCCAAAGCCAGATCCTGGGGCGGGTTCAGATTCCAAAGTCAGATCCCGGGGCGAGTTCAGATCCCGGGGCGAGTTCAGATCCCAAGGCGAGTTCAGATCCCGGTGCGAGTTCAGATCCCAAGGCGAGTTCAGATCCCAAGGCGAGTTCAGATCCCAAGGCCAGATCCCGTGGCGAGTTCAGATCCCAAGGCCAGATCCCAGGGCCAGATCCCAAGGCCAGATCCCGGAGCGAGTTCAGATCCCAAGGCCAGATCCCGGGGCGAGTTCAGATCCCAAGGCCAGATCCCAAAGCCAGATCCCGGGGCGAGTTCAGATCCCAAGGCCAGATCCCAAAGCCAGATCCCGGGGCGAGTTCAGATCCCAAGGCCAGATCCCAAAGCCAGATCCCGGGGCGAGTTCAGATCCCAAGGCCAGATCCCGGGGCGAGTTCAGATCCCAAAGTCAGACACAGAAAGCGACAGACTTACAAATGCGAGCTGTTTTCTTCGCCAAGCGCCATCGAAGACCCATCCGAGCCGAACTGGATCGGCGCTCCATCCTTTGACCAGCGGACGGCCTCCTTGCCGACTCTGCAGCGTCTCACTTTGCAAACAATAGCGGCGTTGGTAAAATAATTAACAAAAGATGAATTGTCGCTAATTCTGAGACTGCATCCTTCCAGACGTGGCAGCAGCAATAGGCTTGCTGCAGTCGCTGTTGAAAGCGGTGGATTGTGGGTTTGTGAAATTTAGCGACGCATTCATAGAATTTAGCTCATACGATGACAGTAAAAGAAAACAGTATCGAGAAGGCATGCATACAAAGGCATATAGCTGTCCAGGTGCAAAGCATGTCGAAAAACAAAGCTTGCAGCGTTTTTGCCATAGACAACTAAGGAATGTGCAGTAGCCAAGCGATATGCGTACGGAGGCTTCGCGGAGTGAAATTGTGCACCCCCAAATTTAAGACAGCATTCGAGCAATCCATGGTTTTATTTGTCCATGGGTCAAAAAAGCATCAATTTTGTCAAGCTCAGCCACATGTAGGTATATGAGATTGATCGACACGATAGCACCTGACAATTCAATTCAGACTCCACCTTATGAGCTTAAGTTTACATAAAAGTCCCAAATTTTCATCTTTGCTTGCTCTCTCCTATCCCAGGTCCAGTTTTTGTCACTTTTTTGCCAAATCCAGCTTCCTGGTGTCACTGTGACCAAAATGACGTATCATTTGTGTACATAGGTTACTTTAGGTCCACTTTATGAGCTTAATTAAGTTGACAGGCCCTTTTAAAAATCATGCACAAAATTCCGGAACGCGGCTCGAACTTACCTAATAAAGCTCTCAAAACTAGAAAGTTCATGTCGGACCCAATTTAATCCAGATCGATTTAATAGCTATTGCGGATAACAGTTTTATTCTTAATGGAAGAAAATTTATATTTACTTACTTCCTAATTCTTAGCGTCATATATACGTGCTACATGTATACATCTTTGAAGACACTGCAGGCGGAAATGCACATAATCGCAGTTTACACCAAAGCCCACATCTACATCTAATAGCTATCCATAGAAATCCGACGTACTGCAGTATATGAAAGTTACGTACAATTAAAGTTAAGATTGGATCGCAAAACAGATAGACGCATAGATACACGTGAAAGCAGCTAACCTTCTTGACAATATACGGGTTTAATTCTACATGTATATCGGCGGTCGCGTGATCAAAGGTCATGATGATGCAATTTTTCTATGTTATGCAGCGCAGTTAGATAATTGTTACCTGCCAGCTATTCGGGGGCATGATTCTCGTATGGCTTGCCTACAGTTCGCATACACTATATATACTGAACCGTGATTAAAATGCTTAATTTTTTCGCCAGGTTGTTCGAAAATTTGTTCTCTTCAAAATGATGTAAAGTTTTGAGCTAAATCTATGCAGACATTACATGGCAGACTTATAACTCAGTGAGTACAATGGCACGTACATGTATTTAGAGTTTTCAAGATTAGCAATTAATTAATGTACTATATGTAACCTCATACCCTTCTGTTTGATTGTCTTTTGCTCTTTTGCTCTCGATCACCTCGTCCAGGAATAAATTATTGAGCTTTTGAGAGACGCTTTTTTGCAACTGAGCAGTCCTATTTAGGCCAGCGCGACGAGTGTGGCGCCCTCTGTACCTCTATAGCGACATGTACTCTTCTTAGTGGTTCTTTTCATGAATCTAGCATGCTTGCTATATATATTTTTCACTAACTGATGGAAAACCCAACTTTTATCCATCACGCATGCTATTAAATTTATAACTGTAATCATCCATCATTATTTTTCTCCTTATCTCAAGGCGTCCTAGGACACAAAGTTAGCTCTGCGATTCTGTAGTTCCTGGAAGAGGAACTCTCGATTATCTTGGAGCACTGCTATTATAAGTAGACACACTCATGTGATATTCACCCCCATGGAACTTGTAGTTGTGTAGTTCAGTAGATTGAACATTGAACAGTTCTTATTCTTATTCAAATCTTAGCCGAAAAACACATCGGTCGTCATAAGTCTCGTTCGTGCATTAAAATCACTCAGCATTTAGTCGCACCATTTTAAGATCGCGTTTTCCACGAAGCTAAGAAATTCGCTGGTCATATTATGTTTATAAACTGTGTTTTAACATCGCCTGATTGTTTTACTGTACTTACCGACATTGTTTAATCTTGTATTCATGCACAAATTTATTTTTTTTACTATTTAATATATTTTAAATTTTGCTCCTAAAAATTCAAATGGCTAAGCAAGCAATTTTGCTAGCTATTCACAATAAAGCAAAAAGTATTATGTATTTTATTATTATTTAATTATTAAATTATTGGTTCATAAAATTTCTCTAAATTTTTTAGGAATGTTTTATGTAGACAGGATATTTGAATGAAAAAAGAATTTGATATTTTTATTAAGCTAAATAGCCCTATTCCAATTTACCAATAGACAATACAATCAAATCAAATGTAATCAGCTATAATGTTATAATAGGGCTCTTGTAGGTATAAAGCATTAAAATTAATTTTTTAAAGAATACAAAAGAAATAATAAGCAAATAATAAGATCCCTAGACTTATAAGCAAGGATAAGACTAATAAATAACTTTTTCAATAATACTAACCTTGTATATACCAACCATAGTCCCATAGTCAATTAGGTAGCATAGTGTGCACTGGAACAAATTTATAGGGGATAATCTATGTACTATCTGTGTGCCACCTATGTATTATCTATATATAATTCCTATATATGGTTTCTATGTCCTATCCTATTTATAACTATCAATTAGTTGATAAAATTTCTTCAAAAAAGTGAATCTTAAACTTTGGTTTAAGATTAGGTTTAGGTTGAAAAGAAAAAAATAAATAGAAAATTATTGAAAATAATGTGCAAAGACTATATAGACACTATATAGCAAAGATTTGTATAAAATGTTTTATAATTGACAAAGTGTTCTATTCAACTTTTCAACTTTTTAGACTCAATCATTTTTGGCTTTGTCCAACTAGACCTATTAACTTCTGCCTTGGCTGATAATTCAATAATTGCCTTTGGCTTTCTCTTAAGCCTGAACTTAGCTATCCACATATGCAAGCCAGAAACATTTGGGTCTTTCTTATACTGCAACTGTGGCAGGTTGGTAACACACAAAGTTGGATACAGTATTTAAATACTGTGTTGCTTTATGGAGTTAGCAGATAGGGGCTGGGAGATGGGGGATAGAGAGCTGGAAGATGGAGAGTAGAGAGCTCTGAGATGGGGGATAGAGAGCTGGGAGATAGGGGATAGAGAACTGGGAAATGGGGGATAGAGAGCTGGAAGATGTAGAGTAGAGAGCTCTGAGATGGGGGATAAAGAGCTGGGAGATGGGGGATAAAGAGCTGGGAGATGGGGGGGGGGTAGAAAGCTGGGAGATGGAGAGTAGAGAGCTGGGAGATGGGGGATAGAGAGCTGGGAGATGGAGAGTAGAGAGCTGGGAGGTGGGGGATAGAGAGCTGGGAGATGAGGGAGGTAGAGAGCTGGGCAATGGGGGATAGAGAGCTGGAAGATGGAGAGTAGAGAGCTGGGAGGTGGGGGATAGAGAGCTGGGAGATGAGGGAGGTAGAGAGCTGGGCAATGGGGGATAGAGAGCTGGAAGATGGAGAGTAGAGAGCTCTGAGATGGGGGATAGAGAGCTGGGAGATAGGGGATAGAGAACTGGGAAATGGGGGATAGAGAGCTGGAAGATGTAGAGTAGAGAGCTCTGAGATGGGGGATAAAGAGCTGGGAGATGGGGGATAAAGAGCTGGGAGATGGGGGATAAAGAGCTGGGAGATGGGGGATAAAGAGCTGGGAGATGGGGGGGTAGAGAGCTGGGAGATGGAGAGTAGAGAGCTGGGAGATGGGGGATAGAGAGCTGGGAGATGGAGAGTAGAGAGCTGGGAGGTGGGGGATAGAGAGCTGGGAGATGAGGGAGGTGGAGAGCTGGGAGATGGGGGGTAGAGAGCTGGGAGATGGGGGGTAGAGAGCTGGGAGATGGGGGGTAGAGAGCTGGGAGATGGGGATAGAGAGCTGAAAGATGGAGGATAAAGAGCTGGGAGATGGGGGATAGAGAGCTGGAAGATGGAGAGTAGAGAGCTGGGAGATGGAGGATAGAGAACTGGGCAATGGGGGATAGAGAACTGGGCAATGGGGGATAGAGAGCTGGAAGATGGAGAGTAGAGAACTGGGCAATGGGGGATAGAGAGCTGAAAGATGGGGGATAGAGAGCTGGGAGATGGGGGATAGAGAGCTGAAAGATGGGGGATAGAGAGCTGGGAGATGGGGGATAGCGAGCTGGAAGATGAAGCTTGTGTAACTGTGATCAGGTTAAGTTGCATTGTGATTTAATAATCAATACACTGTAACTGTAAAACGCAACAAGAAAAAATTATCACTAGCAACAGAGGTCAGTTTGAGAATGGGTATAGCCGGAGCAGAAGCAGCAACAGAGATCGAAGCCGGAGCAGAAGCAGAAACAGAGATCGAAGCCGGAGCAGAAGCAGAAACAGAGATCGAAGCCGGAGCAGAAGCAGCAACAGAGATCGAAGCCGGAGCAGAAGCAGCAACAGAGATCGAATGCCGAACAGAAGCAGAAACAGAGATCGAAGCCGGAGCAGAAGCAGAAGCGCAGGCAAAGCCCAGATTGCAGCCCAGGCGACAATGCGAGAGTTGCATAGGCGAGCAAAAGCTGCCTCGGCTGCAGAGAATGGCCGCGATCATATTTTCTTTGAGCTGATGTACGGCGACTCTGATCGAGATCGATATGCTCACCAGGTGGCTCAGACTGCACTGTCGACTACTTTGCCACAGAAAGTGGAAAAGAAATCCAAAAAGAAAGAAAAAAAAGCAAAAAAGACAAAGAAACACAAAAAATCCAAAAAGAAAAGCAAGAAGAAGGCCAAAAGTGATACTAGCTCATCGAGCAGTGGTTGACTGGTTTGAGTGTGACTGACTGCATACTCGTAAATCGAAATAGTTGGCTTTACTATGTCGCATTTTGTACTCCAGTTAGTGCATTTTCATTTCGCTAATTTTCCTCAGGTTGTAATTTAAAAAAAACCAAATAAATTCTTGCTTCTAAATAACAGCGCTATTTGTCGATCTTCTCAGAAAAAATAGATTATGGAGATTTAAATTTCTGTTATTGAAGTCTTCCTTCACCGCAACTGGGATTACAGATTGGTTGTAAAAATAGAAGTAAAACCGGTCATACTGCATGACTATCAGATGGACACTCGTTGACAGACAACAACTCTAGCAATCACTATCAAAAAATAAAAATGTCATTAACACAACTGTAGGAGTGCGAGTCATTTTTAGACAATGGCAAACTTGTACATGGAACTACGACTCGTAATGTTTTATTTTCTGTCAACCCTCGTAGAATGTTGGTTAGTTAGCGCTCTTGGTCTTGATTTCGGCGTCCATTAGAGCCTGTCGGCCGAGGTACTGCTCTCTGCGCATCTTGATGCGCACAGTTTCTGGCACATCCGGTATGAGCAAGTCCAGCAGCCGGCTGGTGAAGAATACCACATGCTTGGGGAGGTATTACGAGAAGGAAAAGTTTCAGAGAGTTGCTTTTATAATTCGTAACATTGATTATTACAATCTTAAATAATACATGCCCAAGTACATGTATTATTCGTGTCCTAAGTGTTCTAAAATAACATTCGGCAACATGTTAAAGTTTCCACTCCGAAACCAGTGGTCAACTTTTCTCAGATCTCTCAGTCCCAAGGAACGCAATTCACACCACACCCGTGTTTCTCGTCTCAACTATAGGTGATACAATTTGCGTCACAGAGGCCCTGGCTTAGGCTGGTGAGGAGACAGTGGAGAGCTATGGCTTGAGTTGGATTAAAGCTGCCACTTGTTGACCACTGGCTTCGGAGTGGAGACTAACATAATTGCCGAGTGTATATTAGCAAGAGAGTTGTGGTCACCCGGGCGCAACACATTCGGCGATATCGTCCGACAACCTGCTCTGAGGCTATTGTGCCCACTCCACTGACTCCTAAGCATATACAAGCGCGCCAATACAGCGGCCCTGACTTTCCAATCGTCAAGCATGTATACTCTCTGTGCCTTGGGTGGTTGGTCCTCATGGATGTGAATCTCGCTCGACAACCCACAGTCAATTTTCGTGCACAATTGCCCCAAATGAACGTGGCCGCTCAGGAATCAAACCAAATGGTCGTGGCGCGAGAGTCAGACGTATTTAATTCCCTAAGCAACTAGTTGTTGATTTATTGATTTGGGAGCTAGGTTTTTTCAAGTGACGAATTTCAACAGTCTTTGGCGCTGATGTACAAGTTCACTTGCACTCTAATTCGCTTCAAACTCCAGTTGGTTTGAATTAAATCGTTGCGATGTCCTAAGTTTTTGTACTGGTATCCTTCCTTTTTTCAACTGGAACTGGAGCCAACCTCAAACAAAATGACAAAGCCCAGCCGCACAGCCAGGAGGCGCCAGTGGAACATGCTGTAGTTGCCATCGGCGTCTCGGAAGGCCCGATAGCGGCAAGGCTGCGAGGTGGCGTTGGGCGGCGCCCAGGCCAAGCTGAAGTTTGCGTATCCGCGCAGCTCGGAGTCCACGACGTGGCGGTAAAGCTGTCTGGGCAGAAACTCGGAGGTGAATGCGATTAGAAAAGCCTGTGGGTGAATTGAAAAGTTGTCGATCACAGGTTTTACTTTAACTATAGACTTCAAGGAGGTTTATTTATCTGCTTAAACGCATGCTTTTCAGTCAGATACTGTCAAAGGGGCAACATCTGGGACGTAAAGCGTTACAGCCCAGCTCAGCCGCAGCCATTGCGCTGCGCATCTGAAGGCTGCGTACGGCTGTTCATGCAGTCCAAGGTAGGATTTGGGGGGGGGGGGGTCGCCACACACATCCATTTTACAGCTGGGTGAACTGAAGCAATATAGAGTTAAATGTCTTGCTCAAAGGACATAAATTGTTCCAGTAGGATCAGGAATCGAGCCCCCCAACCTTCAAGTCATGAGTCCGACGCTCTAACCACTAGGCTACAGCCCCCTAGATACAATACAACAGATACATTACATTACTACATACGAGCTAGATACAACTGATATACACTGTAAGTGCATTGCGACTTGCTCTCACATTGGATATGACTGACAGCTTGACCATCACCTCCAACAGCGAGAACCAAATCCCGATTCCCTGCGCCCGTTCGGACACTGGCCGGCGAGTGTCCCGGACAAGCTTGCCGGCGTCCAATCGAATTTCCAGCCAGTTGTTCAGCAGAGCGAAAAGCGGCGCCAGCGGAAACGCCGCCACAAAGATGGTGATGAAGCCGAACTGCAGCACCATCTCCAGGTACTCATCGAACAGGCCCTCGTACGGGACCAGACGATAGTCGGCCTCACAACGGGTTAATCTCTGGCCGCTGGATTCATTGCTGTCGTCCATCTCTGCCGCTGTTGAGCTCTTTAATCCGCTGCGAAATCGATGGATCCACGAGGCCAGCTTCCTGTATGCAGTTTTTGCTGCTTTTGTGAATTTTTCGACACTAAAAGAACCAGAGCCACATGCACGTAAAATTTATTGACGAGTATCGTGTTTCTATCTTTTCCGCAGTTTCAATGAGTTCAGACAATGTGGGTTCTTACAGCGTTCCTTTAAAGGCTCGTTTTAAGTATCGGGGGGGGGGGGGAGGCCGAGCGGTGCTAAGGATCTCCAGTGTAGCGGTGCTAAGGATCTCCGGTGTAGCGGTGCTAAGGATCTCCGGTGTAGCGGTGCTAAGGATCTCCGGTGTAGCGGTGCTAAGGATCTCCGGTGTAGCGGTGCTAAGGGTCTCCGGTGCAGCGGTGCTAAGGGTCTCCGGTGCAGCGGTGCTAAGGGTCTCCGGTGCAGCGGTGCTAAGGGTCTCCGGTGTAGCGGTGCTAAGGATCGGGGGGGGGTCTGAAGCAAGCTAAGGATTTGAGGATAGCTACTTGTACTTACGAGAACCTAAAGTTTTCCGCGCTAGTTTCAAACCGCTCCTTTCAAGACAGTACCAAGTGTGAGTAAGTAGTATAAGAACAGTATTTCGCATTTGTCCTAGAATGCAAGTCACAAACAGTTAGCCATGACTCACGGCAGAACGAATTCCTGGCAGTTGTTGATGATCTGCTTGCCAATCATGATGACGCCGAGCTGCTGGGCCAACTCGATTAAACAGCCGCCACTGTCGCACTCTTCGTTTCGCAGGCCAAGAAAAGTGAGATAGCGACCGGGTAGTCCCATGAATTTGCCTTTGAAAAATGCGATGTACACTATTGAAGAGTAGTAGTTTACGATTTGAAAGATGGACACTTTCAGCGCCAGCTGGTCCTCGAATTCAGTTTGAGTCCGGTGCATTTCTGCAAATTTGTGCACACAGCGTGATGAGAAGCGCATTCGTAGGCCAAGAACAGTCAGTTACGAGCGTATATAGTCTACATCAGGGCTCGGCAAACTATTTTAGCTCAAGGGCCGATGGAGAACCAAGAGCATGACTGCGCGCCAGAGGAGGGGAGCCAGGAGAGGGAATAGAGAAGAGGGGACGGAAAGGTGAGGGAATGAAGGATACGAGAGAAGCGAGAATTTAGAGAGGAGAAAGGAGGAGAAAGTAGAGGAAGGGGAGGAGAGAAGTGAGGAGAGAGGAGAGGAGAGAGGAGGAAGTAGAGGAGAGGGTTGAGGAGAGGAGAGGGGTGAGGAGAGGAGAGGAGAGAGGAGAAGAGAGGAGATTAGAGAGAAGAACGCTGAGAAGAGACACAAACATTGAGCGGGCCGGATTGCTATTGTAAAGTTTCAAATGACCCGAGGGCCGGATAGAGAGGCTTTGCGGACCGCATGCGTCCCGCGGCCGAAGTAGGTCGACCCCTAGTCTACATTTAAGTAACTCGTAGACCCCAGGCGCTGGGATGGACAATAAGATGGGTCAAAGGGGAAAGAGGGGGGGGCTTTAAAAAACTCGAAACTTCAAAGTTTCTCTCAGTGAATTTTTCAGTTTAGTAAAGTTAACTAGCAAGACTTTGACCATATGAAGTTTCGAGTTTATGAAAGCAATTCACCTTGTAACAGCGACTGGTCCAGGAAAATGGGCATTCTTATTTGTATTAGGGTTATGCCTAGGTTTGCTTAGAAAAATATAATGATATCATTCCACGATCTTTACCCCACTGGGTGATGCGGTAGGCCAGCTTCTCGTAGACCTGTCCTAGACACATGATGATGATCAGGTTGAGCACAGCAGCCGAGGCGTTGGCCAGCAGGTTGGCTCGGGCGTGAAACAGCGGGTTGCGGAATAGCGGCACCGACACAAGTAAACGGTAGGCAACAACTGCTGCTAAGAAGATGAACACGACCACTAGCTGGAGTGCGAGGGAATGAGTAGTTGTGTGTGTGTGTGTGTGTGTGTGTGTGTGTGTGTGTGTGTGTGTTTGTGTGTGTGTCCTCTCCCTATCTCTTTAAGAGCTGTCCTCTCCCTAACTCTATAGAGCTGTCCTCTCCCTAACTCTGTAGAGCTGTCCTCTCCCTAACTTTGTAGAGCTGTCCTCTCCCTATCTCTTTAAGAGCTGTCCTCTCCCTAACTCTATAGAGCTGTCCTCTCCCTAACTCTATAGAGCTGTCCTCTCCCTAACTCTGTAGAGCTGTCCTCTCCCTAACTTTGTAGAGCTGTCCTCTCCCTATCTCTTTAAGAGCTGTCCTCTCCCTAACTCTATAGAGCTGTCCTCTCCCTAACTCTATAGAGCTGTCCTCTCCCTAACTCTGTAGAGCTGTCCTCTCCCTAACTTTGTAGAGCTGTCCTCTCCCTATCTCTTTAAGAGCTGTCCTCTCCCTATCTCTTTAAGAGCTGTCCTCTCCTTAATTCTACAGAGCTGTCCTCTCCCTATCTCTTTAAGAGCTGTCTTTTCCCTATCTCTTTAAGAGCTGTCTTTTCCCTAACTCTGCAGAGCTGTCCTCTCCCTACCTCTGTAGAGCTGTCCTCTCCCTAACTCTGTAGAGCTGTCCTCTCCCTATCTCTTTAAGAGCTGTCCTCTCCCTAACTCTGTAGAGCTGTCCTCTCCCTATCTCTTTAAGAGCTGTCCTCTCCCTAACTCTGTAGAGCTGTCCTCTCCCTATCTCTTTAAGAGCTGTCCTCTCCCTAACTCTGTAGAGCTGTCCTCTCCCTAACTCTGTAGAGCTGTCCTCTCTCCAACTCTTTAAGAGCTGTCCTCTCCCTATCTCTTTAAGAGCTGTCCTCTCCCTATCTCTTTAAGAGCTGTCCTCTCCCTAACTCTGTAGAGCTGTCCTCTCTCCAACTCTTTAAGAGCTGTCCTCTCCCTATCTCTTTAAGAGCTGTCCTCTCCCTAACTCTTTAAGAGCTGTCCTCTCCCTAACTCTGTAGAGCTGTCCTCTCCCTAACTCTGTAGAGCTGTCCTCTCCCTAACTCTGTAGAGAACCGAACTTCAATATAATCTGTTACCATGACAGCAATAGACGCGATGCCCGTTATCAATCTGGGAATTCGCTGCTTATCGGGAAAGTGCGGCTCCACCTGCCCGGTGACGGGGTTGGTCTTGTAGGCGGTGCACTGAGCAGCGAACTCCGGTCTGGGCCGCTCCTGCTGCTCCTCGAAGTCGGCCACGTCCCAATGGTGCGCCAGAGAGGCGCTCTTGCGCTTCCAGGCCTCCAGGAATGCAACGGCTGCGGGAGTTCAAGTTTCCTCTGTCAGATCCCTCCAGTCTCCTGCTTCATCTTCTCTAGAATCATACTCTTCTCACCCCAGAGCGACACGAACACCGCGTACAGCACCGTTCCTGGATGGTCGAATAGGTAAGCTATTTTGGCGTAGACGCAGGTGTCACTCAGGTACCAGTACTGGCAACCGATGGCCTCATCGCAGAGCGGGCACATCTTGAACTCCTGGCTGCTGTTGCAAATCTCCTCTCTGTAATGATATGCCCCACAGGATAGATAGATAGACAGATAGATAGATATATAGATAGATAGATAGATAGATAGATAGATAGACAGATATATATATAGATAGACAGATAGATAGATAGATAGATAGATAGACTGATTGAATGACTCACGCAGGAACGTTGCTGTGAAAAGTGAAGCAGCCGTAGGCGAACACAGCCAATCCAACCAGACTTGCGGGGAGAAGCCAGCAAGTGTAAAGGCCTGCAAAATTTTAATTTGAAATCGGACAGACTTGAGCACCCCTTGAGCCGTATTTCACCTCCAAGCACTCACCCAGCCAAGCGAAGTAGATCCCTATCTTCTCCCCAAAGTATTCTCGAATATGGTCCAACGGTTGGTACTTGTACCACTGGCTCCAGCGGGCCCAATAGGCTTGCAAAATTTGGCGCGAATTCAAATCTTCGGTTGCTAAGCCATCAGCTGACTTTGGCAATTCGTAGGGGCCCTGCAGAGCAGGTTTTTAAAAATCAAAATTGGGTACATTGTTATCTTGGCTTATGTTTATACTATAATGTTATTTTTGTCTTCATCTGATGTGTAATATGGGAGAGAGGAAGAGAGTGAGGAGGTGTACACCCTGTGTGAGCTGTACTCGTACATCTTTTGTGAGCTGTACACCTTGTGTGAGCTGTACACCATGTGTGAGCTGTACACCATGTGTGAGCTGTACACCATGTGTGAGCTGTACACCATGTGTGAGCTGTACACCCTGTGGGAGCTGTACATCTTTTGTGAGCTGTACATCTTTTGTGAGCTGTACATCTTTTGTGAGCTGTACATCTTTTGTGAGCTGTACATTTTGTGTGAGATGTACATCCTGTGTGAGTTGTACATCTTTTGTGAGCTGTACATATTGTGTGAGCTGTACACCCTGTGTGAGCTGTACATATTGTGTGAGCTGTACACCCTGTGTGAGCTGTACATCTTGTGTGAGCTGTACACCCTGTGTGAGCTGTACATCTTGTGTGAGCTGTACATATTGTGTGAGCTGTGTGAGCTGTACATCTTGTGTGAGCTGTACTTATTGTGTGAGCTGTACACCCTGTGTGAGCTGTACATCTTGTGTGAGCTGTACATATTGTGTGAGCTGTACACCCGGTGTGAGCTGTACATCTTGTGTGAGCTGTACATATTGTGTGAGCTGTACACCCGGTGTGAGCTGTACATCTTGTGTGAGCTGTTTATATTGTGTGAGCTGTACATCTTGTGTGAGCTGTACATATTGTGTGAGCTGTACATCTTGTGTGAGCTGTACACCCGGTGTGAGCTGTACATCTTGTGTGAGCTGTTTATATTGTGTGAGCTGTACATCTTGTGTGAGCTGTACATATTGTGTGAGCTGTACACCATGTGTGAGCTGTACACCATGTGAGAGCTGAGAAAAGCGGCTGCTCAAAACGAAATCCCAAAAAATCCTGCTCACATCGTGCAGCGGGAAGACGCCGCTGTAGACGCCCTCCTCGAGCAGTCGGTCAATTCCAATCTCGGGTTGCTTGCCCTGCCCGTAGGCCATGGTGCCCAGAATCTCCCTGGCAACCTGATGACGCTGTGTTGTTGTAAAAAATGTTGTCGGATTCTCGTTGCCAAGAAATCTGTGCGTGCGCAAGGCGTGGGCAGCATTGACATTGAAACCACGGTTTTTGAACCTCACTGCAAACTGCAGACTAAAATGTCTCAAAGCCATTGCTCACTACTCACCTGTTAAGCTTAGACTTTCGAAACGGGCAGGTGTAAAGATCGGCTGGTTTTTTTGGGACCTCCTGATCCATGGGATTTGGCAGTCGAAGAGAGGACAACACCTGAGCTGACCAGTTCGACGCCGTCGGGTTCGGATGCACCTGCGGTTTGAGAATATGAGGCAGAAAATCAAGCCGGTAACAACTCTAGACCAGCAGAGTTGTTCTGCGGGCCAGAGGAGGGGAGAGAGAGAGGGAATAGAGAAGAGAGATTGGAGAAGGGAAGATGAGAGAGAGGAGAGAAAAGAGAGGAGAAAGGAGATTAGAGAGAAAAGAGCTGAGAAGAGACACAAACATTGAGCGGGCCGGATTGCCATCGTGAAGTTTCAAAGAACCTGAGAGGCTTTGAGAGCCGCATGTGGCCCGCGGGCCTCGAACGGAATTTAACGGAATTCGAACCAGGGATTGTGACGCGAGCCCCTAGTCAATGCAGGTGTATATTACAGACAGAACTCCTTGAAAGTCTGTGTATGCACTACACTGCTCTCGTCCTAGACCTTACCAATAAAGGCGCCCGCAGACTCATTAACTCCGCGTGGTAGCACATCGCGTCCCATGGGATGAACAGTTTTACAAAGTGAATTTTCTTCTTGTCGCTGCTGCTGACCTCCTGTTTGTGAACGAAGCAGATGAAAAGCCTGTGAGCCACTGATGGCATGGACAGTTCGATGTAAAAAAAACTTGTAAAGTCACCTCTTCTAGCTGCAGCCCGGCCTTCCGAAGATTCGCCTCGAAACGCTGACGATACGACAGCAGCAGAGGGTCCTGTGGGCACCGCTCTGACTGCAGATCCTCCTCCCACACTAGGACATAGTCTGGATGGTGGGAGAGGGAGCTCTGTCCGTCACTGTCTTAGTGTCTGTCTGTCCGTCTGTCTGTCTTAGTGTCTGTCTGTCTGTCTGTCTGTCCGTCTGTCTGTCTGTCCGTCTGTCTGTCTGTCTGTCTGTCTGTCTGTCTGTCTGTCTGTCTGCCTGTCTGTCTGTCTGTCTGCCTGTCTGTCTGTCTGTCTGTCTGTCTGTCTGTCTGTCTGTCTGTCTGTCTGTCTGTCTGTCTGTCTGTCTGTCTGTCTGTCTGTCTTAGTGTCGGTCTGTCTGTCTGTCTGTCTGTCTGTCTGTCTGTCTGTCTGTCTGTCTGTCTGTCTGTCTGTCTGTCTGTCTGTCTGTCTGTCTGTCTGTCTGTCTGTCTGTCTGTCTGTCTGTCTGTCTGTCTGTCTGTCCGTCTGTCTGTCTGTCTGTCTGTCTGTCTGTCTGTCTGTCTGTCTGTCTGTCCGTCTGTCTGTCTGTCTGTCTGTCTGTCTGTCTGTCTGTCTGTCCGTCCGTCCGTCCGTCTGTCTGTCTGTCTGTCTGTCTGTCTGTCTGTCTGTCTGTCTGTCTGTCTGTCTGCCTGTCTGTCTATCTATCTATCTATCTATCTATCTATATATCTATCTATGTATGTATCTATCTATCTATCTCTCACCAACAGTCCGGATGCCATCTGCAAAGCAGCAGTCGGGTTTCAGCCGCTGCTGGCTACAAAATTCCGGTTGCCGCGCTGTCTTTGTCAAAGCAGCATCCGAGTTCTCCGCGTGCTGCTTTTCATTGAGCTGGAGAAAGTCAGTTCACACAGAGAAGGACGCTATATATCCGTATCAGCAGAATCAACCAACTGAGGTACTTATAAAATTAGGAAATTATTGGTGTACCCTTCACCTGTTTCACAGCTAGCAGCAGATCCTCATCAGCGGAGCCGGTGTCCAACGACCGTCGCATCCTGAATGTCTGGATACCAGAGCAGCAAAACCAGAAAACGGAGTGTCGTCTCGCGTTTACCCAACGCTTTTAAAGCAGTTTTCTATTCTTTTTTGTCTGTTTAATTAATTGGAAAATCTTTCTTTCAATGCTGCTGAACTGCCGGGAAGATAATCCGGCCGTTAAACCTGATCCCCGACCAGCTGTTGTCTTCCTTCTGGCGACTGCACGGCTAATAAGAGCTCGTGTAGAGTAAACGCTGGTTAGGGTAAGTGCGACAGCTAATTCCTTGCCTCACTGAGCTGAGCTGTGATTTTAGTTTGATCCGATTGAATTCAGTCTGATTGAACGGTGAGATATAGTAGGGAGACACTGAGGCAGAACAGAGATAGAACAGGGATAGAACAGGAATAGAAAAAGTATAGTACAGTGGATAGAACAGTGGATAGAACAGGGATAGAGCAGGGATACAACAGGGATACAACAGGGATAGAACAGGAATAGAACAGGAATAGAACAAGGATTGTTTCAAGGTTGTTTCAAGGAATAGAACAAGGATACAAGGGAATATAACAGGAATAGAACAGTGAATAGAACAGTGAATAGAACAGGGATAGAACAGGGATAGAACAGGAATAGAACAGTGAATAGAACAGTGAATAGAACAGGGATAGAACAGTGATAGAACAGGAATAGAACAGTGAATAGAACAGGGATAGAACAGGGATAGAACAGGGATAGAACAGGAATAGAACAAGGATAGAACAGGGATAGAACAGGGATAGAACAGGGATAGAACAGGGAAAGAACAGGGATAGAACAGGGATAGAAAGGGATAGAACAGGGATAGAACAGGGATAGAACAGGAATAGAACAGTGGATAGAACTGGGATAGAAAGGGATAGAACAGGGATAGAACAGGGATAGAACAGGAATAGAACAGGAATAGAACAGGAATAGAACAGGGATAGAACAGGGATAGAACAGGAATAGCACAAGGATAGAACAGGAATAGAACAGGGATAGAACAGAGATAGAACAGGGATAGAACGGGGTTGTAACAGTAAACAGAACAGGGATAGAACAGTGCATATTTTGAACCTTTGTGGGATGCTTAATAATAGCTAACTATTGCCAATTGGATATAATTATTTACTCCGCAGCACGAGTGTTCAACATTTTTTTCTTTTCCAGCAAGGCATGGGACTTTTAATTTAGATATTTTTTGCCATTTTTGCTACAAACCAGAGGTAAAGCAAGCCACGTTGTGCAGATCAGCCTTAGAAAAGAAATTTTCCTGTGCCTGCATGTTTGAGCAGTTGCTCCTCCCTTTTTTGGAGTCCTGCGACCCAATCCCGGTGCACAATGGTACGTCTCCGTCATGGGGACCTGGAACCACAGCCTGGAGTGTAGTCTCCGTCATGGAGACCTGGAACCACAGCCTGGAGTGTAGTCTCCGTCATGGAGACCTGGAACCAGAGCCTGGAGTGTAGTCTCCGTCATGGAGACCTGGAACCACAGCCTGGAGTGTAGTCTCCGTCATGGAGACCTGGAACCACAGCCTGGAGTGTAGTCTCCGTCATGGAGACCTGGAACCACAGCCTGGAGTGTAGTCTCCGTCATGGAGACCTGGAACCACAGCCTGGAGTGTAGTCTCCGTCATGGAGACCTGGAACTAGAACCGGGAGTGTAGTCTCCGTCATGGAGACCTGGAACCACAGCCTGGAGTGTAGTCTCCGTCATGGAGACCTGGAACTAGAACCGGGAGTGTAGTCTCCGTCATGGAGACCTGGAACTAGAACCGGGAGTGTAGTCTCCGTCATGGAGACCTGGAACCACAGCCGGGAGTGTAGTCTCCGTCATGGAGACCTGGAACTAGAACCGGGAGTGTAGTCTCCGTCATGGAGACCTGGAACCACAGCCGGGAGTGTAGTCTCCGTCATGGAGACCTGGAACTAGAACCGGGAGTGTAGTCTCCGTTCATGGAGACCTGGAACTAGAACCGGGAGTGTAGTCTCCGTCATGGAGACCTGGAACTAGAACCGGGAGTGTAGTCTCCGTCATGGAGACCTGGAACCACAGCCTGGAGTGTAGTCTCCGTTCATGGAGACCTGGAACTAGAACCGGGAGTGTAGTCTCCGTCATGGAGACCTGGAACCACAGCCTGGAGTGTAGTCTCCGTCATGGAGACCTGGAACTAGAACCGGGAGTGTAGTCTCCGTCATGGAGACCTGGAACCACAGCCTGGAGTGTAGTCTCCGTTCATGGAGACCTGGAACTAGAACCGGGAGTGTAGTCTCCGTCATGGAGACCTGGAACCACAGCCTGGAGTGTAGTCTCCGTCATGGAGACCTTGAACTAGAACCGGGAATGTAGTCTCCGTCATGGAGTCCTGGTACTAGAACCGGGAGTGTAGTCTCCGTCATGGAGTCCTGGTACTAGAACAGGGAGTGTAGTCTCCGTCATGGAGACCTGGAACTAGAACCGGGAGTGTAGTCTCCGTCATGGAGTCCTGGAACTAGAACAGGGAGTGTAGTCTCCGTCATGGAGACCTGGAACTAGAACCGGGAGTGTAGTCTCCGTCATGGAGTCCTGGAACTAGAACAGGGAGTGTAGTCTCCGTCATGGAGTCCTGGAACTAGAACCGGGAGTGTAGTCTCCGTCATGGAGTCCTGGAACTAGAACCTGGAGCGAAAACTTATCTGCAGGATTGGGGAAGGAGCTGCTAATCCAGGTTCTGGCTCTCTGGCCTCCTTGTCTCCTTGCGAGAGCGGAGAGGCACAGAAGTGTCTGGGAAAGGAATATTATTCGTTTCCCTTAGAGTGAGTGAGAGCTGACTTCACCAGCACAGGAGAAATTGGTACACACAAAAATGCTTAACATGTACCTCTCTTCACCGGGAACTATTGACTCAATAATTCAGAGCCAGAGCTCACCCGGGTCGGTCGCGTGTTTGGGAGCAGTGCCAGTATTGCTGCCACACACTCTTCAAGTACTGCCGGGGTCTGAAAGGCAAGTGCGCGGAGAGGGACAAATTCAAGCAGCTTTGCCTTAACCCCCCAACTACCTCGCTCAGCAGACACAGCTCAATCAGCCATAAAATTTTCAAGAAACTCTCTGTAGGAGCGGCTATATTTTAGAATTTGTGTGAAATAAAACAACGGACCGCCAGCCGGTGAAGTTTGGCTATAATCACTCATTCATGTACGCCGGCTATGTGAAAGGAGAGTTCAGAGGACTGCCAGCGTTTGACGTGAGAAACCCGACTATTTGTTAGATTTTTGGAAGCAAGTAGGAGGGCTTCGAGTTCCTGTTGTTTTTTTACGGAGTTTGCGAGATGGTCTAAATTACCCGTCTTTGACTTGTGATTAAATATAGCCCAAGAGTCAGCAATAGAGGAGAGAGAGCTGCGTGGAGAGAAGAGATCAGAGGGAAGATAAGAGCAGAGGGGAGAGATAAGAGAGGAGATAAGAGTATAGGTGAGATCAGAGGTAAAAAGAGGGAAGAGAGAAGAGAGAAGAGGAGAGAAGAGAAGAGAAGAGAAGAGAGAAGAGAGCTGAGACGGGAGCTAAGAAGAGACACAAACGTTGAGCGGGCCGGATTGCTATTATGAAGTTTCAAAGGACCCTCAGACCGGACAGAGAGGCAAAATAATTCTCCAGAAGTGAAGGTACGAGCATGAGGATAAGTGGACCACGCTCGTACCCAAATGCAAACAAAAAACCTCAAACCAAGAAAGTACTACGAGCGTAGTATTGATATTGCGCGATATTGAAACTTAAAAATCTGAAGTTTAAATCTGTAAAAAATAAATCTGCCGACTCTGTCGTCACATTTCCAGGAGGCTTCAAGTCCTCCAAGATGCAAACGAGACAAGGAGGTGAGAGTGGTGACTTGAAATTTGTCTTACAAAACCCTCATTAAACAGTTGCCGTGCCATTCATCTTGGATTCCCTTCAATGCCTCACCCCTCATTATCTCACCCCTCATTATCTCACCCCTCATTATCTCACCACTCATTATCTCACCACTCATTATCTCACCCCTCATTATCTCACCCCTCATTATCTCACCCCTCATTATCTCACCACTCATTATCTCACCACTCATTATCTCACCCCTCATTATCTCACCCCTCACTATCTCACCCCTCATTATCTCACCCCTCATTATCTCACCCCTCACTATCTCACCCCTTATTATCTCACCCCTCACTATCTCACCCCTCATTATCTCACCCCTCATTATCTCAACCCTCACTATCTCACCCCTCATTATCTCACCCCTCATTATCTCACCCCTCACTATCTCACCCCTCATTATCTCACCCGGCCAGGCCCAGGCGGCCACTCGGATCCAGGCGTTTTACCGCGGCTCGCAGTGCCGCCGGGTGACCCACTGCCTGACTCGGCAGCGCTTCGACCAGCTGGCAGACGAGCTGGCCGCAGCCGCTCGAGGCGAAGTTGGGGAAGAAGATGACGATGAGTCGCAAGGCAGCCCAGCTTCAGTTGACAAAACTGATGAGGCTGGCGAGCCCAGACTGAGTCACGCCGCAAGCCTGCTCCTCATGGTGAAGTGCCTCAACAACTTCTATTTACCTCACGTGGATGGGAATAGAATGGTGAGAACTCGGTTTTCTTGTTCAAAGTTTAGACTGCTTTTATGCACTTTTTTTCCAGAATAAAATGTTTATGAGATTTCGAAGTTTCTAAAAATCCTAAATTCCTAGGAAATGGTAGTTTTTTTAGTTCCAAGATTCCTAAATTTCTAAGAACAAGCAGTTTCTAAGAATCTGCAGTTTCCCTAAGAACAAGCAGTTTCTAAGAATCATTAATTTCTAAGAACAAGCAGTTTCTAATAATCTGCAGTTTCCTTAACGACAAGCGGTTTCAAAGAATCCACAGTTTCCCTAAAAGAAGCCAGAAACTCATGAAGTCCCGACTCGACCCGCGCCAGGCCCAGCTGTGCTGGCTTCACCGCCAGCTGCTGCCCCAAGCAGGCGGAGCCATCAGCCTCGCCAATCCTGATCTGGACACCTTCGCCATGGCGAAGTTTGTCGGCAACGCCATCGTCTGGGCGTCGTCGTTGTCGGCCGAATCGGCTGAATCCGACACCGACCAGTTCGCGGCGTCAATCGCTGTTGAAGGCCTAGCAGAGGCGGTTCTAGAAGACGCCTGCCAGCCGGTGCTGCAGTATTTGCTCACTCGCGCCTGCCACCTTCGCCTCGCCGAGGGTGTCGTTCGGACTGCCGCGGCGGCGACAACGTCGGACGGGGTCGGAGACGAGGTCAGCCGGCAGCGGAGGCCGTTGCGGCGCCTCCTGCTGCTGCTCCTGACTGGCCGACCGCCGCCGCCTCCGCCGCCTCGACTGCCGGAAGCCACAGCCTGGGGCCCAAATCTGCTGCGCGCCATCCACCTGTGCCGGCGCGAGGCGGCCGAATTGGCGCCAGACCGGCGCGCCGCCCTCAGGGCCGGCCTGAGGAGGCTGGCGCCGGCGCCAGCGAGAGCCGTGGCCGCCATCGCGGCCATGACAGAGACGGAGGCCGAGACGGAGACTGTCGAGGCGTTTCATCAGCTGGGCAGCCTCTGCTGGTTGGTGAGTGACCATGAGTGAGCTGTCAATTAGGGACCAAAATTCTGCTTGGAATTTGCTACAACCTCATATGAGATTTCATGTGTGACTCAGCTGCATCATGAGATCTCAGGATCAGCTACAGTCTATCATGAGATCTCAGAATCAGCTACAGTCTCCCATGAGATCTCAGAATCAGCTACAGTCTCCCATGAGATCTCAGGATCAGCTACAGTCTCCCATAAGATCTCAGGATCAGCTATGGCCTCCCATCCGAAGCTTAGCTATAATCTTTTATGAGATCTTAAGTGAGACTCAGCTAGAGGCTCAAAAGAGCTGAGGCATGAGTAAGCTACAGCCTCATAAGAGAGGCATGAGAAAGCTACAATCTCATAAGAGCTGAGGCATGAGAAAGCTACAGTCTCATAGGAGCTGAGGCGTGAGAAAGCTACAGTCTCATAAGGGCTGAGACGTGAGAAAGCTAGTCTCATAAGGGCTGAGAGGTGAGAAAGCTACAGTCTCATTAGAGCTGAGGCGTGAGAAAGCTAAAATCTCATAGGAGCTGAGGCATGAGAAAGTCAGCAATACCTGCCCGCCACCCGCCAGTGCCCGGACCTCACCCTGGGCATGCTGACTCCAGCCGACGGCTCAACCAGACGCAGCTTCCTACTCGGCCTGTGGCGCGCATCTGCGGAGGCTGCACAGACAGAGGATGATGAGGCACCAGCCCGACTGATGTCCGCTTTTGTCCAGCTGTTCCGGCCGGAGCCCCTGACCCCAGCCGACCTGACCCGGATTTCTGTCGACGCCGTCAACCGATTGACTTTGCTGCCTTCTCCTGAAACCAATCGGCGCCTTCTGCAGCGACTTCTGTTGCAGCTTGTCTCCGACAATGAGCACTGCCGAAAACACGTCGCCGCAGTTGTCGCTGCCCGTTCCCCCGGAGCTCGGGCTGACTTGGCTTCGTTGATGACCTTCAATTTGCTGACCCCCTTCGTCGAGCGAGCCCGAAAATTTCGCGACGGTCAACGCGCCGCGGCGCTGAAAGCTTCGTCGCTGTCAGAGAAGGACAGCAGCTGTCCGGCGCGAACCCTGGCATCAGCGCTGGACCCCCGGCACGGCATGTACACCCTCAGCGGCCCGGCTGGAGACCGCCTGCTGCCAACGCCGTCGTTGTCTGCAGCTGAGGAGTTCGCTGGCGACTACCGGCTGCATGGCCGCCTACTTGGCGCCATTCTGAGCGCTGGGATCGCTTTCGATTTGGCGCCGGCGCCGTTTTCGCCCTGCTTTCTTCGTCTGGTGCTGACCGCCGCAACTGGGGAAGGCAAGGGCGAGAGCGACGGCTACTGGGAGGCGTCGTTAGAGGACCTCAGCGAAGTTGACCTTGAAATGCACGGGTGAGAAAAATTAGAACCTGGTGTTCGCCCCTGACACTTCAGGATGGTCGCCCCTGACACTTCAAAATGGTCGCCCCTGATACCTCAAAATGGTCGCCCCTGACACCTCAGAATTGTCGCCCCTGACTGTTGTGCTTTTGGCTTTAGCCTTTAGCAATTGTCAGTCTAGCGGTCTGTTGACCTCTGACGCGTCTATCATTTATTTCATAACTCAATAGCATGGTTCAATTCATCAACGCAGTCGCGTAACAAAAATGTCTATGGCAAAGCCATCAACCCACAACACCCTCCCTCTTCTATAGGTAGGTGTACAATTATCACTCAGGTGCGATAAAAATTCTAGTTTTCTTGGCCAAGCGTTCGCTTCGCCTGGGTGACGGCTTGGATTGAACTCCGGCCTCAGTCTGTTGCTGTTGTGCTCTCTCAGCTTGTTCTGTTCCCGGTAGTATCTCAGTGTCTGTCGATGACGGACGCGTCTGTTGGCCGTCGTCACTTGGACCGTTGCCACCGGGCTTGGAATTCCCCATTTCCGTAGTTCCGTGAGCCTCAGGTACCTCACCGATTCGTAGTTGATCGAGGTGGGTCTTTAGATTTCGTCCAGTCTCTGTGGTGACGACTGCTGTGTTGCTGCCAAGCATTTTGGCGAATCTCACAGTTCGTGGCTCATGAGAACTCGATGCACGGTAGATGAGTGATTCTCCTGGGATCCACTTGGACTGAGTGCTGCTCTCCGAGATGGGGAGTCTTATTTGTCTGCCGTTCAACAACTCGGACGGTGATGCTTGCTGCTTCCCTTTGGCAGCTCTGTAGAACAGTAGAAATCTGTCAATACTTCTTTGGGATAAACCATTGGTCTTGATTGTCTCTTTGACGGTTCGCACCATTCGCTCTGCAATGCCGTTGCTCTGTGGATGGTAGGCGGGCGTTGTGATGTGCGAACAGCCAATCTGGGTGAGCCAGCCGGTCACCGCTTCGCTCACAAAACTAGGGCCGTTGTCTGACACGAGACACTTGGGCACCCCCTGTTGTGAGAACAATCTTCTAAGTCTGGAAATGACTGTGTCGGCCTTCATGTCGCTCGTGATGAAGACTTCCGGGTAGCTCGAGTGCGCATCAACAATGATGAGTAGGTACTTGCCCTCTATCGGACCGGCAAAATCAATGTGCACTCGCTCCCAGGGGTTGTCAGGTTCTGGCCACGAGTGCCGAAAGTTCTTATTTCTGGACTTGTACGCGTTGCACACGTTGCATCGTCCAATGTAGTCAGCGATGTCACGGTCCATCTGTGGCCACCAGAACTGTTCCCTCAAAATTGACTTTGACTTTTCCACCCCAACGTGCGTTGAGTGTACAGCTGCCAGGGCAGTTTCTCTCAGGACACGAGGCAATACAATTCTGTTCATTCTGTAAATAATTCCATCATTGACAGTTAGCTCATCTTGAACCTTTGAGTAGCTGAGTAGGTGTGGGTCGTCAAATAGATTATTGTTAATTATGGCTGCGCCCAGGCATCTGAACTTCGGGTCCCCTCTCTGGTTGCGTGTGCAATGCGATCCAGCTGAATTACTCCCGGGTTGTCAGCTTCGAGGAGTCCGATCGATGCTGTCTGTGCATTCGGCTTAGCGGGCACCAGTCGAGATAGCGCATCCGACAGCATTAGCTTTGATGGTCGATACTGTATGTCACAGTCATAAGCAGCTAGTATGATTGCCCATCGTTGCAGTCGAGCTGAAACTCTGGTGGGCAGCTGTTTGTCTGGCGCGAATATGTATGTGAGGGGCCGGTGATCAGTTATCAGTGTGAACCTCCGGCCATACAAGAACCGATGGCATCTTTGAATGCACCAAACCAGTGCCAGGCCTTCACGCTCTATTTGCGAATATTTTGTTTCGGCGTCAGACAGAGTCTTGCTCATGTACAGCACGACTTGACCGCTTTGTGTCAACACTCCGCCCAGAGCTCGCTGAGAACTGTCGCATTCCAGTTCAATGGGCTTCTCCGGATCAAATATTTGAAGACTCGATTGATCAGAGAGAGTGACCTTGATTTCGTCAAATGCTATTTGACACTCCTTTGTCCACACGAAGTCCTCATTTTTCTTTCTTAGTCGATTGAGAGGCTTGGTCAGTGCAGCTAGGTTTCTGATGAACTTGCCGCTAAAATTTACGAGACCCAGGAAGGATTCAAGCTCGCCAACGTTCTGCGGTGGTGTCATGTCCTGGATTGCCTTCACTTTGGCTGGGTCCGGCTTGAGCTGATCTCCTTCCAATAAGTAGCCTAGAAACTTGATCGAAGTCTTGCGGAATTCACTTTTCGCCGTGTTGATCTTCAATCCTTGCTGGTTTAGTCGATGCAATACTTCCGTCTCGCGAACTGCCAATTGTTCTACGCCTTTGCCGCATATCAATATGTCGTCTACGTAGGCAATGACGCCAGGAATTCCTTGTAGGACTTGGCTAATGTACCGCTGGAAGATCGCAGGTGCTGTTTTCACTCCGAACGGAAGCTTGTTGAAAGCGAACATCCCAAATGGTGTTGACATTACTGTCAGCTCTTTGGAAGCTTCATCTAGTGGGATCTGGTGATGAGCTTTCTCTAGGTCCAGACGAGTGTATATCTGGCTGCCAGCAGCAGTTGCAATCACTTCGTCAGGTGCTGAATCTCACTCAGAATTACCTCAGAATTGTCGCCCCTGACACTTCAGAATTGTCGCCCCTGACGCCTTAGAATTGTCGCCCCTGACACCCCGAAATGGTCACCCTTGACACCTCAGAATGGTCGCCCTTGACACCTCAGAATTGTCGCCCCTGACACCCTAAAACAGTCGCCCCTGACAACTAAAATGGTCGCTCCTTACCTGAAATTCATCTCAAAATCCTGACACTCAAAAAAGTGAAGCAAAGAATGCAACTTTCTGTCCACCTCCAGCCGCCTGTCCGCTCTCAGCTCGGCCAGTGAGGAGGGCGGACTGCCCGAACTTCTGAGCAGTTCGGCGACAACCTTCGCCGACCCGTCCGGCTGTGGGCCGCCACTCCGGCCGGACGGCGACACAGAGGCGGTGACACCGGACACTTTGGCCGAGTTCCTGCGCCTCGCCTGCGGCCGTCGGGTTCGCCAGCTGCTGCTTGCTACGGCAAGACACTTCGCCGCCGGACTGACGGCCGTCCTGCCGCGGCCAGAACTGCTGACCAACTTTTCCCACTGGGAGCTGATGCGGCTCATCCAGGGCCAGGACTTAGGGGCTGCGCGCGGTTTGCAGAATTGAATCGGAAATGAAAACCATTATTATTGTTTGGAGACTGATAAGAGTGTCTAACCCCAACTTTGCTGCCACCCCTCACTAATCCTGCAGCCACCTCACTCCCTGCTTCTCCTAACCCCTCGACCCCTTACTGCAGCCACCTCACTCCCTGTCCCTCCTAACCCCGTAACCCCTTACTGCAGCCACCTCACTCCCTGCCCCTCTTAACCCCGTAACCCCTTACTGCAGCCACCTCACTCCCTGCCCCTCCTAACCCCGTAACCCCTTACTGCAGCCACCTCACTCCCTGTTCCTCCTAAACCCTCAAACCCCTACTGCAGCCATCTCACTCCTAGATCTCTGAATTTACCTAAAAAATCGATATTGCAATGAAACAAAGACGGCATCATAATATACTCGGATGATTTTCTTCATGCCTAATTGCAAGGCATAGTTAGTACCCGCTATATTTAATATAATATGCAAACATTCTATTTATTGTCTTTTTCTAAGCTCAAATATTGCTTTCTACTCAAGCCATGCGCAGCTCGATTGATTTTTTCTCGTATTTCGTATCGGTAATGTTAATGTTGAATCACTGCGTGTTCGGACTAATTAAATAAGTCTTTAAATCAATAAATCAATAAAAATGCGTGAAAAGACAACTGGGAATTTACAAATGTTAAATATTTTTTCTGATCTTTTCTGTTCCTCATCATCTGGGCAGCTTGGATGAAAACCTTTATCCAACTTTGTACTCTACAAAATCCTTGCAAATTATTCTGGGATCTCTGTTTGTCTGAGTGGAATCCCTCAATGTCCGGTGCGGCTCTGCAGCCCCCCCCCCTCCACTGTAGGATTCATCCCAAATCCCTCGGCTGCAGTTGGGCAGGCACGGGCGCCGTGATTGACAGATTATTATCTTCACACCTCTCGCCTATCTGTGGCTGGGCTGCATTTTAATAGACAGAATATTAACACTTGCAAGCCGTGCTGCTGGCCGTGTTTTTATTGCGTTCGAATCCAAAAAAAAGTTTAGCAGCGACGAGTTTTTTGAATTCATCTTTCCACTTTCCACTCAGCGACACTCGGATTGGTCCGGCATGGAAACTGAGCCATGGAAACGTCTCCCCCTGTGATAAGGTAGCCTAAATAGGGAAGGCAGCTATAACTACTGCCCAATGCAGATGGTACAGCATCCAAAACAAGCAGCAGACTTACTGGAACAGTTGAAAGCAGAATGCTGCAGCAAGCTCATCAGCCTCTACTCGAACTGCAGCCGAGCGGAGTCCTGTACAGCAGAGCTGGCGCGGCGGTGCAGCTAATGTGCATTGTGACCAACATCAGCTTGGTGGATCTGGACTCTCTCACCTGGACGTTTCGAGGGTGAGACTGAGGAGCTGTAGTACCATTTTCTGAAATTTTAACTCAATCACACTGATTCTTTCCCTGACCTTCCAAACCCTCCTTACCCCTGAACCCCTATCTCAGCCACATCACCTCCTGCCCCCCCCTAACCCCTGAACCCCTTATCTCAGCCACCTCAACTCCTACCCCCTCCTAACCCCTGAACCCCTATCTCAGCCACCTCAACTCCTACCCCCCTAACCCCTGAACCCCTATCTTAGCCACCTCAACTCCTACCCCCTCCTAACCCCTGAACCCCTATCTCAGCTACCTCACCTCCTGCCCTTCCTAACCCCTGGACCCCCTACCGCACTACCGCCGCCACCTCAGTCCCCGTTCCTCATAACCCCTCAACCCCTACTGCAGCCACCTCACTCCCCGCCCCTTCTAACCCTTGGACCCCCTACCGCACTATCGCAGCCACCTCACTCCCTGCCCCTCCTTAACCCTCAACCCCCTGCCGCAGGCATCTCACTCCCTGCACCTCCTTACCCCTCAACCCCTACTGCAGCCACCTCACTCCCTGCACCCTTTAAAATCACCGACTCCTACAGCAATACAGAGGTACCCACAAACATCCATTCATAGTAAATGACTCGAAAATCGCATGCAATATCAATCTAGCAAGTCTGTAAGCTTTACCTTCAGTTCGACTAGATACAGACTCGCGCCTCTGACTTGGTAGACAAGGAACAGCCAGTGTTGTGCCGCGCGTGTCATTCGTCACATCCGCCAGGCCGTGGTGCCGTCAACGAGCCGCGCATTGTCAGCCCCCCCCCTTCAGTCTTGCTTCCAGGAAATGCGAGAAATGCTGCTGCAGAAGAGCCGCTGTGTTTTCTTATTCATGGCCCAGATTCGTGTTTGGTTCGGGCGCGAGTTTTCCATCCCGATTCTCCCTCTTCTAACAGCGGCGGTTTCTTTTCAAAAGCAGCATTTTTCCAGACCGGTTCGCGCGTTGCGAAAAATGAAAGAAGAAATATTTACCAGTATACTCTTTCGGGTTTCTGGCTGGGGGGTGGACTTCGGGTGATCTCTGACTCCTTCTGCCAGAGCTGCGTGCATGCGGATTCGAAAAATTTTGGGATCTTTTCTAAGTCCCTTCCTATTTGCGGAATTTTTACAATGCCAGAGCAATAAAGTAGTTGGCCTGTTCAATAATCTACTTTGCCAGTACCATCATATCCACGAATATGGCTTGGAAGCATTTGAACTTTGTTCTTTAGATTTCATTCATTTGCATCCAGTGAAAAAATTACCGGGACACAGCGACCTTGTGGAATATGTTCAACAAATCTTTCAATTGTATTCTCAAAAAAGCCTTCAGACTCGAGCTAATGAATAGAGCAGCCTTATCGTTCTAGTAAAACTAAAAACACAACCTACCCAACCAACAACCCCCGATCTACCCAAACAACAACCCCCGATCTACCCAAACAACAACCCCCGATCTACCCAAACAACAACCCCCGATCTACCCAAACAACAACCCCCGATCTACCCAAACAACAACCCCCGATCTACCCAAACAACAACCCCCGATCTACCCAAACAACAACCCCCGATCTACCCAAACAACAACCCCCGATCTACCCAAACAACAACCCCCGATCTACCCAAACAACAACTCCCGATGTACCCAAACAACAACTCCCGATCTACCCAATCAATCCCCGATCTACCCAACCAACGACCCAATCTACCCAATCAACAACCCCCAATGGATCCAACTAAATTCTCCCAAAATCTACACAATCAACAACTCCTGAATGTACTCAACAACCCCCCAAATCTACCCAACCCATCAGAGCCGCGGAGCCGCTGGACACGCCCGTACCTGGCATGGCATTCAGGCCCGCTTATCACGCCAGCCGCCTTCAGGTGACCAGCATGAGCCCCCTGTTCGCCGGGCGCTACACCTGCAGAGCCGAGCTTCGCCGTTCAACAGGCGCCGTCTCCGCCACCGTCCACCTTCGCCTCGGCCGTCGGTGCCGTCCGCCGCCGCTGGAGGCCACCTGCTTCACTGGTTTCTGCCTGGAGCTGCGTCGACACTGCCAGGCCTCCGGCGAGGTTGAACGCAGCCCCTTGATAACGGACGCCTGTCCGGAGGCTGCTTCGCTGTGCCCGCTGTCCGGGTCGGCCGATCTGCGCCAGACCTTCGCCGAGTTTGTCAGGCCCGCCTGGCGCCAGCTGATTCTTGCCTGCGGCTGCGCCTGCGTTCTGGCGCTCTCGCTGGCGCTGACTGGCGCCGTCTGCTGGCGCCAAATTCAACAGCGGCGCCGACGGCATTGCATTGAAAAGAATTCGAATTCATCCACGACTGAAGCGGCAGCTGAGCTGCCCGTTGCCATGACAACCACCGTGTACGATATGGTGGTGAGTTTTCAGACTGTCTGGTCACTATGGAGCATTTTTAAAGCTTATATAAGTGTACATTTCACTCTGAAGTATCACATTTTACTCTAAAGTGTCAAATTTCACTCTAAAGTGTCACATTTCACTCTGAAGTGTCACATTTTACTCTAAAGTGTCAAATTTCACTCTAAAGTGTCACATTTCACTCTGAAGTGTCACATTTTACTCTAAAGTGTCAAATTTCACTCTAAAGTGTCACATTTCACTGAAGTGTCACATTTCACTTTAAAGTGTCACATTTCACTCTAAAGTTTCACATTTCACTGAAGTGTCACATTTCCCTTTAAAGTGTCACATTTCACTCTAAAGTTTCACATTTCACTGAAGTGTCACATTTCACTTTAAAGTGTCACATTTCACTCTAAAGTTTCACATTTCACTGAAGTGTCACATTTCACTCTAAAGTGTCACATTTCACTCTAAAGTGTCACATTTCACTCTAAAGTGTCACATTTCACTCTAAAGTGTCACATTTCACTCTGAAGTGTCACATTTCACTCTGAAGTGTCACATTTTACTCTGAAGTGTCACATTTCACTCTGAAGTGTCACATTTCACTCTGAAGTGTCACATTTCACTCTAAAGTGTCACATTTCACTGAAGTGTCACATTTCACTCTAAAGTGTCACATTTCACTCTGAAGTGTCACTTTTCTCTCTCTACCACATCTAGTCCCTTTCTACTACATCTAGTTACAATATACTCTCTACAACATCTAGTCACTCTAGATGTCTACTAGAGCTCTACTATGTCTAATCATTAATTCGTACACATCTAGTCACTCTCTATCACATCTAGTCACTCTCTATCACATCTAGTCACTCTCTATCACATCTAGTCACTCTCTATCACATCTAGTCACTCTCTATCACATCTAGTCACTCTCTATCACATCTAGTCACTCTCTATCACATCTAGTCACTCTCTATCACATCTAGTCACTCTCTATCACATCTAGTCACTCTCTATCACATCTAGTCACTCTCTATCACATCTAGTCACTCTCTATCACATCTAGTCACTCTCTATCACATCTAGTCACTCTCATACACGCCCCAATATCAGGCCACCCGCAATCAGTCGGGAACTCAACACGTTGCCGTCAGCCTGTCACCCCGCCAGCGGTCGTACCCCTGCTCACCGCTTAACCAACGATTCGCTCTTCAACAATGGCACCAGCCGCAAGCCCCGGCTCTGGTCCACAGCTCCAGGCAGCCTCCGGAGACGCCTCATCAGTACCAGCAGCTGCAGCACTTTTGGACGGCCGCCACCGCTGAGGAGTCGCCCGCCTCCGCCCTGATCAGCCGACGTCGGCACCGGCGTCGAAGTCGCTCGTTGGACGTCGCCGCGTCGGTAAGTCGACGCGGTCGGCTTCGCTTATCGGCGGCGTCGAGTTATTCAACGGACAGCCAGTCGACCTTCTCGGACGGCGGCGGCTCGGGGCTGGATGGTGCCGCGACCGCGGCTGCTCAGCAGCAGCGACTGTTGGAGGACAGCAGATCCTGGCTTGCTGCTAGAGAGTTTTGCGTTTAACTGCCGTCTACTATGCTATCTTTTGTTGCTGCCTACTACTGAATAGTTTTGTGTTAGTAGCATAATTAGCGCGTTAAAGAATTTTATAAAATTTAAAGTTAGTTGATTTTGCATTTCTTTGTCATTTCTGGATTGCTACAAGCGTATTGAGTTGCTGCTGGCCCGGCTTTGCTGTTTCCTAGAAAAGCGATTGCTAACGTTTAGGTTAAGTTTAGATTATTACAAAGTTTCGTGAGCATTGTTTTTAAAATACCTGTAGAACTGTTTAGCGCTCTGTTATCTGTAATCTATCACCTGGATTAGCTATCCACCATATCAGTTATACACTTAATCAATTCTATTACTTTATACATCTAGGCTAGGCTAGCAATCCATTCCATTCCCACATCCGTGTATGCTAGTCTAGCAATCCATCATATCCGTTAATCATTGGCTAGACTAGCAATCCATCACATCAGTTAATCCATTGACTAGGCTAGCAATCCATTACATCAGTTAATCCATTGACTAGGCTAGCAATCCATCATATCTGTTAATCATTGGCTAGACTAGCAATCCATCACATCAGTTAATCCATTGGCTAGGCTAGCAATCCATCACATCAGTTAATCCATTGACTAGGCTAGCAATCCATTACATCAGTTAATCCATTGACTAGGCTAACAATCCATCATATCTGTTAATCCATTGGCTAGACTAGCAATCCATCACATCAGTTAATCCATTGGCTAGGCTAGCAATCCATCATATCCGTTAATCCATTGGCTAGACTAGCAATCCATCATATCCGTTAATCCATTGGCTAGACTAGCAATCCATCATATCCGTTAATCCATTGGCTAGGCTAGCAATCCATCATATCCGTTAATCCATTGGCTAGGCTAGCAATCCATCATATCCGTTAATCCATTGGCTAGACTAGCAATCCATCACATCCGGTAACTTATAGTCCGTCAACACATTGCATTATGCAGAGCCTCTTTCACACCTAGTAATTTAATTTAGTAACTATGCGAAAATTGAATGCAGCATTGCACAAGACGGTGCGAATAGCCTCAGGAAATATTGCTGCGCACTTGCTGTACTTTGCGTGACGCCATATCTAAGAAGTGAAAAAGAATTATTTTAAGAAGCTTTGAAGCTCAGTCAAAATCTGATAGCAGATCGCGTGGCGTGATGACAGTGGATAATCTCCGAGCATCAAGTCTCCATGCCAGATTAGAATCCATGGGTTTGAATGCCGAGATTAAATCAAGGCCAGATTTTCTAAGAAGTCACGCTGGTCTTTGTGACATTATTAACTGTTCAATTCTTAGCTTTGAAATGGTTTGATAACGGGGGTTTGTGTGAAGCTGTGTGCTGTGTGAATTTTCAGTCTTGTAGCTAAAAAATGATATCGAAAGAGGTGGGAATTTGTTAATTGCTCACTGTGAAGGATAGATGTTTCTCGTTTTAGGCTATCAAGAAGTGATAATCTGTGGATTAGATGTAGGAATAGATTGAAATTGATAAGGGAGGACCTGATAGAGAATGGGGAATAGACACGGATAGAGAATGGGGAATAGACACGGATAGAGAATGGGGAATAGACACGGATAGAGAATGGGGAATAGACACGGATAGAGAATGGGGAATAGACACGGATAGAGAATGGGGAATAGACACGGATAGAGAATGAGTAATAGACACGGATAGAGAATGGGGAATAGACACGGATAGAGAATGGGGAATAGACACGGATAGAGAATGGGGAATAGACACGGATAGAGAATGAGTACTAGACACGGATAGAGAATGGGGAATAGACACGGATAGAGAATGGGGAATAGACACGGATAGAGAATGGGGAATAGACACGGATAGAGAATGAGTAATAGACACGGATAGAGAATGGGGAATAGACACGGATAGAGAATGGGGAATAGACACGGATAGAGAATGAGTAATAGACACGGATAGAGAATGGGGAATAGACACGGATAGAGAATGGGGAATAGACACGGATAGAGAATGGGGAATAGACACGGATAGAGAATGGGGAATAGACACGGATAGAGAATGGGGAATAGACACGGATAGAGAATGGGGAATAGACACGGATAGAGAATGGGGATTGACACGGATAGAGAATGGGGAATAGACACGGATAGAGAATGGGGAATAGACACGGATAGATAATGGGGAATAGACACGGATAGAGAATGGGGAATAGACACGGATAGAGAATGGGGAATAGACACGGATAGAGAATGAGTAATAGACACGGATAGAGAATGGGGAATAGACACGGATAGAGAATGGGGAATAGACACGGATAGAGAATGGGGAATAGACACGGATAGAGAATGGGGAATAGACACGGATAGAGAATGGGGAATAGACACGGATAGAGAATGGGGAATAGACACGGATAGAGAATGGGGAATAGACACGGATAGAGAATGGGGATTGACACGGATAGAGAATGGGGAATAGACACGGATAGAGAATGGGGAATAGACACGGATAGAGAATGGGGAATAGACACGGATAGAGAATGGGGAATAGACACGGATAGAGAATGGGGAATAGACACGGATAGAGAATGGGGAATAGACACGGATAGAGAATGAGAAATAGACACGGATAGAGAATGGGGAATAGACACGGATAGAGAATGGGGAATAGACATGGATAGAGAATGGGGAATAGACACGGATAGAGAATGGAGAATAGACACGGATAGAGAATGGGGAATAGACACGGATAGAGAATGGGGAATAGACACGGATAAAGAATGGGGAATAGACACGGATAGAGAATGGGGAATAGACACGGATAGAGAATGGAGAATAGACATGGATAGAGAATGGGGAATAGACACGGATAGAGAATGGGGAATAGACACGGATAGAGAATGGGGAATAGACACGGATAGAGAATGGGGAATAGACACGGATAGAGAATGGGGAATAGACACGGATAGAGAATGGGGAATAGACACGGATAGAGAATGGGGAATAGACACGGATAGAGAATGGGGAATAGACACGGATAGAGAATGGAGAATAGACACGGATAGAGAATGGGGAATAGACACGGATAGAGAATGGGGAATAGACACGGATAGAGAATGGGGAATAGACACGGATAGAGAATGGGGAATAGACACGGATAGAGAATGGAGAATAGACATGGATAGAGAATGGGGAATAGACACGGATAGAGAATGGGGAATAGACACGGATAGAGAATGGGGAACAGACACGGATAGAGAATGGGGAATAGACACGGATAGAGAATGGGGAATAGACACGGATAGAGAATGGGGAATAGACACGGATAGAGAATGAGGAATAGACACGGATAGAGAATGGGGAATAGACACGGATAGAGAATGGGGAATAGACACGGATAGAGAATGGGGAATAGACACGGATAGAGAATGGAGAATAGACACGGATAGAGAATGGGGAATAGACACGGATAGAGAATGGGGAATAGACACGGATAGAGAATGGGGAATAGACACGGATAGAGAATGGAAATAGACACGGATAGAGAATGGAGAATAGACACGGATAGAGAATGGGGAATAGACACGGATAGAGAATGGGGAACAGACACGGATAGAGAATGGGGAATAGACATGGATAGAGAATGGGGAACAGACACGGATAGAGAATGGGGAATAGACACGGATAGAGAATGGGGAATAGACACGGATAGAGAATGGGGAATAGACACGGATAGAGAATGGAGAATAGACACGGATAGAGAATGGAGAATAGACACGGATAGAGAATGGGGAATAGACACGGATAGAGAATGGGGAATAGACACGGATAGAGAATGGAAATAGACACGGATAGAGAATGGAGAATAGACACGGATAGAGAATGGGGAATAGACACGGATAGAGAATGGGGAATAGACACGGATAGAGAATGGGGAATAGACACGGATAGAGAATGGGGAATAGACACGGATAGAGAATGGGGAATAGACATGGATAGAGAATGGGGAACAGACACGGATAGAGAATGGGGAATAGACACGGATAGAGAATGGGGAATAGACACGGATAGAGAATGGGGAACAGACACAGATAGAGAATGGGGAATAGACACGGATAGAGAATGGGGAATAGACACGGATAGAGAATGGGGATTGACACGGATAGAGAATGGGGAATAGACACGGATAGAGAATGGGGAATAGACACGGATAGAGAATGGGGAATAGACACGGATAGAGAATGGGGAATAGACACGGATAGAGAATGGGGAATAGACACGGATAGAGAATGGGGAAAGACACGGATAGAGAATGGGGAATAGACACGGATAGAGAATGGGGAATAGACACGGATAGAGAATGAGGAATAGACACGGATAGAGAATGAGGAATAGACACGGATAGAGAATGGGGAATAGACACGGATAGAGAATGGCGAATAGACATGGATAGAGAATGGGGAATAGACACGGATAGAGAATGGGGAATAGACACGGATAGAGAATGGGGAATAGACACGGATAGAGAATGGGGAATAGACACGGATAGAGAATGGGGAATAGACACGGATAGAGAATGGGGAACAGACACGGATAGAGAATGGGGAATAGACACGGATAGAGAATGGGGAATAGACACGGATAGAGAATGGGGAATAGACACGGATAGAGAATGGGGAATAGACACGGATAGAGAATGGGGAATAGACACGGATAGAGAATGGGGAATAGACACGGATAGAGAATGGGGAATAGACACGGATAGAGAATGGGGAATAGACACGGATAGAGAATGGGGAATAGACACGGATAGAGAATGGGGAATAGACACGGATAGAGAATGGGGAATAGACACGGATAGAGAATGAGGAATAGACACGGATAGAGAATGGGGAATAGACACGGATAGAGAATGGGGAATAGACACGGATAGAGAATGGGGAACAGACACAGATAGAGAATGGGGAATAGACACGGATAGAGAATGGGGAATAGACACGGATAGAGAATGGGGATTGACACGGATAGAGAATGGGGAATAGACACGGATAGAGAATGGGGAATAGACACGGATAGAGAATGGGGAATAGACACGGATAGAGAATGGGGAATAGACACGGATAGAGAATGGGGAATAGACACGGATAGAGAATGGGGAATAGACACGGATAGAGAATGGGGAATAGACACGGATAGAGAATGGGGAATAGACACGGATAGAGAATGGGGAATAGACACGGATAGAGAATGAGGAATAGACACGGATAGAGAATGGGGAATAGACACGGATAGAGAATGGCGAATAGACATGGATAGAGAATGGGGAATAGACACGGATAGAGAATGGGGAATAGACACGGATAGAGAATGGGGAATAGACACGGATAGAGAATGGGGAATAGACACGGATAGAGAATGGGGAATAGACACGGATAGAGAATGGGGAATAGACACGGATAGAGAATGGGGAATAGACACGGATAGAGAATGGAGAATAGACACGGATAGAGAATGGGGAATAGACACGGATAGAGAATGGGGAATAGACACGGATAGAGAATGGGGAATAGACACGGATAGAGAATGGGGAATAGACACGGATAGAGAATGGGGAATAGACACGGATAGAGAATGGGGAATAGACACGGATAGAGAATGGGGAATAGACACGGATAGAGAATGGGGAATAGACACGGATAGAGAATGGGGAATAGACACGGATAGAGAATGAGGAATAGACACGGATAGAGAATGGGGAATAGACACGGATAGAGAATGGGGAATAGACATGGATAGAGAATGGGGAATAGACACGGATAGAGAATGGAGAATAGACACGGATAGAGAATGGGGAATAGACACGGATAGAGAATGGGGAATAGACACGGATAGAGAATGGGGAATAGACACGGATAGAGAATGAGGAATAGACACGGATAGAGAATGGGGAATAGACACGGATAGAGAATGGGGAATAGACATGGATAGAGAATGGGGAATAGACACGGATAGAGAATGGGGAATAGACACGGATAGAGAATGGGGAATAGACACGGATAGAGAATAGGGAATAGACACGGATAGAGAATGGGGAATAGACACGGATAGAGAATGGGGAATAGACACGGATAGAGAATGGGGAATAGACACGGATAGAGAATGGGGAACAGACACGGATAGAGAATGGGGAATAGACACGGATAGAGAATGGGGAATAGACACGGATAGAGAATGGGGAATAGACACGGATAGAGAATGGGGAATAGACACGGATAGAGAATGGGGAATAGACACGGATAGAGAATGGGGAATAGACACGGATAGAGAATGGGGAATAGACACGGATAGAGAATGGGGAATAGACACGGATAGAGAATGGGGAATAGACACGGATAGAGAATGAGGAATAGACACGGATAGAGAATGGGGAATAGACACGGATAGAGAATGGGGAATAGACATGGATAGAGAATGGGGAATAGACACGGATAGAGAATGGAGAATAGACACGGATAGAGAATGGGGAATAGACACGGATAGAGAATGGGGAATAGACACGGATAGAGAATGGGGAATAGACACGGATAGAGAATGGGGAATAGACACGGATAGAGAATGGAGAATAGACATGGATAGAGAATGGGGAATAGACACGGATAGAGAATGGGGAATAGACACGGATAGAGAATGGGGAATAGACACGGATAGAGTTAGTAGTGAGAACAGCATAGCAGAATGCCATTAGGAAGCTGGGATGGAGGACGCTGGCCAATGAAGCAGAGCCGGAGACGCCACGCGAGTGTCAGAACGGAGGCAGGGAGTTGTTGACAGGCGCTGTCCAATGAGACACGTGGACCCATCAAACTGGAGTTGGAGAGGGTGAGGGCTGGGGGTGGGTGGATGACAAGCCGGCAAAGACAAGGACTCCTTGCCGACCCCGCCTTCATGTTTGGACAAAGCAGAACTCACTCTTCAATCTGCTTCTCGAGTTCTAAGATATCTGCTAATTATTCTGCTAATAAAAATATTATAAGATATTTATAACTGCTACTGTTGTTAATTTGGCCCATTAAAAAAATCCTGAAAGCTTCAGAGAATCGACGCAATAATTTTGAACCCATTAGCCAATTGTTATGTCAAACTTTGGCGTTCATTATCAGGTGAGTGAATGAATGAAAAAATAAGTGATTTTTATGGCTTCAAGACTTAAGAAATGATTTTGTGAGTTCGTGAGTTCGTGAATCCATAAGTAGGATCAGATTTATGAGATAAGTGAATCAAAATATCCCAAGAACAAAATCCCCGTATAGGAAGCTGGCCCGGCCATAGACAGCCCTCCTCTATTTGTTCCTCGCGTATGCTAATTTCCAATCCCGAGAAGAGGAGATGCATAAAATATACTTGAAGCAGGGCTAAATTCGGAATCAGTTCGCAACTCGACAGATGGCATGATGAGCGCCTCCTCTCTGTCCCCTTTTAAGCCACCTCCTTTATATGGCAGTTGGCGTTTGAGGATGCAGATAGTTCAAATTTATCCTCACTCCTCCCCTGTTCCCTCTCCATTCGTCTGTCTTCAGGAGAAAGTAGCAAAAGAATAACACTTTATACACAGTAAAAAAATAACAAACACGCGCATGACAGACTTGACAAAGAGCTGCCTGGCGTGGGTGGGGTGCTTATTGAGGTACTGACTGAGTTCATGACTGAGTTCATGACTGAGGTACTGACTGAGTTCAGGAGTGAGTTCATGACTGAGGTACTGACTGAGTTCATGAGTGAGTTCATGACTGAGGTACTGACTGAGTTCATGAGTGAGTTCATGACTGAGGTACTGACTGAGTTCATGAGTGAGTTCATGACTGAGGTACTGACTGAGTTCAGGAGTGAGTTCATGACTGAGGTACTGACTGAGTTCATGAGTGAGTTCATGACTGAGGTACTGACTGAGTTCATGAGTGAGTTCATGACTGAGGTACTGACTGAGTTCATGACTGAGTTCATGACTGAGGTACTGACTGAGTTCATGACTGAGTTCATGACTGAGGTACTGACTGAGTTCATGAGTGAGTTCATGACTGAGGTAATGACTGAGTTCATGAGTGAGTTCATGACTGAGATAATGACTGACTTCATGAGTGAGTTCATGACTGAGGTAATGACTGACTTCATGAGTGAGTTCATGACTGAGTTACTGTCTGAGTTCATGACTGAGGTACTGACTGAGTTCATGAGTGAGTTCATGACTGAGGTACTGACTGAGTTCAGGAGTGAGTTCATGACTGAGGTACTGACTGAGTTCATGACTGAGTTCATGACTGAGGTACTGACTGAGTTCATGACTGAGTTCATGACTGAGGTACTGACTGAGTTCATGAGTGAGTTCATGACTGAGGTAATGACTGAGTTCATGAGTGAGTTCATGACTGAGATAATGACTGACTTCATGAGTGAGTTCATGACTGAGGTAATGACTGACTTCATGAGTGAGTTCATGACTGAGTTACTGTCTGAGTTCATGAGTGAGGTACTGACTGAGTTCATGACTGAGTTCATGACTGAGGTAATGACTGAGTTCATGAGTGAGTTCATGACTGAAGTACTGACTGAGTTCATGAGTGAGTTCATGACTGAAGTACTGACTGAGTTCATGAGTGAGCTCAACAAATATATTGTATGAATTGGCACTATGCTTGCTGCATGCTAAAAATTAACCTGTGAATCACACAGGAGGCTGCCTCAACCGCCTCGGCTGACCAACTTCCAAGCTTGCATTGCTCAACTGCGTGGCACTCCCAGCTGCCCAACCAGCTTCATCAATATGGTCAGCCGCAGATCCAATACAGCTGCTATTTTTCCGGCACGTACCAGCCTGCCAGCTACTTGGTGCCAACTTCGCCACCGCCGCCACCGCCGCCGCCGCCGCCTCCGCCACCGCCGCCTCCGCCACCGCCGCCGCAGCCCGCTAGACGAAAGTCGAACACCTCAAAGTATGGAGCAGCGATCAGCCCGTGTGACTGCCCGAACTGCCAGCAGGCTCAGCTGCAGCACCAGCAGCTCAGATGCTCCGTCAACACTGCGAGCAATGGGCTGCACAACTGCCACGTGCCGGGCTGCGGCAAGGTGTACAGCAAAACTTCCCACCTGAAAGCTCATCTGCGTTGGCACACGGGCGAACGGCCCTTCCTGTGCCACTGGACCCTGTGCGGCAAGCGGTTCACCAGGTCGGACGAGCTGCAGCGACATGTGCGAACTCACACAGGTGAAAGGCGGTTCGGCTGTTCCGCCTGCGGCAAGCGGTTCACCAGGTCGGACCACCTGGCCAAACACGCCAGGACCCACCAGCAGCAGGACTCCGTGGAGACGACCGCAACCGCCTGAAGCTGCTGTCGCTGAACGAACTCAAAATATTCAGACTTACACTAATTAAAATTACCAATCAGTTGTCCATGAGTTCGTAGAAGATAGAAGACAGACAGACAGACAGACAGACAGACAGACAGACAGACAGACAGACAGACAGACAGACAGACAGACAGACAGACAGACAGACAGACAGACAGACAGACAGACAGACAGACAGACAGACAGACAGACAGACGGACAGACAGACAGACAGACAGACAGACAGACAGACAGACAAACAGACAGACAGACAGACAGACAGACAGACAGACAGACAGACAGACAGACAGACAGACAGACAGACAGACAGACAGACAGACAGACAGACAGACAGACAGACAGTGGCTGCTTCAGCGGTCGGTTTAATTATCACTTCACTGACAGAAGCTATAAAGCTACAGAAAGACAAATAAGCATTTTAAAACGATTTAAAAGCTTAGCCTGAGAATTTTTTTAGAAAAACTCCTTGACTGAATACATAATAAAATAGCGATGTCAAAAAATAAGATAATTTTTATCTATAAAGCTTTTTGTCCTGTTTTGTCCTAATGTTGCATTCTGGTTGCTAAACTGTAATAACGAGCTATTTCTGTTTACTAAGAGTCTTATTTCAGCTATAAATCCCCAGTCTATCTTCATATCCCCAGTCTGTCTTCATATCCCCAGTCTGTCTTCATATCCCATTTGATGTTAATTTTTCTGATTATAAATCATAATGACAATGAAAATAAAACAACAAATACCTTGGAGTCTGTGCAGTCCTAAATTAAAGCGGAGCTCTTCAAGTCAAAAAGTCAAATTTTGCTACTTGCCTTTGTTAAAACGGTCTGTCTATGTTAACACCTGCGCCTTTGACAGCAGCCCAGAGCGTTCATCTCATCGCCTCCCTCGCCCCCCATGGCGCTCCCCCACTGGCACCCCTTGCTTGATAAAGCTTCTCAGACAATGGGCTATTATAGAAGCGGGAGAACTCAAGGACCGCTGTAAACCTGGACTGGAAGCTATTAAATTTAATGCAATAAAGCAAAAAACAAATAGATATCTTATTAAATCATCTGATTTCAGAAAATTAGAGTTTTCAGATTCTGGGTATAGGTTCGAGGTGCGACAGCGGATCCACTTCCAGTCCAAGTTTCTACTAGCAGCGGTCCCTGGCGTCATCATTTTTGCCTATATTCAGCTTCCCTCTATTATTTATCTGGGTACGGAGCTAACCCCACACACCTGGGGTGCCCCTTGTCTGCAAAATGCGCTCGTAGGGGGCGCAATGCGGGCTCTCAGATGAAATGCCTTTAAAGTCAGTGATGGAGAGAGGGGGGGGGGCGGAGAGCAGAGCTGTGATTAGCGCTTCTCAAGTTTCACGCTGCTCCCCCCCAGGGTGCCACTTCGTGGATGGCCCAGCAAACTCATTTGTTGGATAAATGTTGCGACTCTGCTCGAATTGCGTGCACTCAGAGTCTTCCTGCGCAGACAGGACGAAGCAATGATTGCTCTGGCATAGCAGGGAGAGCTGCTGGCTGACGGATCGTGAGAAACGAAAGATGCAGGGTGAGACAAGAAGAGAGACAGGGTGAGACAAGAAGAGAGACAGGGTGAGACATGAAGGGAGACAGGGTGAGACAGGAAGAGAGACAGGGTGAGACACTAAGAGAGACAGGGTGAGACACGAGGAGAGACAGGGTGAGACACGAAGAGAGATCAGGGTGAGACATGAAGAGAGACAGGGTGAGACACTATGAGAGACAGGGTGAGACATAAAGAGAGACAGGGTGAGACACGAGGAGAGACAGGGTGAGACATAAAGAGAGACAGGGTGAGACACGAGGAGAGACAGGGTGAGACATAAAGAGAGACAGGGTGAGACATGAAGAGAGACAGGGTGAGACATGAAGAGAGACAGGGTGAGACATGAAGAGAGACAGGGTGAGACATGAAGAGAGACAGGGTGAGACATGAAGAGAGACAGGGTGAGACATAAAGAGAGACAGGGTGAGACATGAAGAGAGACAGGGTGAGACATGAAGAGAGACAGGGTGAGACAGGAAGAGAGACAGGGTGAGACATGAAGAGAGACAGGGTGAGACATGAAGAGAGATCAGGGTGAGACATGAAGAGAGACAGGGTGAGACATGAGAATCAGGGTGAGACATGAAGAGAGACAGGGTGAGACATGAAGAGAGATCAGGGTGAGACATGAAGAGAGACAGGGTGAGACATGAAGAGAGACAGGGTGAGACATGAGAATCAGGGTGAGACATGAAGAGAGACAGGGTGAGACACTATGAGAGACAGGGTAAGACACTATGAGAGACAGGGTGAGACACGAGGAGAGGCAGGGTGAGACAAGAAGAGAGACAGGGTGAGACACTATGAGAGACAGGGTGAGACACGAGGAGAGGCAGCGTGAGACAAGAAAGAAACAGGGTGAGACACGATGAGAGACAGTGTGAAACACTAAGAGAGACAGGGTGAGACATGCGAATCAGGGTGAGACATGAAGAGAGACCAGGGTGAGACATGAAGAGAGACAGGGTGAGACATGAAGAGAGACAGGGTGCAAGACGGTGTTGCATAGCATTGACCACTCGTATAGCTGTATGACCCGAAACCAAGTGGTGCTCAGAGGTCACATGTACATTACTCAAAACAGTTGTGCTACTATAAGCCTTATAAAGTAAGTTCACAATACTATCATTTCTAATTTGTCTTGCTCCAGAGAGAGAATCAGAGAAGACGACTTGCCCGTCCACTTAAGCCAGAAGCAGAAAATTAGAGGGCAGAAGAAGACAATGACAGAAGTCAGGTTTCGCTCGAGAATCTGCCTTGGTTAGTGGGGTAGTCAGGACTTGAAGGAAGCTAATCGCCTTGTTAATTGCTTCTTTGTGCGTAACATGAGCAGTTGTTTATATTACCTTCTAGGCAGCGTATGATAGGACTGATACTACTTTACAAGTAGAGACCACGGGGCAGATCTTCGATTTTTGTTTTTTGTTGAAAAAGTCAGTCGTAATCAGGCCTATTAAAAAAGGACCACACAAGTCTTTTTTATTATTAAATTTAAATAAATTTTCGAAACCAAACTAAAAAGGATCATAAATTCCAAGAAAAAGAATTGATCCCGCCCAGGCTCGAACTGGGGACCTTCTGTGTGTTAGACAGATGTGATAACCACTACACCACGGGATCCGCACTGGCCGAAGCGAGTGTGGCGCCAAGATAAGAGAGGGTCTTATAAATAGCTGGCGACATTGTTTCATGTGTGTAGCTTTATTGGCCAGTTTATACTACTTACTGCATGCAAGTAAGTAGCTTGAACGTCCTCAATAAATTGTGAAGTTTCAAGATTGTGAAGTTATAAGAGTGTGAAGTTTTAATCAGCCTTGTGAATTTTCCAGCTTATACAGTTTAGCGTCTGAAGATATGAAGTTTCAAGCTTGTGAAATCGACCTTTATATATCACGGACTGGATGCATGTTCTCTGTCAATACTGCTTGCATTCCCTAAGCTAAATGTATAGTTTTGTACTCGGCTCCCAGAAGTTTTCAGGAAATTTCAAATTCACGAAAAGTAGGTTACAAAAATAGATTTAGTATTTTTTTACACTCGACAGAAATTTCTATTCTGTAAATTTTTCATATATTATTTTTTAAAAAGGCATCAAAACCCCTCTCAACTACTGAACGGAAAGTAGTTATAGAGTTTTCTAAAATCAAGAATATCAAAAAATGTTAGAAGCTCGCAAAATGTTACACATAAACGAGCTGTGTTTATATACAATTTGTTGCCTAACTGGAATTGAAAATTTAAAATAGCTACTCGCACCAAATATACTACTGCCATGCTTGGTTAAGTAGCGCAGTGCGGTAAATTTTGGTTCATTATTAAAAAATGATCGAATAAGATGGCATCAGCATTGGCATATAAACTTAGCAAAATGGAAGTGATTACCGACTTAGTAAACTAAGAAGGATTACAAAGATAATAAATAACACCCATTGTTGACATTAAATACTTTCAACTCAAATTACGCTTGTTATTTAAAATTGAAAAATTTAGCACACTATATATAACAGCACACAGGTTAAATGTACATTGAAACCAGCCGATATGTATCGATAGATAACATTTTAAAGCCAGAATGAACTTGTTATATTGATGGCGCGCAGGTACACACAGTAGTTGCAGGTAAAACGTTTATAGCATATCAGTGCTTAAAGGTTGCAGTGTTTAAATAATAAAATTTTGTTTAGGAAAAATTCCAACTATTATCTTAATTAGGCACTTAAAAGGAGAGACAAATCATGGGCAAATTTACTGAATATATAAAACAGGTTAGTAGGTGAGATTTTATAAAAACTTAAGAGGTAAATGGCATTTCAGGGAAAAAGTTAAGGATAATCTATGACACAACATAGACTACACTAAACCCTCTGAGTCACTTAAGGGGTCACTGAGTCAGTTGGGGTTACAAGGTCAGTCACTGAGTCACTATAGGTCACTGAATCACTATAGGTCGCCGAATCACTATAGGTCACTGAGCCCCTAGAGGTCACATAGTCAGTTACTGAGTCACTATAGGTCACCGAGTGCTAGTCACCGAAGCACTATAGGTCACTGAGTCACGATAGGTCACTAAGTCACTGAGTCACTAGGGGTCACAAAGTCAGTCACTGAGTCACTATAGGTCACCGAAGCACTATAGGTCACTGAGTCATTAGAGGTCACTAAGTCACTATAGGTCACTGAGTCACTAGGGGTCACTGAGTCACTATAGGTCACCGAAGCACTATAGGTCACTGAGTCACTAGAGGTCACTAAGTCACTATAGGTCACTGAGTCACTAGGGGTCACATTAGCCATTGAGTCACTCAGGGTCACAGAAACACAAGGAGTCACTGAATTAATAAGAATCGCTCAATCAACAAGGGTCAAACGGTAAATCTGGCTACCAGGCCTCATCAGCGGCGTCTTCGCCCTCCTCGTCAGGCAGCCGAGGACAGTCGAAGCAGCGCACCTGCTCAGCATCCGCCAGCTGCTGCTGCTGGTCCCGCCTGGCGTACCGGCCAACGGCAGCCAGTTGCTGGACGTTAAGAATTTGAAATTTCCTGATCCTATCGGCCATAGCCTTGAGCGAGAAGCCCATCTGAGAGCCCTCCAACTGGTCGAACTTGTTCACCCGCAGCAGGTGATAAGAGAAGTCCAACAGTTCGAATCGGCGCTCCTGACCGAGCAGCACCAGCAGCGCGGCGCCGGCCCATTGAAGGCCTTCGCCGAATAGCTCTTCGACGGTGAACTCGTGCTCACCTGGCGGGATGCAGCAGGCGAACTGGATCGCCGACCAGATCCGGTGGAATTCCAGGCACTCGTCTACGAACATCACGCCGTTCTTGGGCGTCTCCTGCACTGTCCACACGGGCTGAGGGCGAGGACGCGGTGGAAACAGACATGGGATCGGAGCAGTGTGCAGCGGCCCTGACTTTCTAACCGTCAGGCATGTACAAATAATAATAATCGATTACAACTGCCCTAATTGGGCCAGATGTGCAACCGACAGCTCAGCCGCAGTATCTGAAGGCTGCGTACGGCTGTTCAGTCCAAGAACTGGGGGGGGGGGTCGCCACACACACACCCCCTCAATTACCCCAGCTAATGCGGAGTTAAGTGTTTTGCTCAAGGACAAACTGTTTAAAGTTGGGATCAGGAATCGAACCCCCGACCTTCAAGTCGTGAGTCCGACGCTCTTAACAACTAGCTGCTACAACCCCCTTCATATCCCCATGCAGGTCAAGCTGCAGGAATCGAACCAAGGGTCGTGGCGCGGAAGTCAGAGATAAACAAAAAAACCAACTTGAACTAACCGAAGCCTCCAGATTCTCCCTCAGCCTGGCCAGCACAGTCTCAAAGATGCACAGGCCGCAGCAGAGTCGCTCCTTAGTGAGCAGATCGCAGTCCTGAGCCACGCTGGCCAGATAGTGGCCCTCAGGGAACACATTCTCTACTACTCTTAGTAGGCTCAGCCTGGCAAACTTTGCCTGCAGCCGCTCCAGCTGCCGCCGGGACTCCTCTTCGCGCATCCGGCGCAGCTCCGGCCCCGTCAGGTTGCCGCGGTCGCGGGGCGGCGGCACGAACGGCTTCGGTAGCGTTTCCTGTTGGGTGTTGCCGGGATGTCATGTCAGCGAAATTGGCCCTGTCTGTCCCATTCCTGTCACTCTCTAATCCTTTCCTGTCACTCTCTGTCCCATTCCTGTCACTCTCTAATCCTTTCCTGTCACTCTCTGTCCCATTCCTGTCACTCTCTAATCCTTTCCTGTCACTCTCTGTCCCATTCCTGTCACTCTCTAATCCTTTCCTGTCACTCTCTGTCCCATTCCTGTCACTCTCTAATCCTTTCCTGTCACTCTCTGTCCCATTCCTGTCACTCTCTAATCCTTTCCTGTCACTCTCTGTGCCATTCCTGTCACTCCCTGTCCCATTCCTGTCACTCTCTGTGCCATTCCTGTCACTCCCTGTCCCATTCCTGTCACTCTCTGTCTCATTCCTGTCACTCTCTAATCCTTTCCTGTCCTGTCACTCTCTGTGCCATTCCTGTCACTCCCTGTCCCATTCCTGTCACTCTCTGTCTCATTCCTGTCACACCCTGTCCCATTCCTGTCACTCTCTAATCCTTTCCTGTCACTCTCTGTCCCATTCCTGTCACTCCCTGTCCCATTCCTGTCACACCCTGTCTCATTCCTGCACTCTCTGTGCCATTCCTGCACTCTCTGTGCCATTCCTGTCACTCTCTGTTCCATTACTGTCACTCTCTGTTCCATTTCTGTCACTCTTTGTCCCATTCCTGCACTCTCTGTGCCATTCCTGTCACTCTCTGTTCCATTACTGTCACTCTCTGTGCCATTCCTGTCACTCTCTGTTCCATTACTGTCACTCTCTGTGCCATTCCTGTCACTCTGTTCCATTCATGTCACTCTTTGTCCCATTCCTGCACTCTCTGTTCCATTACTGTCACTCTCTGTTCCATTACTGTCACTCTCTGTGCCATTCCTGTCACTCTCTGTGCCATTCCTGTCACTCTCTGTTCCATTACTGTCACTCTCTGTGCCATTCCTGTCACTCTGTTCCATTCCTGTCACTCTTTGTCCCATTCCTGCACTCTCTGTGCCATTCCTGTCACTCTGTTCCATTCCTGTCACTCTTTGTCCCATTCCTGCACTCTCTGTGCCATTACTGTCACTCTCTGTGCCATTCCTGTCACTCTGTTCCATTCCTGTCACTCTTTGTCCCATTCCTGCACTCTCTGTGCCATTCCTGTCACTCTCTGTTCCATTACTGTCACTCTCTGTTCCATTACTGTCACTCTCTGTTCCATTACTGTCACTCTCTGTTCCATTACTGTCACTCTGTTCCATTCCTGTCACTCTTTGTCCCATTCCTGCACTCTCTGTGCCATTACTGTCACTCTCTGTGCCATTCCTGTCACTCTGTTCCATTCCTGTCACTCTTTGTCCCATTCCTGCACTCTCTGTGCCATTCCTGTCACTCTCTGTTCCATTACTGTCACTCTCTGTTCCATTACTGTCACTCTGTTCCATTACTGTCACTCTCTGTTCCATTCCTGTCACTCAGAATTTCCCGTCAACCCTCACAACCCCCAGACACATCTCCCAATGAGCCGTTAGGTCTCACTTGAAAAGCGGCAGCGTGCTTCAAATCGTTGACCTCCTCGATGGTGAGATTCTGCTCCAGCATGAGTATAACCAGCAGGCTGTTGCCGAACTCGCGAAAGCTTTGCAGCACCTCGGTACGCAAATCCGGATAAGTGATGATTGGCTTCAACTGGGCGCAGAAATAACCCAGAATGCCCGGGCTGGTGTATTCGAATCTGTGCAGCTTGCATTCGTGCGGCATCAGCTGTCGCAGGTCTGTCACGTAACCGGCCATTGTGCCTTCGAGAAGGCCGCGCATCTGGGGAACCGAGGCGCATGTTATTAATATTTAATGTATGGAATAAAACTATGATAGATAATTTATCGTTGTCTGTTTGGTCTACGACTAGGCCCATTGTGTCTATGATTGGGTTTGCTGTGTCTATGATTGGGTCTGCTGTGTCTATGATTGGGTCTGTTGTGTCTATGATTGGGTCTGTTGTGTCTATGATTGGGTCTGTTGTGTCTATGATTGGGTCTGTTGTGTCTTAGATAGGGTCTGTTGTGTCTATGATTGGGTGTGCTGTGTCTATGATTGGGTCTGTTGTGTCTATGATTGGGTCTGTTGTGTCTTAGATAGGGTCTGTTGTGTCTATGATTGGGTCTGTTGTGTCTATGATTGGGTCTGTTGTGTCTATGATTGGGTCTGTTGTGTCTTAGATAGGGTCTGTTGTGTCTATGATTGGGTGTGCTGTGTCTATGATTGGGTCTGTTGTGTCTATGATTGGGTCTGTTGTGTCTTAGATAGGGTCTGTTGTGTCTATGATTGGGTCTGTTGTGTCTATGATTGGGTCTGTTGTGTCTATGATTGGGTTTGCTGTGTCTATGATTGGGTCTGCTGTGTCTATGATTGGGTCTGTTGTGTCTATGATTGGGTCTGTTGTGTCTATGATTGGGTCTGTTGTGTCTATGATTGGGTCTGTTGTGTCTTAGATAGGGTCTGTTGTGTCTATGATTGGGTGTGCTGTGTCTATGATTGGGTCTGTTGTGTCTATGATTGGGTCTGTTGTGTCTTAGATAGGGTCTGTTGTGTCTATGATTGGGTCTGTTGTGTCTATGATTGGGTCTGTTGTGTCTATGATTGGGTCTGTTGTGTCTATGATTGGGTCTGTTGTGTCTTAGATAGGGTCTGTTGTGTCTATGATTGGGTCTGTTGTGTCTTAGATAGGGTCTGTTGTGTCTTAGATAGGGTCTGTTGTGTCTATGATTGGGTGTGCTGTGTCTATGATTGGGTCTGTTGTGTCTTAGATAGGGTCTGTTGTGTCTATGATTGGGTGTGCTGTGTCTATGATTGGGTCTGTTGTGTCTATGATTGGGTCTGTTGTGTCTATGATTGGGTCTGTTGTGTCTTAGATAGGGTCTGTTGTGTCTATGATTGGGTCTGTTGTGTCTTAGATAGGGTCTGTTGTGTCTTAGATAGGGTCTGTTGTGTCTATGATTGGGTGTGCTGTGTCTATGATTGGGTCTGCTGTGTTTTTGATTGGGTCTGCTGTGTCTATGATTGGGTCTGTTGTGTCTAAGATAGGGTCTGCTTTGTCTATGATTGGGTCTGCTGTGTCTAAGATAGGGTCTGCTTTGTCTATGATTGGGTCTGCTGTGTCTATGATTGGGTCTGTTGTGTCTAAGATAGGGTCTGCTTTGTCTATGATTGGGTCTGTTGTGTCTAAGATAGGGTCTGCTTTGTCTATGATTGGGTCTGCTGTGTCTATGATTGGGTCTGCTGTGTCTATGATTGGGTCTGCTGTGTCTATGATTGGGTCTGCTGTGTCTATGATTGGGTCTGCTGTGTCTATGATTGGGTCTGTTGTGTCTATGATTGGGTCTGTTGTGTCTATGATTGGGTCTGCTGTGTTTTTGATTGGGTCTGCTGTGTCTATGATTGGGTCTGCTGTGTCTATGATTGGGTCTGTTGTGTCTATGATTGGGTCTGCTGTGTCTTTGATTGGGTCTGCTGTGTCTTTGATTGGGTCCGCTTTGTCTATGATTGGGTCTGCTGTGTCTATGATTGGGTCTGCTGTGTCTTTGATTGGGTCTGCTTTGTCTATGATTGGGTCTGCTGTGTCTATGATTGGGTCTGCTGTGTCTATGATTGGGTCTGTTGTGTCTATGATTGGGTCTGCTGTGTCTTTGATTGGGTCTGCTGTGTCTTTGATTGGGTCTGTTGTGTCTATGATTGGGTCTGTTGTGTCTATGATTGGGTCTGTTGTGTCTATGATTGGGTCTGCTGTGTCTTTGATTGGGTCTGCTGTGTTTTTGATTGGGTCTGCTGTGTCTATGATTGGGTCTGCTGTGTTTTTGATTGGGTCTGCTGTGTCTATGGTTGGGTCTGCTGTGTCTTTGATTGGGTCTGCTGTGTATATGATTGGGTCTGTTGTGTCTTTGATTGGGTCTGTTGTGTCTTTGATTGGGTCTGTTGTGTCTATGATTGGGTCTGTTGTGTCTATGATTGGGTCTGTTGTGTCTTTGATTGGGTCTGTTGTGTCTTTGATTGGGTCTGCTGTGTATATGATTGGGTCTGCTGTGTCTTTGATTGGGTCTGTTGTGTCTTTGATTGGGTCTGCTGTGTATATGATTGGGTCTGCTGTGTCTTTGATTGGGTCTGTTGTGTCTTTGATTGGGTCTGCTGTGTATATGATTGGGTCTGCTGTGTCTTTGATTGGGTCTGTTGTGTCTATGATTGGGTCTGCTGTGTCTTTGATTGGGTCTGCTGTGTCTTTGATTGGGTCTGCTGTGTCTATGATTGGGTCTGTTGTGTCTATGATTGGGTCTGCTGTGTCTTTGATTGGGTCTGCTGTGTCTATGATTGGTTCTGCTTTGTCTTTGATTGGGTCTGCTGTGTCTTTGATTGGGTCTGTTGATTCTATGATTTCTATGATTCTATGATTTGTGTCTATGATTGGGTCTGCTGTGTCTTTGATTGGGTCTGCTGTGTCTTTGATTGGGTCTGTTGTGTCTTTGATTGGGTCTGCTGTGTCTTTGATTGGGTCTGTTGTGTCTTTGAACGCGAGGCTATTTCGTCATGTCTCACACCCCAACTCAATAAGCAACTCACGGCCTTGAGCATCTCATTAACAACGGTGCCAATTCCGCTATAGCCAAGCAGGCGGCACATGGCAGCGAAATGCGGCTGACCCACAAAGCCTCTGTAACGCTCCAGTATAGAGTTGAAGGCTTTGTTCAGCCGCGAGCTGCCGAACAGCAGGTCCTCGCGCGTGTCCTCGGGAAACGGCACCCGTTCTACGGTCTCCGTGGCCATTGATTGGGTGGTTCTGACAAACCGATTAGTGCTGCTATTGTAGCAGTATTGGGGCACAAAGTCCAGCTGCAGCTCCCAGAATATGTGCAGCGTGATCTTGCCGCAGGCGGAGCTCACCTGCGGAGAATTGGCAACAATTAGGAAACTGTCAGTAGGGATAATTTGGGAACTGTCAGTAGGGATAATTAGGGAACGGTCAGTAGGGATAATTAGGGAACTGTCAGTAGGGATAATTAGGGAACGGTCAGTAGGGATAATTTGGGAACTGTCAGTAGGGATAATTAGGGAACGGTCAGTAGGGATAATTAGGGAACTGTCAGTAGGGACAATTAGGGAACTGTCAGTAGGGATAGTTAGGGAACTGTCAGTAGAGATAATTAGGGAACTGTCAGTAGGGATAATTAGGGAACTGTCAGTAGGGATAATTAGGGAACTGTCAGTAGGGATAGTTAGGGAACTGTCAGTAGAGATAATTAGGGAACTGTCAGTAGGGATAATTAGGGAACTGTCAGTAGGGATAATTAGGGAACTGTCAGTAGGGATAATTAGGGAACTGTCAGTAGGGATAATTAGGGAAATGCCAGTCGTTGCTGGTTTGGGATCAGACATCCAGAAACAAATATTCAGATCTCAGCTCACCTCTTCATTAGCCTCGGAGAGCAGGGAGTCAAAATCGTCAAGTGAGAGTCCGGCCTCAGACAGCAGGCGGTGCGTGAGTCGGGCCAGCCCAACCAGACAGTCCAGTTCCAAAATGCCCGTGATGTCGCGTGATTCAAACAGTCTGACAGCGGTTTCTAAGCTGGCTAGCAGTGATTTGTTGCACCGTTGGCTAATTAACCTGTTGAGATCGATGCTGCGGCCAAGCAGACTCACGTGCCGCTGGCCAATTAGCACACTGTAGCGCACTGGCGGCGGTAGAGGCAGCCTTGCGCCACGGGCGTTGGCCTCACTGCGAAAGGCCTCGTCCATGTGAATGCTGGCGGCGAGGTTCTTGTAGTAGCTGAATATCTGGACAGTGGGGCGGGGGACATTTAGAAATTTACCACTTGATCTTGCCGCTCTATGATAGGGTTGAGCCTAATCAATTTTTGTCTTTGATCTTGCCGCTCTATAATCAGATTCAGCCCAATTATTGTCTTTGATCTTGCCGCTCTATAATCAGATTCAGCCCAATTATTGTCTTTGATCTTGCCGCTCTATAATTAGATGCATCCCAATTATTGTCTTTGATCTTGCCGCTCTATAATCAGATTCAGCCCAATTATTGTCTTTGATCTTGCCGCTCTATAATCAGATTCAGCCCAATTACTGTCTTTGATCTTGCCGCTCTATAATCAGATTCAGCCCAATTACTGTCTTTGATCTTGCCGCTCTATAATTAGATTCAGCCCAATTACTGTCTTTGATCTTGCCGCTCTATAATCAGATTCAGCCCAATTATTGTCTTTGATCTTGCCGCTCTATAATCAGATTCAGCCCAATTACTGTCTTTGATCTTGCCGCTCTGTAATCAGATTCAGCCCAATTACTGTCTTTGATCTTGCCGCTCTATAATCAGATTCAGCCCGATTAAATACTGTCTTTGATCTTGCCGCTCTATAATCAGATTCAGCCCGATTAATTACTGTCTTTGATCTTGCCGCTCTATAATCAGATTCAGTCCGATTATTACATGGTCACTCAGGCAGATGACGAGCTGGTCGAAGGCCAGATTCGCCTCGGCTTCAATCTCGTCATAGAGGAACTGGCGCTTGAAGCGAGTGAGCGCAAAGAAAGCGCTGTCATTGTACAGGTCCATGGGGTACAGCAGGAACTCCATGAAGGCCGGACTGCGCGACTCCAGCAAATGTTTAGTCAGTAACCAGGGCATGGACATGTCAATGTCGAACTGAATCCGAGCCCCGTTAGTCATCTCCAAGTAGAACTCGCGATACCACAGCTGGCTGAGGTCGCAGCACTGCTGCAGACTGTCTGTATAGTTGAGCAGGTAGGGCCAGAAGAAGCTGTCGCTATTGAATTCCTCGATAGCTCGCAGCAGCTGAGGATCGACATCTTTGCGCAGGGTGTGATGGCTGTTGCCGCGGCCGGCCAGCGACTCCAGCATGGTGCGCACCATGTACAGCTGAAGGTAGAGTAACACGTAGCGAATGCGTTTGTAATAATTAAACACTGAGTGTTTTGCGTCATTGCGTGTGTAACTTTGGCTTCTTTATTGACAGGGTGAATGCAATTTACGTCAAGTACCATTTGAAATATCAAAAATTTTATTGTTATTGGGAATTTTGATTTTAGTACTTCTGCAACCAGACAGACAGACAGACAGACAGACAGACAGGCAGACAGACAGACAGACAGACAGACAGACAAACAGACAGACACAACAGCTGAACAGTGGCAAAGACCGCAGCCCAACCTGAGTCGAGTTGGGCGCCACCGGTCGCTGTTCCATTCGGATATCGTCAGCCTGCTGGCTGGCCGAGTCGTCTCTGATGCTCCGTTTCGCCGTTTTAGTGGAAACGCCGGACGGGGCGCCTCTGGCGGCGATGTCAGCCTCGAACCGGTCGGCGGCCATGGTGCGGATGGCAACCAGGATGCTGCGGACCACTTCTTTCTTCTTCTTCACAGCGTGGCGCAACGGTTCGACCAGTTGATGGTGCACAAATATCTGACAGTAGGAAAAGAACATTCAAGGTCATGCACACGTTTTGGAGACATTTGAGGTCATGCCCGCCTCCTTATTAGCTCCGCGGGGTCGCATTTACAAACTCGGAAAGCAATACTTTCAGACCATGTGAAGGTTCGAGCTTTCGAAATATCGAGCTTATGAAAATTCGAGCTTATGACAATTTGAGCATTTTTGTGCTGTGCACTTCGGGCTTGTAAAAATTAAAGCTTATAAAACGGCCCCGTTGTACAGTTACACAGAAAGACCCACTAACCTGTAGCTGTCTGTATACAGTCCGCTTGACAGCATCAGTGAGAATAGACTCCATCCGCAGCAGAATAGCTTGCACAGACTTTACCATGGAAACCAGTTCGACTAGGGCGAACTTCTCCGCGCTAGTGTAGTTATATTGAACAGCTTTTGCGTAGTCTTCAGCGTCTTTGGGCATGTCCGGGTTCTGGCGCAGATCAGACAGGTTGGCCAGCTTCCAGGTGAATGCGTCCAGCACCTGCGGGTATCAGCCAGTATTTTCGGTGTACCGTATATGGCGGATTCTACAGGTAGTTTATGGGGATTCTACAGGTAGTTTATGGGGATTCTACAGGTAGTTTAGGGAGGATTCTACAGGTAGTTTAGGGAGGATTCTACAGGTAGTTTATGGAGGATTCTACAGGTAGTTTATGGAGGATTCTACAGGTAGTTTATGGGGATTCTACAGGTAGTTTATGGCGGATTCTACAGGTAGTTTATGGATAATTCTACAGGTAGTTTATGGATAATTCTACAGGTAGTTTATGGATAATTCTACAGGTAGTTTATGGAGGATTCTACAGGTAGTTTATGGGGATTCTACAGGTAGTTTATGGAGGATTCTACAGATAGTTTAGGGAGGATTCTACAGGTAGTTTATGGGGATTCTACAGGTAGTTTATGGGGATTCTACAGGTAGTTTATGGAGGATTCTACAGGTAGTTTAGGGAGGATTCTACAGGTAGTTTATGGGGATTCTACAGATAGTTTAGGGAGGATTCTACAGGTAGTTTAGGGAGGATTCTACAGGTAGTTTATGGGGATTCTACAGGTAGTTTAGGGAGGATTCTACAGGTAGTTTATGGATAATTCTACAGGTAGTTTATGGAGGATTCTACAGGTAGTTTATGGGGGTTCTACAGGTAGTTTATGGAGGATTCTACAGGTAGTTTATGGATAATTCTACAGGTAGTTTATGGAGGATTCTACAGGTAGTTTATGGGGGTTCTACAGGTAGTTTATGGAGGATTCTACAGGTAGTTTATGGGGGTTCTACAGGTAGTTTATGGAGGATTCTACAGATAGTTTAGGGAGGATTCTACAGGTAGTTTAGGGAGGATTCTACAGGTAGTTTATGGGGATTCTACAGGTAGTTTATGGGGATTCTACAGATAGTTTAGGGAGGATTCTACAGGTAGTTTATGGAGGATTCTACAGGTAGTTTATGGGGATTCTACAGGTAGTTTAGGGAGGATTCTACAGGTAGTTTATGGATAATTCTACAGGTAGTTTATGGAGGATTCTACAGGTAGTTTATGGGGGTTCTACAGGTAGTTTATGGAGGATTCTACAGGTAGTTTATGGGGGTTCTACAGGTAGTTTATGGAGGATTCTACAGGTAGTTTATGGGGGTTCTACAGGTAGTTTATGGAGGATTCTACAGGTAGTTTATGGAGGATTCTACAGGTAGTTTAGGGAGGATTCTACAGGTAGTTTATGGGGATTCTACAGGTAGTTTATGGAGGATTCTACAGGTAGTTTATGGAGGATTCTACAAGTAGTTTATGGAGGATTCTACAGGTAGTTTATGGAGGATTCTACAGGTAGTTTAGGGAGGATTCTACAGGTAGTTTATGGGGATTCTACAGGTAGTTTATGGAGGATTCTACAGGTAGTTTATGGAGGATTCTACAGGTAGTTTAGGGAGGATTCTACAGGTAGTTTATGGAGGATTCTACAGGTAGTTTAGGGAGGATTCTACAGGTAGTTTATGGAGGATTCTACAGGTAGTTTAGGGAGGATTCTACAGATAGTTTAGGGAGGATTCTACAGGTAGTTTATGGAGGATTCTACAGGTAGTTTAGGGAGGATTCTACAGATAGTTTAGGAATGATTCAAAAAATAGTATCAGCGGGATTCTAAAGGTAATTAGTTAAAAGGTAGGTAGCCAGGCAGCAATACAACACACCTGCAGATTCCATCCGCCCAAGCGACACAGAGCTTTCAACGCCAAATCGTACAGTTTCCTATTGTCGGCATCGGACCTGGTGGAGCCCTGCTCAACAGTGGTGTTCAAGTTAGTCCTTTTGGCCAGCTCCGACATCAGGCTGGCGTACTCCTGCCTGATCCGGGGCAGGGCATCGATTAGCGCGCCCTGGACGGAGACGCGACCGCTGCGACACTCCGGCCAGCGGGACGGCTCGTAAAAGTCGCTCTTAGCAACGTAGGCGTCGAACGGGCTGATGCTCATGTCGCCGTACAGGTTCACCACCTGGCACTGCTTGAAGATGCTATCAACCTGCGTGAATATTTTGAGTTGAGCTACATTAAGCCACAGGTATCATCTGCAGGAATTAATAAGGGATTCAAATGATGCTGCAACCCATAGTGCAATTTTAACGGAATGTTGCAACCCTTAGTGCAATTTTAGCGAAATGTTGCAACCCATAGTGCAATTTTAACGAAATGTTGCAACCCTTAGTGCAATTTTAGCGAAATGTTGCAACCCATAGTGCAATTTTAACGAAATGTTGCAACCCTTAGTGCAATTTTAGCGAAATGCTGCAACCCTTAGTGCATTTTTAACGAAATGTTGCAACCCTTAGATTTTAGCGAAATGTTGCAACCCTTAGATTTTAGCAAAATGTTGCAACCCATAGTGCAATTTTAGCGAAATGTTGCAACCCTTAGTGCAATTTTAGCGAAATGCTGCAACCCTTAGTGCATTTTTAACGAAATGTTGCAACCCTTAGATTTTAGCGAAATGTTGCAACCCTTAGATTTTAGCGAAATGTTGCAACCCTTAGATTTTAGCGAAATGTTGCAACCCATAGTGCAATTTTAGCGAAATGTTGCAACCCATAGTGCAATTTTAGCGAAATGTTGCAACCCTTAGTGCAATTTTAGCGAAATGTTGCAACCCATAGTGCAATTTTAGCGAAATGTTGCAACCCTTAGTGCAATTTTAGCGAAATGCTGCAACCCTTAGTGCATTTTTAACGAAATGTTGCAACCCTTAGATTTTAGCGAAATGTTGCAACCCTTAGATTTTAGCGAAATGTTGCAACCCATAGTGCAATTTTAGCGAAATGTTGCAACCCATAGTGCAATTTTAGCGAAATGTTGCAACCCATAGTGCAATTTTAACGGAATGTTGCAACCCTTAGTGCAATTTTAGCGAAACGTTGCAACCCTTAGTGCAATTTTAGCGGGATGCTGCATTTATTAGAAACCACTGTTTATTTAACGTATTAACGTGGGTCTATAATTAGATAAAGTAATAAGGCCGCCAGTAAATACATACACTGTACATGTGAAATCTTATCATCGACTAACTATATAAGCATACATATTTACAGTTAAGCTATTAATACACGATAACATTTTGCATTTTACATTTATAATCTCGAAGATGGACAGACAACGAAACTCGCGAGAACGTACCTTGGCCAGACTAATACGCTTTTTAGAGTCTAGCCGATTAACATTAACAGTGGCGCTGGTATTGATGAGGAAGATGCAGAATCCGATTACTTTAACTAACAGGTGCTTTTCGCTTGGGAACACGTATTGTTTAGTTTCATACATCAGCACGGCTGTGTTCAGAATTTCAGCAAACAGCAATTCGAAGCTATCGATTTTCTGCAATTCTTCTTTTAGCGTCTTGCGAATTTTGTTCATTTCAGCCAAAAACATTGTCAGGTTCTGGGCGTCTTGCAGCACCTGCGGGTTTGATAAAATTGGCAGATTTAGTCACAGAAACGGCAAGGTAACGAAAGGGCGGATGGAAGCGGCGGCCCAGCTGAAGGACCGGAGCATGAAGGGCGGATGGAAGCGGCGGCCCAGCTGAAGGACCGGAGCATGAAGGGCGGATGGAAGCGGCGGCCCAGCTGAAGGACCGGAGGATGAAGGGCGGATGGAAGCGGCGGCCCAGCTGAAGGACCGGAGCATGAAGGGCGGATGGAAGCGGCGGCCCAGCTGAAGGACCGGGGGATAAGGGCGGATGGAAGCGGCGGCCCAGCTGAGGGACCGGAGGATGAAGGGCGGATGGAAGCGGCGGCCCAGCTGAAGGACCGGAGGATGAAGGGCGGATGGAAGCGGCGGCCCAGCTGAAGGACCGGAGGATGAAGGGCGGATGGAAGCGGCGGCCCAGCTGAAGGACCGGAGGATGAAATCCGATGAAGGGCGGATGGAAGCGGCGGCCCAGCTGAATGACCGGAGCATGAAGGGCGGATGGAAGCGGCGGCCCAGCTGAAGGACCGGAGGATGAAGGGCGGATGGAAGCGGCGGCCCAGCTGAAGGACCGGAGCATGAAGGGCGGATGGATGCGGCGGCCCAGCTGAAGGACCGGAGGATGAAGGGCGGATGGAAGCGGCGGCCCAGCTGAAGGACCGGAGCATGAAGGGCGGATGGAAGCGGCGGCCCAGCTGAAGGACCGGAGGATGAAGGGCGGATGGAAGCGGCGGCCCAGCTGAAGGACCGGAGCATGAAGGGCGGATGGAAGCGGCGGCCCAGCTGAAGGACCGGGGGATAAGGGCGGATACTAAAGGCATAGGAATGCTTAATGACAACAGAAACCAACACCAAAAGCACCAACTCACCGAAGGGTCGGTCATTCGCCTGAGAGTTTGAGCAGCCCGTTTATAGTGCGAATAATCATTCTTCATCGATGCTTTCATATTTTTAAGTTCGTCCAACACGGCAAACATGTCTAACATTTTGCCCATAGTGAGCAGATAGGCCTCACTAACGAAGTCCTGCTTGCGCATATTCAAGCACAGTCGGCGGACATCCTGACAGAACCGGCCAATGGCTCGAGCCTAGAATAAAATGCGGAACTACATGCAAGTGTGCCGGAGTCGCCCGACTGGCACCCTCTCGAGAGCCTGCCCTCAGTGTGCCCCCCCCCCTGTGTTGTGTCCTCAGTGTGCCCCCTGTGTTGTGTCCTCAGTGTGCCCCCTGTGTTGTGTCCTCAGTGTGCCCCCTGTGTTGTGCCCTCAGTGCGCCCCTGTGTTGTGCCCTCAGTGTGCCCCCTGTGTTGTGTCCTCAGTGTGACCCCTTTGTTGTGCCCTCAGAGTGCCCCGTGTTGTGCCCTCAGAGTGCCCCGTGTTGTGCCCTCAGAGTGCCCCGTGTTGTGCCCTCAGAGTGCCCCGTGTTGTGCCTTCAGTGTGCCCCCTGTGTTGTGCCCTCAGAGTGCCCCGTGTTGTGCCCTCAGTGTGCCCCCCTGTGTTTGTGTCCTCAGTGTGCCCCCTGTGTTGTGCCCTCAGAGTGCCAGTGCCCTGTGTTGTGCCCTCAGTGTGCCCTTAGTGTGCCCCCTGTGTTGTGTCCTCAGTGTGCCCCGTGTTGTGCCCTTAGTGTGCCCCCCCCCTGTGTTGTGTCCTCAGTGTGCCCCCTGTGTTGTGTCCTCAGTGTGCCCTCAGTGTGCCACATTTGAGGTGTAGTACTCTTTAAAGTTAAACCTTTGCCAACCACTGACAGTTTGCTTACCTGGAACAGCATAAAATTCATAAGCTTAACAGCGTACGGCTGCAACACTTCAACAGTGCGCTCGTGTATTTCTCCTTTATTAGACTGCTCGTTCGACCTAATCTGGGGCAGGGCTCGAGAACACGAGCGCCAGGTGTACAGCATCACGGCGTATTCCTCGCCTTCTTTTAGCAGCTCCGTCATCTCGGCGTGCGAGGCCGCCTCCTCCATGTACTTGGCCACGCCCACTACGTAAGCGCCGCGGTCCTGTAGGATTCAATTGTGAGCCTGCGTGCTTTACACTGCTCAGGGAATCTATGAGGATGAATATCCCTCTCATAACTACTCAGGGAATCTATGAGGATGAATATCCCTCTCATAACTACTCAGGGAATCTATGAGGATGAATATCCCTCTCATAACTACTCAGGGAATCTATGAGGATGAATATCCCTCTCATAACTACTCAGGGAATCTATGAGGATGAATATCCCTCTCATAACTACTCAGGGAATCTATGAGGATGAATATCCCTCTCAAAACTGCTCAGGGAATCTATGAGGATGAATATCCCTCTCATAACTACTCAGGGAATCTATGAGGATGAATATCCCTCTCATAACTACTCAGAGAATCTATGAGGATGAATATCCCTCTCAAAACTGCTCAGGGAATCTATGAATATGAATTTCCCTATCAGGACTTCTCAGGGAATCAATGACGATGAATATCCATCAGGACTTCTCAGGAAATCTATGAGGATGAATACCCCTTTCACGACTTCTCAGGGAATCTATGATGATGAATATCCCAACTGCTCCTACAAGAAGTACTGCTCTAGGAAGATGAATAAATAACTCTAACCTGAAAATTTCTATCTGCATCATGCTTCAATAGCAGTGACACAGGCGCAGCCTCAATGTTGTAGACATCATCAGACGTGTCTAGGTTGTCTAATAGGTCTACATTCCTGATGGCATCCACAATGGTCACCTGACCATCTGATTGTGCAGCAGACATGACAGTCAGCTTGTTAATAAATTATTAAAGCCTTGCGATTGCTTGCTGTAATGGATTTTCAAATGAACTGAAAACAAATAGAAAATCATTTTTTGTATATTGATTCATTTTCAATTTAAAAGGTATAAACATTATACCACTATAATATTTATTTATTATATTTATTATATATTTAATATCTACTAATATTTAAATGGTATTAAACATTATTAAACTTATTAGTAAAAAACGATAACCTGCTATTGGGCATTACTACTGCAGTAATGTAGGTATGAATATTATTCTCCAGATGATGCAGAATATATCTATGGTAGCTTAATGTCTATCAACTTAATTGCCATTTTGACTTTTCAATCTCCTCTCTCTATTGCTCTCTCCCCCTTCTCTCTTTTTATCTCTCCTCTTACCTTTCCTCGTTATTTTTTCCCTTTTTCTTTCCTCTTTCCTTTCTCATTTCTATTCTTATAATGATTAATAGATAAATTAACAAAATCTCCATTTTTACTAAGATCTTCTATAAGAGTGATGGCCTGCTAATCAATTGGTTCCCAAAATGATTTGGTAGCAAAAATTTCCTAAATTGTTTGCATTCTAGCCTTCTTTGATAGTGACAAAAGCTTTATCATTGGCTTCTATTCATCTTAACTTTAGCCCCTACCACCCCAATAATAATGTGCATATGGCTTTAAAAATCTCAGTTGTTTGAGTCTCTAACTCAAAGGAATCAAAAGCTTCCCTTGCAATGAAAATAAAAAAAAATCATTTTAATATTAGTCCTTACCATCCCTATTATGCAATGGGCATATAAAATTGAAAAATATTTATTATTTAGAGTCTAACACTAGGGACTTAAGAGCTTGCCTTATAAAAGCTATGAAATTAACAATATTTTTTATTTCTAAATAAATATCTATTGCTCTACCTTTATCTATCAATTTAATAATTTCAATAGTCTTTAAAGACAAGTTTTTGGAGCTTTTGAACAGCCTAAAGATATGGCCATGGGAATATATGTTCTTATAACTATATCTATTGTATCATATGATCTATTTAAAACTCCATATTTATTATAATAATTTCCTATAGCTATATCTATAGTCTATATGACTATAGCAACAATGGACTTCTAAAGATTATAATAACTACTATATTCAATTCAAAAGAAAGAATAAAAAAATGCTATAATTTTAACAATATATTTTAATTATCTAGGCCTAGGCCCTTATCAATTAATATTAGAAGCACTTTGATATAAAATTTAGTCCAATGGTATTTTTTAATTTACTAAGACTAGTTTACTAATTTATTAGGCCCTATTTTTTTAGTCTAGGCCTTTATAGTCAACATTAACAAGATTGGGTAGTACAGTTTTAAATAGAAAAGTAAAACTTGAGTTAGTGATTTTTAATTAGCAGAACAATTATTAGTGCAATGGTATAGTAGGGCAGGGCAGAAGAGGGATAGGTGGTGGTAAGGTTAGATAGTGAGTTTGAGGCGAGCTTGAACTATAACTAGATTGAAGAAATGAAATTTTGCAATGCAAGAGAACCTTTTATTTATGTATATATTTATATGTACTTATATGAAAAATGTACGATTATTATACAATGTACAATGTACTCGTACGACATTCGACTTCTTAGCTAGCTGTCTGTTTTTGGCATGAGTACTGCAAGTTTGGGTATGAGATTAATTAAAATCACACTCTGGATCTCGGTATGCATTATCTAGTATCTATCAATAATTGGGGATTAGATAATAACTAAGTATATAGGATGACTCACTTCACTTTGTGAATTTAATTAATTATTCCATCCGGTATTCAAAGTCTAACCAAACTATCCTGGAAGTCAATTTAAAACTTTCAATAAAACCTTAAACAACTTGCGAAATAGTATAAATAAAAACAAATCTTCTAATTTTTTATAGCTACTTTGTAATATTTCCGGAGAGTGTGCAAAGATATTCTAGCTTTGTTATTCTTTTTTACGAAGCCGTTACTCAGCTCAACATCATCGATTTTGTGATGCACCACTGACCAACTCTAAAAACTGCACGATCTTTGAGTTTTACGTCTTTTTATACTATAGTGGTCGTCCCTGAGTTAATGGCCCTGTTGTTACAAATACAAAAAATAACGGTTTCTTATTATTATACTATCATTTGGAGAATTAAATTTGGAGAATCTCGCGATGGAGCAGTATTCTAAATGTTGCTATATAACGTGGACTACCGTACAATATTTATTGATAGTTCCTCTAAAATGCTTCTACACTTCTAAAAGACGCTTCTTGTTTCACAACTGACCATACCTGCAAGTTAGGACCATAGCAGCATAGCAGCAGTAATGACGCTGCACAATCTCAGTGATGGTGAATGGTGTAATTATTTTAGGAGTCCAATTTTCTGTAAAATAATACAAGCTAGATAGTAAAAATCATTTTTCATCACCCAATTTGCCATTTTTGCATTTGAATTGCGGCAGTGATTATAAAGATATAGATTATTCTTTTAATTTACACGTACACTGTAGCGTACATGTATGCACGGCATATTAATCTGTTATATTAAATTCTGGCATACTGCTGTAGTTTTAGCAGTTATTTTATAAGCCTAATTATTTCATAAGTTAATTCATAAGCTATAGTTTCTTTGATAAGTTTAAATTTCATAGTTTCTGTTCTTTCTTGGATGAAGATATTTTAATGAAAATACACATGTATTGCGTGCTTCTTAAATTGATGTTCCAGTGCAGGGGATGGATTTTATGGTGGGGGGGGACAAAGCCAAGAATACAACATGTACATGTACATGGCTAAATTTTGGTACTCATTTTAGCGCCGCAGGCACTCATTTTAGCACCGCAGGCACTCATTTTAGCACCACAGGCACTCATTTTAGCACCACAGGCACTCATTTTAGCGCCGCAGCCACTCATTTTAGCGCCGCAGCCACTCATTTTAGCGCCGCAGCCACTCATTTTAGCGCCGCAGCCACTCATTTTAGCGCCACAGGCACTCATTTGGGCGCCGAAGGCGCTATAATTTGGCGCCCTGTAGAAAAATTACTGATTACCACAACGACTCACAAGGTGGGTGGGGGTACAAAGCATTGGCATGTCCCCCCCCAGAGCTTTTACTGGGGGGCATGTCCCCCTGCCCCCCCCCCCCAGCCCGGTGGCGACGCGCCTGTTCCGGTTCGATTCGACGTCGACAGTTTCATCCAATCATCCGGCTTTTCTATCCGTACGATTTTAGTTCGGTCGTTTCGCCAGGTGAAAACTTGAACCGGACTACTGGAACTGAATGATTTTTTATCGCAGCAGCCTAATACGTTTAGCCAGCACGTTAAAACGAGTCAACAAGTTCAAACATAATTGTAACTATACCTTCACTGCAAAAAGAGCGCATATAATTGATCCCTGTCGTATCGCTAGTCATAATTAGCATTCTTTGGAGACTGCATAGCGCTGAGTAGAGTCTTTTAGATATTTTAACAGCGAATTCTCTCGAGGGGTTGCTTTCACAAACGCGAAATTTCACAACCGCTAAATCACCTGCTTTCACAAACGCGAAATTTCACAACCGTTAAATCACCTGCTTTCACAAACGCGAAATTTCACAACCGCTAAATCACCTACTTTCATAAGCGCTAAACTTCACAAACGCGAAACTTCACAACCGCTAAATGTCATCTACTTTCACAACCGCGAAACTTCACAAACGCGAAACTTCACAACCGCTAAATGTCATCTACTTTCACAACCGCGAAACTTCACAAACGCGAAACTTCACAACCGCTAAATGTCATCTACTTTCACAACCGCGAAACTTCACAAACGCGAAACTTCACAACCGCTAAAAAGACTGTTGTATATGAAAGTAAGTGCAAAGCGACCATAGAGGCTTCCCTGGTATAATCGTGATTATTGACAGTTGAATTTTGCATGCTAGCAAGCTCACACTGTCAGAAATAATTAATCACACGCAATATATCTGCTCTGAGCCGGCATTGATAGTCAGATATTGAGTTTATTATACATGTAGCTGAATAACTAGATAGCTCTCTCAAGGCTGGTCATAATTTTATCTGCAGACTAAAAAGCGTTGAGTTGAGATTAACTGCAGTCAATAAATTAATCTTACTGCATGGCTTTGACGATGTATGGATGTGATTTGCATAATTCCAACGACTTTAACTCATCTGACTCAGCCTTGAGACAATAAAAATTATTAATATATTAAGAATTTGTAATCGGGATATGCGTTGTATCATGAATTTTGTTTTTTTCTCGCAAAAATATACAGCCGTACCTCTTGCTGAATTTTCGAGAAAAGGGTACAAGCAATAACACTCTCGGTTGTACTTCAACCTCTCAATCACAAGCGCTCAAATTCGTAATAAAATCATAACCATTAGTAGATCTCGTTCGTACGGCATTGACTGAGATGAACACGCAGACGACACGTTGAGCTCACTCGGGGGGGGGGGGGCAGCGAGTGCAGTCGGCTTGACGAGCGTGTGAAATGGAGACCAACCGAACGCGCGCGTCCTTGTCTGACGGAAGGATCGCCCCGCTGTGTAGTTGCAGCTTAGGCTGGGAAAAAACAAAAGAAGATCTAAGACTTAAACGGATTCGTGGCAGCAACTACTGGAAGAAACGCTCCCGAGAACCAAGAGTGGCAGACAGCTGCTGCCATGTGGGGAGTGGGGTCGGAGCATTCCGCTTCATTCTGCTTCCGGATAGGTGGCAAGAAAATAAAAGGAAAAGGAAGTTAAGACTCCCTGTGGAACTGGCGTCCGCCTCACATTGCTCGGCCAGCAGGAAGCGGCCAATGGGGCACACGCGGGACTCATTGGAGCGTAAAAATTGAAGCGAGATCAAGACAGATTCCGCCTCAAGATCTTCTTCCGCCTTCTGCTATATGAGAGCTCAGCAATAAAAAGAGCCAAGCATATTTCTACTCGGTCAGGCAGCAGCAGAGCCGAGTAAAAAGCAAATGAAAGCCATGCGCATTAGCCAACTGTGCCATCGGCTCTGCATCGACATCGGATTCGGTCGCTGGGCCTACATCTTCGGCGCCACCAGCCTAGTCATGGGATTCGTGATCGAGATGATCTGCCTCGGCATCATTGTGATCCCCTACCTGCGCGAGAATGAATTCTCGCCGGCCACCTGCCGCTACCTGACAAGCAGCTACACCGGTAGCCAGTTCTGCCAGGACGCGGCAGACAATGATCCATCCAGCTTTCCGTGCCTGCTTGCTCGGGTCAACTTCACGACCGCGACTGCGCCTGTGCAGTCGGGAGAGGCTGCGATCTACCTCATCTATTCTTATTATGCTGCCGCGTCGCTCAATTCGATGGTGGGTTCTGAAAATTAAAAAAATGCTCTTGCATGTAGAGCTGACAGGAGGCACTCTGGCGCAATGCCTTCGGCGATATTGTCCCACAGCCAAACCAATTGAGACAATTCTGCCCATTTCACTGAATCCTGAGCACATGCAAGCGCGCAAATACTGTACGCAGACACGCACTCGCGCACACAGCTCACACAGGGTGTACAGCAGCCCTGACTTTCTAATCGTCAGGCATGTACGATCTCTGTGCCCTGCAGGTGTTGGCTCTCATGGGTGTGAAGCCAAAACATTAATGAGTTCCCGCACGGAATCGAACCAAGAGTCTTAGCACGAGAGCCTCGTCACGATATTTCCAGTGCGCCTCGAGAATCTGCTACAAGGACCGACAAATGAACGCCGCTCAGATTGCCAATTTAAACAAGACACTGTACGCCTCGGGCCAAAACTACTCGTGCTACATTCGCTCGGAGTCCAACGGCGTGGACTACTCGGCACTCTATGGCCGCGAGTTCAGCGAGACTCTGGTGTTCCACTGCATCCTGTGGCCTTCGCTGATATTTGGCCTGGGCCTGCTGCTCATCTGGATTGTGCTCTGCGCGGTGGGCTGCAAGGTGTGGACCAGCCAGATCAGCTACTGATCCGAGAGGCAACCCGTTTCTAGATTTGGGCCTTTAGACAACCGTAATTTTGCTGAGGCCCATTGATGAGCTGCTTTCGTACTTCCTCTATAATTTTATTTCTTTGTTGATGCACGTGCACCCAATGTCACCCCTGTAAGCACCTGTCCTTCAGGCTGTCACTTCCTTTAAGAATCAGTCATTCGGTGTATCACCCCTGTAAGTAACTGTCCTTCGAGCTGTCACCCTCTGTAAGTTGTCCTTCGAGCTGTCACCCTCTGTAAGTAACTGTCCTTCGAGCTGTCACCCTCTGTAAGTAACTGTCCTTCGAGCTGTCACCCCCTGTAAGTAACTGTCCTTCGAGCTGTCACCCCCTGTAAGTAACTGTCCTTCGAGCTGTCACCCCCTGTAAGTAACTGTCCTTCGAGCTGTCACCCTCTGTAAGTAACTGTCCTTCGAGCTGTCACCCCCTGTAAGTAACTGTCCTTCGAGCTGTCACCCTCTGTAAGTAACTGTCCTTCGAGCTGTCACCCCCTGTAAGTAACTGTCCTTCGAGCTGTCACCCCCTGTAAGTAACTGTCCTTCGAGCTGTCACCCCTGTAAGTACCTGTCCTTCGAGCTGTCACCCCTATAAGTTCCCTTGGTGATTGTTTCCAGTTACCGCTGTAAATGCGTTGAAAAAGCAATAGAAAATCTGTCATTAATTTTTCTCTACCAGCGCAACACCAAGTGTGTTGAACCAAGATGTTTTAGCAATCAAATTGCAACAGAATATTTGCTAACTGGTCAAAATAAACAGTATCAAGCTTTCGCACTCTCACAATCGCGATACCTCGTGAAGAGGCAACGCCTCAAACACTTTCTGATGGATTGTTGGATCCCAATTAACTGAATTAGATTTTATTAGTAGAAATTGCAAGAATGCACTTGCTATTGCACATGAAATTCAGTTTTCTAACTCTGATGAGAAGTCTGACTTTTTGGCCATGATCCTGAATCTATGATGATTCTGACTCTATGGTAATGATTCTGACTCTTTGGTCATGATCCTGACTCTTTGGTCATGATTCTGACTCTTTAGTCATGATTCTGACTCTTTAGTCATGATTCTGACTCTATGATAATGATTCTGACTCTTTGGTCATGATTCTGACTCTTTGGTCATGATTCTGACTCTTTGGTCATGATCCTGACTCTTTGGTCATGATCCTGACTCTTTGGTCATGATCCTGACTCTTTAATTAGTCATGATTCTGACTCTATGATAATGATTCTGACTCTTTGGTCATGATTCTGACTCTATGATAATGATTCTGACTCTTTGGTCATGATTCTGACTCTTTGGTCATGATTCTGACTCTTTGGTCATGATTCTGACTCTTTGGTCATGATCCTGACTCTTTGGTCATGATCCTGACTCTTTAATTAGTCATGATTCTGACTCTATGATAATGATTCTGACTCTTTGGTCATGATTCTGACTCTTTGGTCATGATTCTGACTCTTTGGTCATGATCCTGACTCTTTGGTCATGATCCTGACTCTTTGGTCATGATCCTGACTCTTTAATTAGTCATGATTCTGACTCTATGATAATGATTCTGACTCTTTGGTCATGATTCTGACTCTATGATAATGATTCTGACTCATTGATCATGATTCTGACTCTTTAGTCATGATTCTGACTCTTTGGTCATGATTCTAACTCTTTGGTCATGATCCTGACTCTTTAATTAGTCATGATTCTGACTCTATGATAATGATTCTGACTCATTGATCATGATTCTGACTCTTTAGTCATGATTCTGACTCTTTGGTCATGATTCTGACTCTTTGGTCATGATTCTGACTCTTTGGTCATGATCCTGACTCTTTAATTAGTCATGATTCTGACTCTATGATAATGATTCTGACTCTTTGGTCATGATTCTGACTCTATGATAATGATTCTGACTCTTTGGTCATGATTCTGACTCTTTGGTCATGATTCTGACTCTTTGGTCATGATCCTGACTCTTTGGTCATGATTCTGACTCTTTGGTCATGATTCTGACTCTTTGGTCATGATCCTGACTCTTTGGTCATGATTCTGACTCTTTGGTCATGATTCTGACTCTTTGGTCATGATTCTGACTCTATGATAATGATTCTGACTCTTTGGTCATGATTCTGACTCTATGATAATGATTCTGACTCTTTGGTCATGATTCTGACTCTATGATAATGATTCTGACTCATTGATCATGATTCTGACTCTTTAGTCATGATTCTGACTCTTTGGTCATGATTCTGACTCTTTGGTCATGATTCTGACTCTTTGGTCATGATCCTGACTCTTTAATTAGTCATGATTCTGACTCTATGATAATGATTCTGACTCATTGATCATGATTCTGACTCTTTAGTCATGATTCTGACTCTTTGGTCATGATTCTGACTCTTTGGTCATGATTCTGACTCTTTGGTCATGATCCTGACTCTTTAATTAGTCATGATTCTGACTCTATGATAATGATTCTGACTCTTTGGTCATGATTCTGACTCTATGATAATGATTCTGACTCTTTGGTCATGATTCTGACTCTTTGGTCATGATTCTGACTCTATGATAATGATTCTGACTCTTTGGTCATGATCCTGACTCTTTGGTCATGATTCTGACTCTTTGGTCATGATTCTGACTCTTTGGTCATGATCCTGACTCTTTGGTCATGATTCTGACTCTTTGGTCATGATTCTGACTCTTTGGTCATGATTCTGACTCTTTGGTCATGATTCTGACTCTTTGGTCATGATCCTGACTCTTTGGTCATGATCCTGACTCTTTGGTCATGATCCTGACTCTTTAATTAGTCATGATTCTGACTCTATGATAATGATTCTGACTCTTTGGTCATGATTCTGACTCTTTGGTCATGATTCTGACTCTTTGGTCATGATCCTGACTCTTTGGTCATGATCCTGACTCTTTGGTCATGATCCTGACTCTTTAATTAGTCATGATTCTGACTCTATGATAATGATTCTGACTCTTTGGTCATGATTCTGACTCTATGATAATGATTCTGACTCTTTGGTCATGATTCTGACTCTTTGGTCATGATTCTGACTCTTTGGTCATGATTCTGACTCTTTGGTCATGATCCTGACTCTTTGGTCATGATCCTGACTCTTTAATTAGTCATGATTCTGACTCTATGATAATGATTCTGACTCTTTGGTCATGATTCTGACTCTATGATAATGATTCTGACTCATTGATCATGATTCTGACTCTTTAGTCATGATTCTGACTCTTTGGTCATGATTCTGACTCTTTGGTCATGATCCTGACTCTATGATAATGATTCTGACTCTTTGGTCATGATTCTGACTCTATGATAATGATTCTGACTCTTTGGTCATGATTCTGACTCTTTGGTCATGATTCTGACTCTATGATAATGATTCTGACTCTTTGGTCATGATTCTGACTCTTTGGTGATGATTCTGACTCTATGATAATGATTCTGACTCTTTGGTCATGATTCTGACTCTTTGGTCATGATTCTGACTCTATGATAATGATTCTGACTCTTTGGTCATGATTCTGACTCTTTGGTCATGATTCTGACTCTTTGGTCATGATTCTGACTCTATGATAATGATTCTGACTCTTTGGTGATGATTCTGACTCTATGATAATGATTCTGACTCTTTGGTGATGATTCTGACTCTATGATAATGATTCTGACTCTTTGGTGATGATTCTGACTCTATGATAATGATTCTGACTCTTTGGTCATGATTCTGACTCTTTGGTCATGATTCTGACTCTTTGGTCATGATCCTGACTCTTTGGTCATGATTCTGACTCTTTGGTCATGATTCTGACTCTTTGGTCATGATTCTGACTCTATGATAATGATTCTGACTCTTTGGTCATGATTCTGACTCTTTGGTGATGATTCTGACTCTATGATAATGATTCTGACTCTTTGGTCATGATTCTGACTCTTTGGTCATGATTCTGACTCTTTGGTCATGATCCTGACTCTTTGGTCATGATTCTGACTCTTTGGTCATGATTCTGACTCTTTGGTCATGATTCTGACTCTATGGTCATGATTCTGACTCTTTGGTCATGATTCTGACTCTTTGGTCATGATCCTGACTCTTTAATTAGTCATGATTCTGACTCTATGATAATGATTCTGACTCATTGATCATGATTCTGACTCTTTAGTCATGATTCTGACTCTTTGGTCATGATTCTGACTCTTTGGTCATGATTCTGACTCTTTGGTCATGATCCTGACTCTTTGGTCATGATTCTGACTCTTTGGTCATGATTCTGACTCTTTGGTCATGATTCTGACTCTATGATAATGATTCTGACTCTTTGGTCATGATTCTGACTCTTTGGTCATGATTCTGACTCTTTGGTGATGATTTTGACTCATTGGTCATGATTCTGACTTTTTAGTCATGATTCTGACTCTTTGGTCATGATCCTGACTCTTTGGTCATGATTCTGACTCATTGATCATGATTCTGACTCTTTGGTCATGATTCTGACACTTTAGCCATGATTGTGACTCTTTGAAAATTAATTTTGACTCTGATTAACTTCAGTAGGCTACTCAATAACTCCTCAGTCAGGTGTGACTCAAAGTTCTTCAGCCAAGTCTTGAGCCTCTAGAGTGCAACAGCTGCAGACACTTATGCTATGGATTAAGTGAGCGAGTGTAAATCATTGTTCCCAGTAACTATTTGTGCCATACAGTACGATCCAAAATTAGTAGACAAAATTCTAAGCACGAAAACCATTTTATAGTTGGTAGAAAAATCACCTCCTTCCTGTTTACTCAATTCAGAAATAATTCGACTTTCTCCCGTATAGATTGGGCCAAGCTGTTAAAACATTTTTTTACATACGCAGCGCTACGCGACGTTTCAGAAAGCGCGCCAGACTGTAAAAAAATTGCATTTGTCAGTCAAGTTGATAATTTTGATCTTGGAAGTTGATTTATATGAGCTTTATTTATATGAGCTCAATTTAAAAATATGCAATAAAAGATTTGAAAGCTGAGAGAAAGAGAAAGAGAGAGCCTATGAGAGATGAGAGGTTGCTCCTGGAATCCTTCTTTGTCTATGGCCGAATTCTAGACTTGCTTGCGTTATTTCCGTCTATCTATGTCTATGGGCAAGACCAAATCTACTTCTGCCAAATGGAAATTCTCAATTTGTTTGGCTGAATCATCAACTTGATTTGAGTTTTATTGTTTCAGATTTAGCTCTTGTTGTCTATGGCGAAACCCAACAAATAATTCTTAAATGCAAATCTAGCTAAAACCGTAGAATATAAACGGAATGATTAATTGCGGGAAAAAACATTCAGGCGAAATAATAAACCTTAAAACTACTTCTGGGGAAGATTAGTCAGTAGTATTGAACCATAGACAATCTAAAATATTATTTGATTGTTGTTATGGAAATAAAAAACAATTGTATATTGGTCAAGTCGACACTGCTGGAAGCCGCAGAAGTCGTGATACCATTTTTCGGACACTAAGCATTATTGTTGGGAAATCTCTCGTGCAGTCCTCGATTTTGACAGACTCCAAAATAATTCTATAGAAAATATTAATATTGGAATATTGGCCGCAAAAAAGTCATCTCCAAAGAAAATTATCGCAAATTTATTTATTACAAAAACGAGTTATTTGAAATTCTTGATTTGAAATGTTTTGGACCTCTACATCACATACGATGGGGTTATTTTAGATTATTAAAACAATGATCAGCATTCGTAATACTTGCATGGCGGCAAGACAGCACGTACAAGCATAATTTAAAAACGAATTTAAACAAAATTACAATAAAAATAATGACAAGTCGGTATCAGCTAGCCAGTGACTTTCGGATCGAAAAATGATCGCGTACAAAATTATAGAGAATTCTGTAAACTCTTAATAAACAACAGGGATGCAGTTTATTTGAATAACCAACTATCAATCTGTGGTCCAAGACCGCTTTAGTATAACAGGACGCAGAACTCAAAATTCGTGCAACCCTTTGGAGGCCAATTCCCTCGAAATATTCTTTTTTATCACAATATCAATAATTTCTTTTTTATCTGGGGCAGTGAAGATTACAATTTATTAATTTCGATTGCATAGCATGTAACTCTGTTATATATTTTATACAGCTGTGTAATGAGAGTTTCATTATCACTATATTTTCTTATTATTTGATGAGCCCAAAGTTGTAATGCTCACAAGTGGCATTACATGTAGCTTAATTTTTTGTTTTGTTTTGTCAATTTATATTAGTTCCTATCATACAAAATTTGTGCATAAAAATTTGGGCCTATGAAAAAAGAAGAAAATTACAATATGAAATTGAAACTTTAATTACAAAGTATATAAATTATAACAGAGTGTAACATGATGCTGTGCGTGCTAAATTAAAAGAATGGTTATAATCTTCACTGTCCCAGATCAATTGCAATCATTGTAGATTTTGTAATGAAAAAAATATTTTTTCCTATCTCCGCAGTGTACTTTTTTCAGGAAATTAGCCTCCAAAAAATTACACGATCTTTGAGTTCTACATGGTCATGGCAAGGAACAACTTAAGAAGGACGGGAAACCTCGTTTCTTGGAAAATTTTTGAAGGCGGCTTTTCCGAAAAAAATGCACTATGGAGATAGGAAGTTTTCATTTTTTCAGCACAAAAATTGTTGTTGCTTTTGATTGGAGGCAGATCCAGTGTTCATTTTTTTGATATGTTGTGCCTTTCTTATTGCTCTATCAATACTCACAAAGCTTTTCGTTCAAAGAATTAGGATTCTATGTGAATTTTTTATTCTACGTACATTTCCTGTAACTAACAATCATAAAAATGCATGGCACAGCTCCAATCTTTGGTTTTATAAATCTATTTTATCATCTCTGTTACAAATATTTGCTACACAGTCAGCTAGGAATTATAAAATGAAATCTTAAAACCAAGAGCTGAGCTGTGCCATTTTAATGGTTTTTAGGCACAAGAATATGTGCAAATGTATGTAGAATAAAAATTAGCATAGAATCCCTAATTCTTTGAGCGAAAAGCCCCATGAGTATCGATAGAGCAATAAGAAAGGCACAACATATCAAAAGATGAACACTGGATCTGCCTCCCATCAAAAGCAACAGCAGTCCTTGTGCTGAAGAAATGAAAACTTCCTATCTCCGTAGTGTATTTTTCGGAAAAGCCTGCCTTCAAAAATTTTCCAAGAAACGAGGCCTCCCGTCCCTCTTAAGTCGTCCTTAGTCAGTCGCTCGCCAGTTCGTCAGACCATCAGCTGGAGGAAGTTGCTGGGCACCAGGCCCTGCGAGCCGTCGCGCTCCAGCTCGCCCAGCAGGAAGCCGTCCTCGTCGACTGGGCCCAGCGGCAGGACAACGTCGCCAGCGTTGAATGACAACTCGACATCAGCGTCAGCGTTCGGACTCAGCGTCTTCGGATCGTAGTCGTACAGGGCCACCATGCGGGTTCGACCGTCAGCCGGTTTGGTGCTGCCAACGCTGCCGAGGCGTCCGCTAGCGGCTTCCATGTGCACCTCGCTGATCATGTTGCCGGGGATCAGGCCGATCCGACTGTTGCACTCGCCTCTGTAGAAGCCGTCCGAGTCCCGGCTGCCCCACACCTGCGGGGGGAGGGGGTTGGTTTAGGATGAAAAGATGCAGAGCAGATTGCAGGGCTGGCGATTGCCGACTCTTGTCAACTCGGAAAGCAGGCACTTCACTTGAACTAAGCCATTTTGTGCTGAAATAATTAGACTTAGCTAGGGAACACTGGAGATGAATAGTTACATCGCCGAGCTGCCATTGCCATTGAATTTGGGGCTTAAATTGGAATCTCGGCTTGGCTCTGCTCGTGCAATTAACGCCCAGCTTGAGGTCCAACCCCAAGGCACAGTGAAGTGTACATGCCTAACGATAAATAAAGTTAGGGCCGCTGTGCACTCCTGTGTGAGTGTGTGCCTGTGCGTATGACTGCGTACATATCCGCGCGCTTGTGTGCCTGCTCAGGGGAGTCGGTGGAATGGGCAGTAACAAGTTATAAATATAATTAACATCTGGGTCTCATGAAGCTTAACGCTACTAGCATTAGACAAAAAGGATTTTTAGCAGTGAGATATTTCAAGTTTGAGACTTCATGTTATACCGATCGTCAACGGGACGCTCACCTTTATCAGCTGGCCCTCTTTGAACGCCAACTCCACGGCGGCAGCGTCAGGATTCGGGCTCATAACGGCCGGATCGTAGTCGAACAGCGCCACAAAGATGCGCGCACCATCGCCGCTGCCAGTAGACGCTCTCACCGTCGTCATGGCCGTCGTTGTCGTCGTCGCCGCCAGATTCGGACGGTGTACGGCTGGACGCGGTGGCGGAGTTGGCGCCGTGTTGTCGCCGACGTTGACTCTCTGCTGCCGATGATTGTTGGAGCTCCGCTGAGGAAAACCCCGCTGCTGGCCAGACAGGTATTCGTCATCGTATTCGCTCTCCGAGTCGCCTGTAAGCAAATAGTGAAGTGCATTTGAGTTTTACACTACTAATGAGCAGTAGAAAGCAAAAAAGTTTCGTACATAAATTGTACGTACGTAATAGTACGTACATAACGATATGTACATTGAGGACAGGAATTGTTCGACCCAACTTACGAATAGTAGCGGTCTCTGGTGCTGAAGGATTTCTAGTCAGTCGTTTTCGCGCGCTCTCGACAGAAATCTTGCCGGCCTGAAGATTGTAATATACTACTTATAGTAGCCACTGACTGATATGAATGAGCAACAGACAGAATAAATAACTATAAAATTACGACAGTGCCGCTATGGCAGTAAGGTTTACTAGAATATAACGTAAAATAAATGCGCAGCAGAAGGCAAAGCAGCTTTACTTGACAGCAAATGTACAATTTGCAAGCCACCTATGATTGTGATATCTTTGCGTGGGCTATATGGTATCAGTATATGTAAAATTTTGCTGACATATTTTTTTAACGATGGACGGCTGTGATGTTGATGCATTCATTGAGTATTTGCTTAAATGCTGCAGAAACCCACTGTCTGGATCTACATTCTCACCCTCTGAATCTACATTCTCACCCTCTGAATCTACATCCTCATCCACTGAATCTACATCCCCATTCACTGAATCTACATCCTCATTCACTGAATCTACATCCCGATTCACTGAATCTATACATTCTCACCTACTGAATCTACATCCTCATTCACTGAATCTATACATCCTCACCTACTGAATCTACATCCCGATTCACTGAATCTATACATCCTCACCTACTGAATCTGCATCCCGATTCACTGAATCTATACATCCTCACCTACTGAATCTACATCCTCATTCACTGAATCTATACATCCTCACCTACTGAATCTACATCCCGATTCACTGAATCTATACATCCTCACCTACTGAATCTGCATCCCGATTCACTGAATCTATACATCCTCACCTACTGAATCTACATCCTCATTCACTGAATCTATACATCCTCACCTACTGAATCTACATCCCGATTCACTGAATCTATACATCCTCACCTACTGAATCTGCATCCCGATTCACTGAATCTATACATCCTCACCTACTGAATCTACATCCTCATTCACTAAATCTGCATCCCGATTCACTGAATCTATACATCCTCACCTACTGAATCTACATCCCCATTCACTGAATCTATACATCCTCACCTACTGAATCTGCATCCCCATTCACTGAATCTATACATCCTCACCTACTGAATCTACATCCTCATTCACTGAATCTGCATCCCGATTCACTGAATCTATACATCCTCACCTACTGAATCTACATCCCCATTCACTGAATCTATACATCCTCACCCACTGAATCTACATCCTCATTCACTGAATCTACATCCTCATGCACTGAATCTACATCCTCACCCACTGAATCTACATCCTCATTCACTGAATCAACATCCTCATTCACTGAATCTACATCCTCATTCACTGAATCTACATCCTCATTCACTGAATCTACATCCTCATTCACTGAATCTACATCCTCATTCACTGAATCTACATCCTCATTCACTGAATCTACATCCTCATTCACTGAATCTACATCCTCATAATCGAAATCTACATCCTCATCCTCTGAATCTACATCCTCATCCTCTGAAGCTACATCCTCATAATCGGAATCTACATCCTCATAATCGAAATCTACATCCTCATCCTCTGAATCTACATCCTCATCCTCTGAATCTACATCCTCATCCTCTGAATCTACATCCTCATAATCGGAATCTACATCCTCATAATCGAAATCTACATCCTCATAATCTGAATCTACATCCTCATTCTTTAAATCTACATCCTCACCCTCTAAATCTACATCTTCACCCTCTGAATCTACATCCTCATACACTGTATCCGCATTCTGATTCACTTCCCTGAATATCTAAACCGTCTCCCACTTCCCTGCATCACAATCCTCATCTACTCTTTTAATCCCTATGTACAGTTGTACACCCGATTTTTCGCTGGATTCTCACTACTAATAGTAGATAACTTTAAAATTCGAATTGTGAATTGAATATTCCATCGGGCACAACAGCAAACGGTCGCAGCTGCAAAGCTGTATACACAGGGAACACAGATCCTAATGAATAGCTAATATACTGTGCGCCTTGACAACGTAGTAAGGTTACCCAGCAGGACTTTGGAGTCACACTGAACGGCCACCAAGGGCTGTCCGTGACGCTGTCGCTGCGCTCAGCGCGCTGCAACCAACGTCGCGACGTATCCATCGACAATTTCGAAGGCAGCGCCGTCTGCAGACATCGTCGTGTCGGCCCGCTAGTGCCAGTCCGACACCGGAAATGCGGCGACTATAGTGGAGATTTTCCGTGTGTTATAAAGAAGACTATGCACGCTACTGATACTTAGATTAAGTAGTGTAAGAAGCGCATTGGCTACACTTGCGGAGTGTCTATAGTTTCGTGTCGTACGATATATTAAATCGTATTAAACCAAGTTCCGTTCTTCTAATTACGAAGCTTGTGGCGTAAAAACTGTTAATGCCGGTGGTGCGCACGACCTCGAAGCTAGACTTTGTCTTCGGCAAGTGCAAGTGCACTTATACTATGCTGAGTGTGTGTATTGCCTAAAATCTACGCAACTGACATGCTGAAACACCGAAAAAACCAAAACCGGCTGCTCGTGCGAACTTGCATACTTGCGTGCGCTGCGTTGCTGTGTCTGCAGCTGTCTAGACTGTGTCTGCAGCTGTCTAGACTGTGTCTGCAGCTGTCTAGACTGTGCCTGCAGCTCTCTATACTGTGTCTGCAGCTGTCTAGACTGTGTCTGCAGCTGTCTAGACTGTGTCTGCAGCTGTCTAGACTGTGTCTGCAGCTGTCTAGACTGTGTCTGCAGCTGTCTAGACTGTCTGCAGCTCTCTAGACTGTCTGCGGTTTAACAATTTAGTAATAATTTGACCTCCAGCATCCCAACAGAGCAGCTATAACCAGGTGCTATTGAGTTTTCACTGCCCTGTGGAGCAAGTTCGATTGCCTGCACTTCTGAGAGAACAGTTCACCCAATGGTTTTGAGTGTCCACGCACCAGTTCGCAGTGCGGCTCCGAGTCGGCGCTTTCCACTGTCCGGCCGGACCCGTCCGCTGCCTGGCCAACTGTCCGGACCGTCAGCTTGGTGCATCCGGGCGGCAGCGAGCTGCTGGCCAGCAGGCAGTGGTCGGAGTTGGCGTCCAGGCACTCGGTGACCCGGTGCCTGCAGTCGGCGTACACCGCATAGCCCGTGACGCGGCACCCGTTCGACTCCGGGAAGCCGGACGCTGTGTCGACGCGCCGACGTCCGACTGGCAGCCAGGTGAGCAGCAGCGAGCCGTCCTGCGGCCCGGGCTCGGCGGTGACGTCCATCGGCGGGTCGGGGCGGCCGCGCGACCCGGTGCGAAAGTCCAGCGAGGCGGAGAGCAACGCCGAGGCAGCGGCTGTTGAGGAGGCGACGGCGGCCCGGGCGCGGACGCAGACTCTGTAGGGCGCGTCAGCCGCCAGGCCGGCCAGCTGCAGCTTGTAGACGCCTGGCGGGCACTGCGAGTGCTCGCGATTGTTGAGCAGCACGACGTGGCCGAGCGACGATGAGGCCGGCACGAAGAGCAGCTTAGCGGAGGCGTGGGTCACGTGGCTCACCTGTTAAACTCGGAGATGAGGGCTGGTGTCAGTCAGTCACCCACTCACTTAAGTCAGTCATCAGTCAGTCAGTCAGTCAGTCAGTCAGTCAGTCAGTCAGTCAGTCAGTCAGTCAGTCAGTCAGTCAGTCAGTCAGTCAGTCAGTCAGTCAGTCAGTCAGTCAGTCAGTCAGTCAGTCAGTCAGTCAGTCAGTCAGTCAGTCAGTCAGTCAGTCAGTCAGTCAGTCAGTCAGTCAGTCAGTCAGTCAGTCAGTCAGTCAGTCAGTCAGTCAGTCAGTCAGTCAGTCAGTCAGTCAGTCAGTCAGTCAGTCAGTCAGTCAGTCAGTCAGTCAGTCAGTCAGTCAGTCAGTCAGTCAGTCAGTCAGTCAGTCAGTCAGTCAGTCAGTCAGTCAGTCAGTCAGTCAGTCAGTCAGTCAGTCAGTCAGTCAGTCAGTCAGTCAGTCAGTCAGTCAGTCAGTCAGTCAGTCAGTCAGTCAGTCAGTCAGTCAGTCAGTCAGTCAGTCAGTCAGTCAGTCAGTCAGTCAGTCAGTCAGTCAGTCAGTCAGTCAGTCAGTCAGTCAGTCAGTCAGTCAGTCAGTCAGTCAGTCAGTCAGTCAGTCAGTCAGTCAGTCAGTCAGTCAGTCAGTCAGTCAGTCAGTCAGTCAGTCAGTCAGTCAGTCAGTCAGTCAGTCAGTCAGTCAGTCAGTCAGTCAGTCAGTCAGTCAGTCAGTCAGTCAGTCAGTCAGTCAGTCAGTCAGTCAGTCAGTCAGTCAGTCAGTCAGTCAGTCAGTCAGTCAGTCAGTCAGTCAGTCAGTCAGTCAGTCAGTCAGTCAGTCAGTCAGTCAGTCAGTCAGTCAGTCAGTCAGTCAGTCAGTCAGTCAGTCAGTCAGTCAGTCAGTCAGTCAGTCAGTCAGTCAGTCAGTCAGTCAGTCAGTCAGTCAGTCAGTCAGTCAGTCAGTCAGTCAGTCAGTCAGTCAGTCAGTCAGTCAGTCAGTCAGTCAGTCAGTCAGTCAGTCAGTCAGTCAGTCAGTCAGTCAGTCAGTCAGTCAGTCAGTCAGTCAGTCAGTCAGTCAGTCAGTCAGTCAGTCAGTCAGTCAGTCAGTCAGTCAGTCAGATATAGGAATAGTTTACACACCTGCAAGTAGGTGGGCGCCAGGCTGGTTTCCGAGCTCGCCCCAGTTACCAGGGTGCACGCCAGGTCGCGCGACGAAGCCGCGCCATCCGACGCCACGGCGCGCACGCAGATCCGGTGGCGCTGCCTAGAATCGGCGCCCTCAATCAGCGCCTTGGTCTTGTCGACGGCGCGGACAGAGAAAAAAAATTGGCCATCAACGTAGACGCGGTAGGCCGCCGGCTGCGTGCCAACAGGAGGCAGCCAGCCAATCAGCACCGAGTTGGCCAGCTGGCGCTCCACGGTGAGCTGGCGCGGCGGCGCCAGTGGCACGCCGGTCTCAGTCGCATCGGCTGTTGCGTCGGCGCGGGCCAGCTCTTCGTCTAGCACGAGCGGCGGGCGCCTGGCCTGCGAGGCGACAGCGGATGCTGCCGTGGGGGGGGGGGTCAGCAGGGGAGTCAAAATTAGCCTGGTGTGATCGATAGTGATAGGTAGTGATCAGATCTGATCGGGTGTAATCAGATGTGATCAGGTGGGATCAGGTGTGATCGGATGTGATCAGGTTTGATCAGGTGTGATCGGATGTGATCAGGTGTGATCAGGTGTGATCAGGTGGGATCAGGTGTGATCGGATGTGATCAGGTGTGATCAGGTGGGATCAGGTGTGGTCAAGAGTGATCAGGTGTGATCAGGTGTGATCAAGTGTGATCAGGTGTAATCAGGTGTGATCAAGTGTGATCAGGTGTGATCAGGTGGGATCAGGTGTAATCGGATGGGATCAGGTGTGATCAGGTGGGATCAGGTGGGATCAGGTGTAATCGGATGTGATCAGGTGTGATCAGATGGGATCAGGTGTGATCGGATGTGATCAGGTGTGATCAGATGGGATCAGATGTGATCGGATGTGATCAGGTGTGATCAGGTGTGATCGGATGTGATCAGGTGTGATCAGGTGTGATCAGGTGGGATCAGGTGTGATCGGATGTGATCAGGTGTGATCAGGTGGGATCAGGTGTGGTTAAGAGTGATCAGGTGTGATCAAGTGTGATCAGGTGTAATCAGGTGTGATCAAGTGTGATCAGGTGTGATCAGGTGTGATCAGGTGGGATCAGGTGTGATCAGGTGTGATCAGGTGCGATCAGGTGTGATCAGGTGTGATCGGATGTGATCAGGTGTGATCGGGTGTGATAAGGTGTGATCGGATGTGATCAGGTGTGATCAGGTGTGATCAGGTGGGATCAGGTGTGATCGGGTGTGATCAAGTGTGATCAGGTGTAATCAGGTGTGATCAGGTGGGATCAGGTGTAATCGGATGTGATCAGGTGTGATCAGGTGGGATCAGGTGGGATCAGGTGTAATCGGATGTGATCAGGTGTGATCAGATGGGATCAGGTGTGATCGGATGTGATCAGGTGTGATCAGATGGGATCAGATGTGATCGGATGTGATCAGGTGTGATCAGGTGGGATCAGGTGTGATCAGGTGTGATCAGGTGTGATCAGGTGTGATCAGGTGTGATCAGGTGTGATCAGGTGCGATCAGGTGTGATCAAGTGTGATTAGGTGTGGTCAGGTGCGATCAGGTGTGATCAGGTGTGATCAGGTGCGATCAGGTGTGATCAGGTGCGATCAGGTGGGATCAGGTGTGATCAGGTGTGATCAGGTGTGATCAGGTGTGATCAGGTGTGATCTTGCATAACCGGTAAGACAGGAAATTGTTGAATTAGCTTTTCTTTGATAATTTTCTCTAAGAAAAAATGCGCATGCAGTGGGCTCGAAAAACTGGTTAGATGAAATGAGTCTAGCAGCAGATTGGGAAGCAATGCGGTGCAAAACTTATAGCCTTATGCAGCAGCTAGTCCCAGTATCCAGCAGTCCAGCTTCGATAATTCAATAAACATCTGTAAGGAGGCGCGCACAGTTCACGTAATTTTACTCCCCTCGTATCCGGGCAGCTGGATGTAATTATTTAATTATGATTATAGCGGCTGGCCTGAGAGGGTAGCGAAGATTCGCAGAGGAGCTTGCAGACTCTCTGTCTCTTCTGCATCAGGTTGTCAGGCACATGGGAAGCAGGATAAGGATAATGACGGGCATATGAGGGATGCAGGCCCTTCTCTCTCTCTGTCTTCTCATTTCCTCTTTGCCAGCCTTTCCGCTCTGCTGGTTTGCTGCTCCAAGTAAAAAAATTTAATACTGGCAAAATTTGCCAATATTTCTAAGAAACTATGAAGCAAATTCTAGCATTGAGTTTTTTACCTTGATTGAGAGTTGGCTTGCCTGACGGTTCCGAGTAGTTTGACGGTATGTAGCCATGATGACCGTCGGACAATTCGGTATAAGCAAAACCGCTCTTAGCCTGGCAAGTTCAAGTGATGCACTCAATGAGTAACTAGTTTTGAAATTAATCGATTTTCCTTCTAATCCTTGTGCGCTCTCTGATTGGCTGGCTTTGAGAGTATCGATTTTCCTTCTAACCCGTGTGCGCTCTCTGATTGGCTGGCTTTGAGAGTATCGATTTTCCTTCTAACCCGTGTGCGCTCGCTGATTGGCTGGCTTTGAGAGTATCAATTTTCCTTCTAACCCGTGTGCGCTCGCTGCTTGGCTGGCTTTGAGATTATCGATTTTCCTTCTAACCCGTGTGCGCTCGCTGATTGGCTGGCTTTGAGAGTATCAATTTTCCTTCTAACCCGTGTGCGCTCGCTGCTTGGCTGGCTTTGAGAGTATCGATTTTCCTTCTAACCCGTGTGCGCTCGCTGATTGGCTGGCTTTGAGATTATCGATTCTCCTTCTAACCCGTGTGCGCTCGCTGATTGGCTGGCTTTGAGAGTATCGATTTTCCTTCTAACCCGTGTGCGCTCGCTGATTGGCTGGCTTTGAGAGTATCAATTTTCCTTCTAACCCGTGTGCGCTCGCTGATTGGCTGGCTTTGAGATTATCGATTCTCCTTCTAACCCTTGTGCGCTCGCTGATTGGCTGGCTTTTAATCTATCGGTTATTGTTCAAAAATCAAATCAAAGCTAGAGTAAAAGAGTAAAAGAGCAGAAGGCACACATGTTCTTCCTGTCCCGAAGGTTGACGTCGAAATTTCTGCTGAGTTGGCTGTCTGTCCTTGACTGAGCCTGATGCAGAAATCGCGGAGACCTGCTGCTGCTGCTGTTGTTGTTGTTGTTGTTGCTGCTGCTGCTGCTGTTGCTGCAGCTGCTTCTGAGGCATGTACTGACTGTGTGGTGGAGCAGTGTCCCCTCCGACTGTGTGTGGAAGATATTCTCCTGCTCAAATAAGTCGGGACAGGATAGTTGAAATAAGGAACCACATGCAATATTTAGCATGCAAGCTAGTATTATTTATAATTATAACAAAAATGTGCTATTTTAGAGATTGATCCCACGATCCTAGTCAAACATTATTAAGATTTAATCCTCAAAAGTGAGCCGGACAAAACAGGCTTTGAACATGTATTCAATTTAGTTAGGTGCAATAGTGGAATTCTTAATAAAGCTTTTTTAAAAGAAAGCCAGATTTCCGAAATGGGGTTTCCCAAAGGGAATCCCTAATTTGGGTTTCCCAAAGAGATTTGTAAAATGGGGTTTCCCAGAGAGAACTCCGAAGTGGGTTTCCCGCAATAGTTTCCCAATGGGAATTCCGACGGGATTTCCCAGAGGGAATTCCAAAGTAGGTTTCCCGCAATTAAACGCTAAGATTGGAGCTTCCTAATGAGATTTCCTACATACAAGTTAGCTTACTAATGGAATAAAGAAGATAGAATTTGTCATGGGCTATGCAGAATAGAAACCAATACTAAAGCTCGAAAATGCCTGAAAGCAAAAGGCAAGGCTAGGAGCAGAGGAGCTGTACCAATCTGGCTGAAGAGCTCTAATTCAGATCAAGATAAATGCTACAGATCAAGAAAAGCGTACCCTACTGCCTAGTCTATCTTATTATAGCTCGTACAAAGATTGTGATTTATTTGCAAAATTTTCTCACATACTGCAGTCTCAGTTCCGAGCTCTTTGCCGATCGCCAAGGTAACCGAGAAAGGATTCCCCACCCTTTCACTCGCCCTGTCGCTCTCTCCCTCACTCTCCTGTATATTCACCTTCGTTTCCTTTCCATCTCATCGCTACCACTCACCTCTACCATATCACTCCCTCTCACTTCATCGCATCTCACCCCTCTTCCTCTCATCCCACTCGCATCTCACTCCTCTTCCTCTCATCCCACTCGCATCTCACTCCTCTTCCTCTCATCCACTCGCATCTCAACCCTCTTCCTCTCATCCCACTCGCATCTCAACCCTCTTCCTCTCATCCCACTCGCATCTCAACCCTCTTCCTCTCATCCCACTCGCATCTCAACCCTCTTCCTCTCATCCCACTCGCATCTCAACCCTCTTCCTCTCATCCCACTCGCATCTCACCCTCTTCCTCTCCTCCCACTCGCATCTCAACCCTCTTTCTCTCATCCCACTCGCATCTCAACCCTCATCCTCTCATCCCACTCGCATCTCAACCCTCTTCCTCTCCTCCACTCGCATCTCAACCCTCTTCCTCTCATCCCACTCGCATCTCACCCTTCTTCCTCTCATCCTACTCGCATCTCAACCCTCTTCCTCTCATCCCACTCGCATCTCAACCCTCTTCCTCTCATCCCACTCGCATCTCAACCCTCTTCCTCTCATCCCACTCGCATCTCAACCCTCTTCCTCTCATCCCACTCGCATCTCAACCCTCATCCTCTCATCCCACTCGCATCTCACCCCTCTTCCTCTCCTCCCACTCGCATCTCAACCCTCTTCCTCTCATCCCACTCGCATCTCACCCTTCTTCCTCTCATCCTACTCGCATCTCAACCCTCTTCCTCTCATCCCACTCGCATCTCAACCCTCTTCCTCTCATCCCACTCGCATCTCAACCCTCTTCCTCTCATCCCACTCGCATCTCAACCCTCTTCCTCTCATCTCACTCGCATCTCAACCCTCTTCCTCTCATCCCACTCGCATCTCACCCTTCTTCCTCTCATCCCACTCGCATCTCACCCTTCTTCCTCTCATCCCACTCGCATCTCACCCCTCTCCCGCTCAACACTCTCCCTCTCACCCCTCTCCCTCTCACTCCTTTCCCTCTCATCCCGTCAGATTCATTTCAGAGTTTCTTCCTGCCTCAAAGGAGCAACAACGCTCGGGCACTCACTATTCGGCACGGCATGTCTTGAAGAAGAAGCTCTGCTGCCGCCGGCACTGGCAGATGCAGCAACGCCAAGCCCGCTCGCAGCAGAGTTCCCATCGTTAATCTCCAAGTCTGCTCCTAGAAGAGCATCCGATACGCTGCCGCCTTCGGAGACTCGGTCGGCAGTGGATGCCAGGTGTCTCAGCTGTTCGTATTTCTGCTTTTTCTTGGACGCCTCAAGCTCCAGCATCAGCTCCTCGTGGCGCAGCGACTGCAGCTCAGATTTTTTCTCCAGTTCGCGAAGTCGAGCTTGAGCGTTAATTGGTCAATATTCGTATCTTTTCGATCGATATTCATATCTGATTGATTGATACCCATATCTTATCGATCGAATTCATATCTGATTGATTGATACCCATATCTTATCGATCGATATTCATATCTGATTGATTGATACCCATATCTTATCGATCGATATTTATATCTGATTGATTGATACCCATATCTTATCGATCGATATTTATATCTGATTGATCGATATTCATATCTTATCGATCGATATTTATATATTATTGATCGATACCCATATCTTATCGATCGATATTGGTATATTATTTATCGATATCCATTCGATATTTACGTATAACTGATTGATCAATATTTTCATGGCTGATTGATCGAAGTTCTAAATTTGTCAAAAGAATTCATGATCAAAACTTGTATTTTCTATATAATTTTCTATTGCAGTTTTACAATTATAATCACTATAATTAATTATTTATAGTTTAAAACAGTTTTAAAACGCGCTCAAACTACTGATCGCTTCTATTAGTAGTATAAAAACGATTTCGATTCCACAAGCAAACCAATTCTATTCGATGCACTCAGGAGATAAATACCGCTCGAAAGTGTAAAATCACAAAGCCTAATAAACATTTATTTACAAATTTAACTGAATTCAATCCCCAATATCTCAGATTATCGCTGGCGCATAAACCAACCCCAGCTCCCTAACCCCATGCCATGGATGAAGGAGAGAGAGGCTGGGTGATCAACGGGAGCAAGAAGATATCAGTCGACCCGCATCCGCCGTCCCAATGCAAAAAAG
>NIVC01002047.1:0-117940 GCA_002269645.1 Macrostomum lignano | reverse complement strand
GCTGATCATTGTCTTCGTTGACTTTCGAAAGGCGTTTGACTCGGAGTTGAGATCCGCTCTTTCCTTCGTCCTTCGAGCCTACCGAGTCCCGCAGCAGCTAATCGACGCTGTCATGGCGCTGTACTGCGATACTCGAGCTGCTGTGGTGACGGCGGACGGCCTGTCTGACCTGTTCGATACTTCATCAGGAGTTCTGCAGGGCGACAGCGACACGCTGCCGCCGTTTCTCTTTGTGCTGCTCCTGGACTGGGTGCTTCGGACCGCACTCCCCTCGGCTGACGACGGCTCCCTGCTGCGCATGAGCGTGCTTGGCTACGACGACGACCTCGCCCTCCTGTCCTCGTCCGTTGAAGGCGCCCAGCGCCAGATCGACAGGTTGGTCGAAGTCGCATCGAGCAACGGTCTGATTGTCAACACGCTGAAGACGGAGGTGCTGACTGTGCCGGCCGACATCCCAGCGGACCTGACGTGCCGCAGCGCAGACAGGCAGACGACCAGGCTCGCACGCTGCGAGCGGTTCACCTACCTCGGCGTTCTGGTGCCTCACGTGGACGAGGACTTCCGGCGGCGCTGAGGACTTGCCTGCGCGGCCTTCCGTTCAATCAGGGCCATCCTCCATTCCGAAGCGCTGCCGACCGCCAGAGGGCTCGGCTGTGGCAGGCGGTGTTCGAAACGTCCTGCTCTACAACGCCGAGACGTGGACGCTGACGGCTACGTTGGAGCGGCAGCTGGACTCGGCGCGCTCAGGGCTAATCTATGCTCATAATAAATGCAAATAACATAAAGTCTATAGACTCTTACACCTTTTTAGGTCAAAGAGACTTAGCATTATAAAAGGTAAGATAGAGATATTAGTCATAGTGGTATATTATATTTTGAATTTTTGTATTTTCTGACTAATACTAATTGGTATTCTAGATCTTAAATGAAGTATTTCACCATTTGGAGCTTTAATTTAGAAAAAACAAGCATAGAAAAACAAATTTAATTTTCAAATCATAAATATAACACATTATATAAAAATAAGTATGGCATACTATTACCATTACTGTTAAAAAAATTTGTTTGTTAAAAGTTGTTCAAAATATCAAAATGCTATTTAATATAAAATGTTTAATACTTCTTATATTATAATAGTATAAACTTCAGGCAATAAGTGACATGTTTTTTCAATTTGCTTATTGTTTTTGTAACTTTTCATATAGTAAACATTTCTGCAAAATATTTTGCATATACTAGGCCCCAAATATATAATTTTCTGAAAATATTTTTATTCAGCATATATCTGATATCTTTGAGAATTTATATATTCAACTATATTATTATACCAATCTAAATTATAATGAACATAGTATTTTTTCAAGTTTCATTTTGTTTCTATAGCAATATTTGCTTTCTAGAGCTTTCTAGGTTATATATGCTTAGTTATAGCAATAAATATAGGCCTAGCTAGGCCTAAGGCAAAGCAAGAATATATATAGGCGAATTTATAAAAAATATTGTTTTTAACATTGTCCTATTATATTATTATATTTTTGTTGAAACCTCCAATAGGCCCCATAGTCTAGATCATGCTGGCTATACAATATAAGGCATTTGGCATGCACTTCATTTTATGCCAAATTATACCAAGTAGAAAAATGGCCTAAGGTTTTATACCAAATTATACTAAAGAAAACAATGGCTCTGTGATACTTCATGCCAAATTATACCTAGAATGATGCCTAGAATCCAATATACTAAAAAAATCAAAACTATGTACCTATAGGAACCTTCACTTAACTTGAGCTATGTAGCTATGCAATTGATTTCAGAAAAAAAAGCTCAACCAATTTTCTTCAAACATGCACCATTCGATTAGAAATTTTCCTGGGATGGTACATGCATCTTAGCTAAGAAATTGCTCAATGTTAAAGGGATTAAATATTCCAAAAACATACTTTTTGGAAAGGTCAAGCAGCTCTTTTGACCTGAAATGCATTATAAGAATGCTAGAGACAAAACTGATTGGCTGAATTCTGATTTTGATCTTTATTCTAAAAAATATCAAATGGAGAATATAGTTTTGTAAAGCTGGCCTTATTGGGGCCTAATTTTGCCTTGCTATAAACATAATAAAAATACAAAAGCATAATAATATGGTCATATGCCTTAATTTTGTTATTTATGAAAGTTGTGAATGATTATAAAAACAAATAAATATTTCCTTAAAACTATTGTAAAAAGCTTTGTTATACAAGTAGGCCTAGTAGATTTTGCGCAAATTTGTGGTATATACAAGGAATTTTCTGGTGCACATGGCACATGGTAAGCCACACTCAGCATAAAGTCTATAGTAAAATCTTCTTAGTTCATATCCATATGTAAAGTGTGACATATAAATGTATACTTGCTCATTTTTTAAATATTCAATTCAATTCAAAGAGCCTCTTCATATTGCCAGTTCGAAAAATGGAACCGGTTCCGAACCAGTTTGACGCTCTTCATATCAATGGTTCGAAAAATAAAATCAGTTCTGGAACATGGTTCTGGTTCTAGAATATGGTTCGAGAAATTTTCTCAAACCGTTGTCATGTTTACACTTTAACAGTAAAATATATTTGAAATCGTCAATTTTTTTATTATTGTTATATAATTATTCTTTTTTTGTCATATCCAAAAAAAAACAAATTCAAAAAACAACAAAATTAAATTGTAAAGACTGTCAAACATAACATGGGTTTGAAGCTCCTCATTTCACACTGGTTCTGGTTCTAGAACTCGAATTTATTCTGGTTCTAGAACTGATTGCCATGAAGAGGCTCAAATTCAAATAATACAAAAAAGTTTTTTTGGAATTTACAAATTATATATTTGTTTTGAAAAAATTAAAGTTTAATAAACATCATTATTTCGTTAATGTTAAATAAAAAATAAATAAATGCATAAAACTTAAATTTCAAAATAAGATTCAAAAATTAAGACTTTCTTTCATTTTTTTTCAAGTTTTATATTACAAAGTTGCCTAATACAAGGTGCACATTTCTTTTTCAGGCACACATGCACTTTTTTACTTGGCGCACGCTGCACAGTTAAAAATTTTACTGGGGATTTGTTGTGGTGCACATGGTGCACCTTCCTGACCATGGTAATGGACTACAGAGTACAGAATAGGACAACTTATTATTATAATACTAATAGGATATTAGGCCCTACGCCCTAAGCATTTGCAAAATCATTGACATTATAGGCCCTACTACAAGTCCAAAATTATCAAAAAGCTATGCCTAATAATAATACAAATATTTGGCCCTTTATTCTGGACCCTGAAAAAATAGTTATTTTGGAGTTTAGACGTAGGCCTACAATTAATTGATTATTTATAATGCTGGTGTAAGACCAAGACCGCCACACACCAAGACTGCCACACTTGGGTGTTGGGGGAGCTAGGGGGGGGGGCAGAATTTGGCTTGCCATGTTATTGGATAGGCCTAGTGCTGAGGAGGGGTAAGATAGGGAGAGCCAGCAGGACAAGGCCGCAAAAGAGGAACCAGTGAGCAGGCTGGGTGGGTGAGTGAGCCAGGCTCCTTGTTTTTTCATTCAATTTGAATTGTAAAGGAACTATAAGATATTGTTAAAATTGTCCTTGTTGTCTTGCCATCATTTTGGACCACTTATTTGTCTTATTAGTGACCAATCTTGGGATGCTTCCTCCTTGACCTCATCTAACTTCATAACCCATCACAACCAATAGCAATGCTGGAAGATTGGTAGCTCCCCCTAAATTCCAGTAGCCAGTAAGAGCTGTGGCGGTCTTGGTGTGTGGCAGTCTTGGTCCTGTACCATAACGCTGGTGTTAGTTCTTTACATAGATAATACACAGAAATTGTTTCCTTCCTGCGGCACAGCGAACCGCTAAAACCTTGGCTAAGTTAAAATGTTGTGTACATAAAGGACAGTCGACAGTGAGGAAAAATCTGCTAAAAGTAATAAATTTGACTAAAAAACTAAAACCGAGATCAGGAAAAACGAAAAAATCTGAGTAGATTATAGCTACACGTCTATCATTTCACTGAATTATTTAACTCGTCGACTAATTATCCTTCCTCTTCAAAGCTTAATCAGAAATACAATGTGCATAGAAGTATTATAGCTCAAGCTTGAGCCCTTATCAATCACCTCTAGCCGTTTTTAGTTTGTTGCTCACGTTACGATTTCTTAGATTTTTGTAAAGTCAAATACTATAAGCAGAAAAAGCTTTTTACATTGTTTGGTACAACTTATCTTTCTAAGCCACTGAAATCTGAAATTGCACAGATTTATAGTGTTTTTATTTTGTAGCAAAAAATGGTCAAAACAAAATTTTGTTTTTTGTTTTACCAAGTAAATTTCGTTAATAAATCGTACTTATATTATTTAATTGTTTTTTAATTGTTGTTTTAGCGAAATCTGAGCAAATTTTTACAGTTTTGCGGCCCAAAAAAACTTTTGAATAGTTACTTCGCTATCATGAACCGATTTTTACTAGCTATCACAGCATGCTTTCTGTTGCAACAGTCCGAAAAATGCTTTGCGGGTAAGTTTATACTTGTACATACTGCATATTCTGTACATGGTTATCAGCTTATGCTAAATGTGCAGGTTTGCTTGATTTTTATAATTTCGCATATATTCGTTCAGACAAAGCATCGTACGTACATGTAAAAGCGCCTATATTTTGTATTGTCTCACGCATTATAATTTGGATTTCCAGCGGAGGCTTCTTCTCATTATTCGGCATCCGCAAATCTAGTGAGATTAGTCAAAAGGGAAACATCAGTAGTCCCAGTGACTACGCATGTAAGTTTATCAACTATTACTTGTACATGAAAGTCCATACATGTATCATGCACACACGTAGATCATTTAAATAAATATGCAAAAAATGAAACTGCATGGTGTGTACATTTGAGCATGATGTACATTATCTGCACCTCTCTGCCAATTTAATTACATGTACATAAATCTTCCGGAAAATTCCTAATTCCAGGACAACGAGCAATACTACCAGATCACTGTTCATCACGATTTAAATCGATACAACAATTTAATTAAGGAGTTCGATCTTGCATTTGCTTTGCCAAATGTCGTGTCGAAAACAAACATCAGCTCATGGAATGTGTCCACGGTAAGTGTTCGATTAAATATTGCGCGCGCGTGTACATGCGTCATACATGAATTTCATATCGAGCATGTCAATTTGCTTTCTTTTTTACATGTATGTGTTTGTACATCCGAAAACTAGCTGTAACGTACAATTACAATACATGAACTGCATAACGTTTTTCTTATTATTGCAGAGAGTTCAGTTGAAGTTTTCATTCTATTTCTATGGTCATCGAGTCAGCCGTATTTCCATATCAACGAATGGTATGTGCAATTTTCTGTGTATGCCGCTGGCGCGGGTTGTTTTTTGTACATTTTGACTTGAGTTTCTATTCATCCAACAGCAGGCTAGCACTGAGCTCAGCTATCTGAGTTTGCACAGCAGAGAAGACAGAGAGAATTAAGACTTAAGATGCAAGAAGCATTGCTTTATAGAAAATAGTTCGGCTTGATTAAAAAGCTGCACTGAAAGCTGTATTAGGAGGATAGAAATGCACGATGGCAGAAACTGTACAGCAATGTACACGTATGGCGAGACTCGGCAATAAAGAGACGTGAAGATTCTTTTGGACTCAGAAATTGCTCTTACAGTAGTTTTTAGCGATGAAGAGAGAAAGATAAAAGATGCATGGGCTTAGTCATAGTCTTCGGATCTAAAAATATGCAATCGCGTGTGCAGCTTGAATTGAGATGACAATGACAAGCTGGCTCAAGAGTGGGAGGGTTGAGAAACAGCTGAATTGTTGTCTAGAAGTGTGAGAGAGAAGTTTCATCTCTGGCCACGAGTGAGACTCGTGCAATAACATTGATAATTGTTTAAACACACCATAACTCAACTAGAAAGACAGTGGAGTGTCATTGCAGACTGCACTTGAGTAGTAGTATGAGACAGTTGGGTGTCAGATATGAGACAGATGTGTGTCAGCATAGAGACACTCGGGAGACAGAAGTGTGTCAGCATAGAGACACTCGGGAGACAGATGTGTGTCAGCATAGAGACACTCGGGAGACAGAAGTGTTTTATCAGTTCAAGAGTGTCATGAGAGTTCCTGGAGCGAGATTCGCACACTTTAGACAAGTGGATCCAAAAAACTTGAAAGTGTGAACACGACTGTTTTCTGTAAATTTTATAGGCTTCATGACAATCTTGGAGGACGGCCACGAGCCCGGACCGTATCCGCAGTACATCGCTCCGTTTATGGCCAATTTTGGCTCAATGACAAATCAAAGCGGCTTAGACAATGACACCGCTGCAGAATCGAAACCCGTTGCTTCATTGACTTACGTGGCAACTAACACCTCTGTGTGGGTTCGATGGGCTAATCTGCCATTAATGCTTGGCAACGGAACTGGTAAGATGATGATAGACTGGCGGTAGAGACTTTACTGTATACTACGAGTATAATGCTCACTGTTTTAGGATTTTAAATGAGAAGCTTTCTCTCTAACTACGCGTGATTTGTTCAGGTGGAACGTTTGACTGTTGCTGACGATAAAAGGACAAACATCGCTTTTTTATATATTCGCTGTCACTTTCACTGTAAACCCATTGCGACGGTTATTCATCCGCATGACCAGACCATACTAGTTTGAATTTATTAGTAAGATGACACCAATGTTGCATTTGAAGTGTTGGAACTTTCCGACAACCCTGAGGCCGTAGCGCCGTAGCCCAGTGGTTCAGCGCGGCGCTCTGGTGTGCCAGCGACCCAGGCTCGATTCCAAGTGCAGTCACATTAATTCGGGGCTGAATTGGAATCTCGGCTTGGCTCTGCTCGTGCAATTAACGCCCAGCTTGAGGGCCAACCCCAAAGGCACAGTGAAGTGTACATGCCTAACGATAAATAAAGTTAGGGCCGCTGTACACTCCTGTGTGAGTGTGTGCCTGTGCGTATGACTGCGTACGTATCCGCGCGCTTGTGTGCCTGCTCAGGGGAGTCGACGGAATTGGCAGCAGCGCCTCCTTCTTTGTGTGACAATGTCGCTTAAAGTGCGCCAGGGTAATAAAACATTCCGGATGCCCATCGCAGTATTGGTTTCGTCACTTTTTCAGAGCTCCGTCTGTCTTTTCAAGGCGTTATTTTTCAAAACGGGACAATGCTCTTCCAGTACTACGACGTGAGTCAGCTTTTTTGACATTTTGGTAAACTAAAAAAGCATGTATTTTTATACAATCAATGTATCTTTCAATTGCTGAATTTAATTTTTTCAGATTCCGTCAAAATTGTCAAAGGCTGTGGCTACAGCCAAGGCTGGAGTTGCTGATGTTTTCAACTATGAAGAGGATGTAAAAGCGTTAAGTAAGTAAAAAGACTGGACAGTTGATTCTTAGATTTATATCCTTATTCCCGATCCTGATCCCTTAATAACTGGACGGGATGTTGATCCCGAAATACCTGTACGGGATGTTGATCCTTAAATACCTGGACGGGATGTTGATCCTTAAATATCTGGACGGGATGTTGATCCCGAAATACCTGGACGGGATGTTGATCCTTAAATACCTGGACGGGATGTTGATCCTTAAATATCTGGACGGGATGTTGATCCCGAAATACCTGGACGGGATGTTGATCCTTAAATACCTGGACGGGATGTTGATCCTTAAATATCTGGACGGGATGTTGATCCCTAAATACATGGAAGGGATGTTGATCCTTAAATACCTGGACGGGATGTTGATCCCTAAATATCTGGACGGGATGTTGATCCGTAAATTCCTGGACGGGATGTTGATCCTTAAATACCTGGACGGGATGTTGATCCTTAAATACCTGGACGGGATGTTGATCCTTAAATATCTGGACGGGACGTTGATCTTTAATTACCTGGACGGGATGTTGATCCCTAAATACCTGGACGGGATGTTGATCCCTAAATACCTGGAAGGGATGTTGATCCTTAAATACCTGTACGGGACGTTGATCTTTAATTACCTGGACGGGATGTTTATCCTTAAATACCTGGACGGGATGTTGATCCCTAAATACCTGGACGGGATGTTGATCCCTAAATACCTGGAAGGGATGTTGATCCTTAAATACCTGGACGGGATGTTGACCCTAAATACCTGGACGGGGTGTTGATCCTTAAATACCTGGACGGGATGTTGATCCTTAAATATCTGGACGGGACGTTGATCTTTAATTACCTGGACGGGATGTTGATCCCTAAATACCTGGACGGGATGTTGATCCCTAAATACCTGGAAGGGATGTTGATCCTTAAATACCTGTACGGGACATTGATCTTTAATTACCTGGACGGGATGTTTATCCTTAAATACCTGGACGGGATGTTGATCCTTAAATACCTGGACGGGATGTTGATCCCTAAATACCAGTACGGGATGTTGATCCTAAAATACCTGTACCTGGATGGGATGTGGGGAGGACCTCGTAGTAGAGAAGAATGAGCCAAAGGCTGGAACTTTAACAGTGATTATTGACTTTAACAACGATATGTATTTTGCAATGTAAACTCAAATTTTCAGGCGAGAAAGTTTTAGACATATTTGTGCACCGTGCCGAGAATATTTCTTTGGAAGAAATTGTGAATGCCAGCATCGCTCAAGTTGTTGCTCTGCCAAGTGAGTATCAGCAGCACTGAAAAATATTTTTATATTTTTTCTAATGAATAAATTAAGCTTATGTTTTAGGCGAAACGAAAACATCGCCACCTCATTCCTCATTCCATTGTGTTGTCATTCGATCTGTCTTTCTTGAAATCGGCGCCACATTTATTTAATCGTTGCGCCATTTGATTTTTTGGAATCGGCGCCTCATTCCTCATTCCATTGTGGTGTCATTCGATCTGTCTTTCTTGGAATCGGCGCCACATTTATTTAATCGTTGCGCCATTTGATTTTTTTTTGGAATCGGCGCCTCATTCCTCATTCCATTGTGGCGCCATTCGATCTGTCTTTCCTTGAATCGGCGCCTCATTCCTCATTCTATTGTGGCGCCATTCGACCTGTCTTTCCTGGAATCGACGCCTCATTCCTCATTCCATTATGGTGCCATTCGATCTGTCTTTCTTGAAATCGGCGCCTCATTTTTTTAATTGCTGCGCCATTCGATCTGTCTTTCCTTGAATCGGTGCCTCATTCCTCATTCCATTGATTCGCCATTCAATCTGTCTTTCCTGGAATCGGCGCCTCATTCCTCATTCCATTGTGGCGCCATTCGATCAGTCTTTCTTGGAATTGGCGCCTCAGTTCTCATTCCATTGTGGCGCCTTTCGATCTGTCTTTCTTGGAATCGGCGCCTCAGTTCTCATTCAATTGTGGCGCCATTCAATCTGTCTTTCTTGGAGTCGGCGCCTCAGTTCTCATTCAATTGTGGCGCCATTCAATCTGTCTTTCTTGGAGTCGGCGCCTCAGTTCTCATTCCATTGTGGCGCCATTCGATCTGTCTTTCTTGGAATTGGCGCCTCAGTTCTCATTCCATTGTGGCGCCTTTCGATCTTTCTTTCTTGGAATCGGCGCCTCAGTTCTCATTCAATTGTGGCGCCATTCAATCTGTCTTTCTTGGAGTCGGCGCCTCAGTTCTCATTCAATTGTGGCGCCATTCAATCTGTCTTTCTTGGAGTCGGCGCCTCAGTTCTCATTCCATTGTGGCGCCATTCAATCTGTCTTTCTTGGAGTCGGCGCCTCAGTTCTCATTCAATTGTGGCGCCATTCAATCTGTCTTTCTTGGAGTCGGAGCCTCAGTTCTCATCCCATTGTGGCGCCATTCGATCTGTCTTTCTTGGAATAGGCGCTTCAATTTGTCATCTTGGCCCCATCGGATCACAGTTTCCAATATATTATTTTCAATAATCTTAGGAAAATGAATAGGTAGTAAATTAACAAATTTACTCTTAATTGACCTTCAGCCTGCGGCGAGAAGAAGTATTGCAATACGTGCATGAATGCCAGCCTGACGCCAACATTCAAATGTAGTTGGTGCTTTCAACGGGGTAGTTGCATCACAGAGACACAGCGACAACTGCGGTCGTGGCTTGATTACTCTTGCCACTATCCGGTGAGGCAATAACAACGTTTTTCTAGACAATAACACGAATTGAATTAGAAGTTAAAACTCGCAATTTTAATTAGCTCTACTAAAAGTAGCGTACAAAGTGTGTGCGTGTGTAGGAATTCGGTTTTAATGGCGGGTAAGATGAAGTTTGACGTTTTTTCTGCGACCAAGGTCTCCAGAATGCGTGTCAGTGTCTCTAGAATGTGTGTCAGTGTCTCTAGAGTGTGTGTCAGTGTCTCTAGAGTGTGTGTCAGTGTCTCTAGTGTGTGTCAGTGTCTCTAGAGTGTGTCTCAGTGTCTCTAGAGTGTGTGTCAGTGTCTCTAGAGTGTGTGTCAGTGTCTCTAGAGTGTGTGTCAGTGTCTCTAGAGTGTGTGTCAGTGTCTCTAGAGTGTGTGTCAGTGTCTCTAGAGTGTGTGTCAGTGTCTCTAGAGTGTGTGTCAGTGTCTCTAGAATGTGTGTCAGTGTCTCTAGAATGCGCGTCAGTGTCTCTAGAGTGTGTGTCAGTGTCTCTAGAATGTGTGTCAGTGTCTCTAGAGTGTGTGTCAGCATTTTTAGAATGTATGTCAGTGTCTCTAGAATGTGTGTCAGTGTCTTTTGAATGTGTGTCAGTGTCTCTAGAATGTGTGTCAGTGTCTCTAGAATGTGTTTTAGTGTCTCTAGAATGTGTGTCAGTATTTTTAGAATGTGTGTCGGTGTCTCTAGAATGTGTGTCACTGTCTCTAGAATGTGTGTCAGTGTCTCTAAACTGTGTCAGTGTCTCTCGAATGTGTGTCAGTGTCTCTATAGAATGTGTGTCAGTGTCTCTAAACTGTGTCAGTGTCTCTCGAATGTGTGTCAGTGTCTCTATAGAATGTGTGTCAGTGTCTCTCGAATTTGTGTCAGTGTCTCTCGAATGTGTGTCAGTGTCTCTATAGAATGTGTGTCAGTGTCTCTCGAATGTGTGTCAGTGTTTCTAGAATGCGTGTCAGTGTCTCTAGAATGTGTGTCAGTGTCTCTAGAGTGTGTGTCAGTGTCTCTAGAGTGTGTTTTAGTGTCTCTAGAATGTGTGTCAGTATTTTTAGAATGTGTGTCAGTGACTCTAGAATGTGTGTCAGTGTCTCTAGAATGTGTGTCAGTATTTTTAGAATGTGTGTCAGTGTCTCTAGAATGTGTGTCAGTATTTTTAGAATGTGTGTCAGTGTCTCTAGAGTCTGTGTCAGTATTTTTAGAATGTGTGTCAGTGTCTCTAGAGTATGTGTCAGCATTTTTAGAATGTATGTCAGTGTCTCTAGAATGTGTGTCAGTGTCTCTAGAATGTGTGTCAGGGTCTCTCCTAGAATGTGTGTCAGTGTCTCTAGAATGTGTGTCAGGGTCTCTCCTAGAATGTGTGTCAGTATTTTTAGAAATGCGTGTCAGTGTCTCTAGAATGTGTGTCAGGGTCTCTAGAATGTGTGTTAGTGTCTCTAGAATGTGTGTCAGTGTCTCTAGAATGTGTGTCAGGGTCTCTAGAATGTGTGTCAGTGTCTCTAGAATGCGTGTCAGTGTCTCTAGAGTGTGTGTCAGTGTCTCTAGAATGTGTGTCAGTGTCTCTAGAATGTGTGTCAGTGTCTCTAGAATGTGTTTTAGTGTCTCTAGAATGTGTGTCAGTATTTTTAGAATGTGTGTCAGTGTCTCTAGAGTGTGTGTCAGTGTCTCTAGAATGTGTGTCAGTGTCTCTAGAATGTGTTTTAGTGTCTCTAGAATGTGTGTCAGTATTTTTAGAATGTGTGTCAGTGACTCTAGAATGTGTGTCAGTGTCTCTAGAATGTGTTTTAGTGTCTCTAGAATGTGTGTCAGTATTTTTAGAATGTGTGTCAGTGACTCTAGAATGTGTGTCAGTGTCTCTAGAATGTGTGTCAGTATTTTTAGAATGTGTGTCAGTGTCTCTAGAATGTGTGTCAGTATTTTTAGAATGTGTGTCAGTGTCTCTAGAGTATGTGTCAGCATTTTTAGAATGTATGTCAGTGTCTCTAGAATGTGTGTCAGTGTCTCTAGAATGTGTGTCAGGGTCTCTCCTAGAATGTGTGTCAGTGTCTCTAGAATGTGTGTCAGTGTCTCTAGAATGTGTGTCAGGGTCTCTAGAATGTGTGTCAGTGTCTCTAGAATGTGTGTCAGTATTTTTAGAATGTGTGTCAGTGTCTCTAGAATGTGTGTCAGTATTTTTAGAAATGCGTGTCAGTGTCTCTAGAATGTGTGTCAGGGTCTCTAGAATGTGTGTCAGTGTCTCTAGAATGTGTCAGTATTTTTAGAATGTGTGTCAGTGTCTCTAGAATGTGTGTCAGTGTCTCTAGAATGTGTGTCAGTGTCTCTAGAATGTGTGTCAGTGTCTCTAGAATGTGTGTCACTGTCTCTAGAATGTGTGTCAGGGTCTCTAGAATGTGTGTCAGTGTCTCTAGAATGTGTGTCAGTGTCTCTAGAATGTGTGTCAGTGTCTCTAGAATGTTGGGGTTAGGGAGTTGGGGTTAGGGTTAGGGTTAGAAGGTTGACAGATTTTTTAAGATTTCAAGGCTTATGGGGGCATCGCTGAGATGTCAGGGGGGGGGAGTTTATATGTTAAGGCTTGTGGGGGGAATTGCTGACATGTCAAGGCTTACAAGGGACTGCTGAGGTATAATGCATAGAGACGCTACATGTAGTTTATTAAAAAATCTTGTACTGCATTTTTTGGCTCCCCAACGGGAGGCCCTGATTGCTAGTAATAACTAGAAGGTCGCCAGTTTCTAGAATTGCACAGTGTTTTTCTAAAGTCAAGCGAAGTTGCTTATAAGTTATTTGCCAGCAAGATAAAGACACAGATGCAGTCACACACGTACATCTCATGCTCGCACTGCAGTCGGATAAAAAGTGCGAACTGGACGGGCCCTCCTCGATAGCGGACGCCGTCACGCGCGGAGTCCTGGGCTTCTTTCTGGCCCTGTTCATCGCTATGCTAGTGGGCCTGATCATATTTGTGCTTGTCTATGGCCATAGGCGGCCAGACAGTGGCATCGGACAGTGCTTGGCGCGGATTCGACTTCAGTTGCGAGAAAAATTTATGGGCACTCCAAGACTGACGTCGGCTTTCTACAGCACCTCGACGGGGTCGGTGGTTAGATTGGAGTGATCTGAAGGGTCTGATATACTGAAGAGTCTACTGGAGTTGGCAACATATGAAGAAAACTCGTATAGTAAGTAGTAACCTTGGCCCAAGCATTAATGAATCAACGTCTGGCAGACACTTCCGACATGATCCTGCGCTTTTCTGCCTAGAATCGAATAGTAATAATTGTTATATATTCAGCAAAAATTCACAGTTTTTTACGTCGAAATTCTTCAGGGTAGTTTACAATATAAAAGTACAATCCATTCGCTATATAGACGTCTATAAATCGACGTTGGGTACAACGGCGGTGGACTTTACGATCCGCACTAGAAAAATATTATTTATCGATACGTTTACGTTGCTCACAGCCATTTCTATTAAAAATAATTACCTAGCTTCAGGCATTTTAAAAAAAATCGCCATTTTTAACAAGGGGTATAATGAACTATAGCATGTTTACAAGTATAGGTAGCGATCGAATCAAACATGCTATTATCATAAAACCACAATTTGCCTTTCTTCTTCAAATAAAAAAATTATTATTTACATGTATTGTAAAAGCTCTGAAGAAACCGAGATTTGTCGTTGTTCGTTAATCGAAAATATTTTTATTATTCTTGCCTGTGTCAAACTTTTTAACACTAAATCACTTCAAGACTCACTGCTGAATGCCAATGATAGGCATGTACGTTGTGAAACATCCAAATACATGTCAGAGATGCTCTCTGCCGATTATGCTAAATATACATCCGAGTTTTTGTTTTCGGTAGAGATTCTTTCCAATATTTTATTTGCTTGTGATATTTGATTATGCAAAGTGAATTTTATACCAAAGTTCATGATATTTGTGTACAAGTATAGGCTGCTATTGCACTTCAAGAGCACATGAATGGTCTCAATTATTGAAAATACATGTATAAACACATATGTACTGTTTCATGTGCACATTTTTATAATAGAATCTCTCTATATTGTCACACTATAGAAGTGGTCTTTCGCGTTCTTTGGATTTCCCAGGGAAATCCCTTATTTTTACCCACATCAGTCGATCACTCAGGGGGAGACAGCGTACGCTTTGTCGCAGCCGAGGGTTGACAATTGCCACCGATCGACCCTGCCACGTCCTTTCTTGTCCGCGAAGGTGTAAAACAGGGGTCCAGCCGCCACCAAGGTCTTCGACTTGCAAGTCGGGTCCACTGACGATAGAAAGCTCTTGCAACATCAAGATGTCTAATCGCAGTCCTTGGGATTGTTGGGCAACTAATCCTCTTCGCCAGGTAGCCTTCAGAGTGCGGCAGTTGAAGGTTGACAGTCTAAGCGTGCATTTTGATACAGCTGGGGTCCGCTGAAATTGGACCTATTGTTCTTCAGCGCCACCCGGCAGATCCAGATCCTTAGTGGGCAGGGTGGGCTGACGGCGCAGGGTGAGTCGACGCAGCAGGCCTCTGCGATTGCGTTCACGCGGCGCCTCTCCATCCGCGGCGGCAAACACTCCGCTTGCCCTGTCTCGATCACTTTGATGCAGACTTTTGCAGCCACAGTCAGCAGGCGAGGCTTACGACTGAGCCGACCGAAGAGAGCGCAGTTTGATGCAGGCGCTGCTGCTGCTGCGCGTCACCAGGAGCTGGCGTCAGCATTATACTTAATTTAGCACATTCACTATGTGTGAAGAGAGCGAGTGATAAGTGAATGATAATTTTGCACGGCTCTAATCATACATGTATAAGCACTGTGTCTCACTGTATTGATGCCAGCTCGACGCTAGTGCAGGTTTTAGTTTTGGTTTATATGTATATAAAAATTATGGATAGTTTTGACTACAGTGATACATTCAGGCACTACAGATCGATCCAGAAAATTTTGGGACCATGCAAACAGTAAAACACAGTACTTGCGACTTCAAAATCAGTAAATACTGCAAATCTGCGCCCTGTTGGAGGCAGCAAAGGAAGTAATAAAATTTTGAATAAGAGCTGCTTACAGGTAAGCTTTGACAGCTGTTTTAGTTACTTTTGTTAATCTTTTAAGGAATGATCGATCTTAAAAGCAAAAAAGCATCCGCCCTGAAACGCAGCTATAATCTATCTCTAGCCAAAAAATATCACCCGAACATAAATCCGACGTCGGCGACAATTCCCACGACGTCTGTCGACGTCGATGACAGATATGTACTTTTATACACCGACGCCCAGCCGACGACGTACGTCAGGTACGCGTCCTTATCCTAGATTTCTAGAGTAAAAATGCATGCTGCTACAGGGAGGATGACCGCTTTGGCTACACCAAGGTATATTATTCATTTAAATTTTGCATAAAATTAAAATTTATTTAATTATAAAATCACGTACTTTAAAATTCAGAGGTACATTGCATGCTAACTTCCGATGTCTGCTCCCCATTGCAGAAACGCAGAAGTCACTCTTGTTGACGGATTATGTACTCGATCATGGACTAATAAAATTAGGGCGTAGAATCAATAAAAAAAGCAGGACTTAAGAGCCACCTGGCAATTGTCTGCATGTCAGACCTTGAAAAAATTAACCGATTTTGTTTTGAATTAAACTATATTGAAAACAATTAAATTGTTAATGTACCTCCTAAATTTTTTGACATGCATAATTGTCAGGCATAATTTTAAGAAAAAAAGTATTTCTTAATGTTCTTTTAAAGTTAGTCAGAATAAGTTTTGTTAAAAATCTGAACATTTCGTAATTTAAATGCTAACCAAGATTCACTTTGATTCGATCGTGCGGGCGGGGCCGGCCGGCCGGGCCAACAGAACTTGAAACACTTTATCTCTAACCCCCAAGGCCAAACTTGTTCTTCTAAATGTGATTCTTTGCTTGAGTTATTAGGTTCTATGACCAAAACCTTTGAATATCTTTAACTTTAAATCAAATATAAACCTTTGCGAACGGCATTCTATTATGATAGAATGCAAGTTTGCTATATTGATGGAACATTTGATTTGTACTAGGCTACTAAGGTTATAATTACAAATAGAATAGAAAATAGCAGGCCTACTATTCTGCAAAAGCAAAAAAGTGGACATTATGGGACTTTAATTTGCCAGTCATTAAAAATCAATATGAGTTACAATCATACATGCGCAACTGCTGGCCGACCTGGCCGATCTGGCCACCGTAAATTGTGGTGGACCAGGGGTAAGACGCAAAAATACCCACCCCAAAGAATACAGACGTAGTACTAATTAGATGACGAGGCATTTAGCCCTTATAAGAGAGTCATAGTTACTCCTGCCGTTTACCCAAAATTGCGTTAATGTTGCTCTAGGTTTTTTTTCACAGGTAAGTTGCATTTTTGGTCAAAAAGTAAGTCGCATGGCCAGTGTAAATCAGGGGGTTGTGCATGTATGGTTACAATTATAAAAACAAATTTGAATACTAATAGTTAAATAGCATAGAATATAAATGAGTATGAGCTTAATATATTTTCTGTTTTGGTATGATATGAATAGGCTATAAAATGACATTTTAAACTTTTTCCGACTCGGAATATTCTGACCATTATTCCGACTCATAATGTGGTTAAATTAAAAGTCAGAATAATGGTTGGAATATTCTGACTCTTATACTGACTGATTATTAAATATAGGCAATTGAGTCAGAATTTATCAATTGATATGACTGTCTTTCTGGACTTTAAAAAATGCCATATAGAGTCAAATATGTTATTTACTATAATGTTGTATCAGCCAGTCATGGTAAAAAAATCAGTCAAAATAAGAGTCGGAATGATATTTAGACTCTTGCAAAGTTGCAATTATATTTAATAATCAGTTGGAATAAGAGTCAGAATATTCTAACCATTATTCCGACTTGTAATTTAACCGTATTACATTACAAGTTGGAATATTTCAAGTTAGACAAAGTTTCAAAAGTTAGGCCTATAAAATGAAATGAAATAGGCCTGCTAATTTTTATACAGATTTGCTATTTACTATATTTATGTAACTTAAACATATATTTAAATTTAGAGAAAATATTAATTGACTAGACTAATAAAAACAGAGTACTTATAGGCATGGTAGCTATGTCTATAATATTGGAACTTATACTATAGGCACAGTGGCCATGTCTATAGCCTAATATTGGAACTTATAAGCCAGGTTGCAGATGGTATGCATGTATGCCAGAACCAGAATTTTTCCGGCATACAAAACAGCTACCCTAAGTCCTTGGCGTACACAATTGGTATACACAACCCCTGACACACTTTGTTGGCGCACATTATTGGCGTACACAAGTAACACAGCCACACATACTTTTTTGGCATACAAATTTTGGTGAATAAATTCATGCCCTGCATGAAAATTGTAATGTAAATTAACATTTTTATGTAAAGCAAAGGAAAATTTATATCGTCAGTAATAAACTTTTTGCTTCTTTTGAATTAAAAATAAATAAAATTAGTGTAAATTTTTGCTAAGAGTATTAATTTTGCATGATACTTTTTGTAGGTGTAATTTAAGTTTGTTTAAATTGAAATTATTCATAATATTTTAAAAACACTTTTCATACAAAAACCTTTCTTAGAAAACTCTACTCGTGAAAACCAAATGACCTTTTTTTAGGAATTTTTGGTGTACATTTTAGTGCAACTTTTTGTTTTTTGGCATACACTGGCATACAAAGTCCTTGATGCCCAAATTTTTTCTAGCGTACATGGGTATATGATCCACACACTGGCTTATAGGCATAGTGGCCATGTCTAAATATTTAAGCTTATAGGCATGCCTATAATCATCAATATAAAATCTGTGTTCGGTAGGGCTCTTTGACAAGCCAATGGTGGCTTAGTGAATATGTCAATTGTTGTATAGCAAGGTTTGACTCCTAAGTGATTGTAGTTTTTTAATTTGAATTTTTACTGAACAAAAATTTTGCATTTTGAACTTTTTTATTTTTAAGAATAACACTAAATCTTAAAGTGCAGCTGCAATTATGTATGTAGCAACTGAATAAGAAAAAAATTTTTTTTGATACATATTCGCTGCACTTTGTCATGAGTTAAATATTATATAGCCTTATTAAAGCCAAGGGTATAGGGGTAGCTAGCCCCCCCCCTACTAGCCTTCCTTATTGTTTTCAAGGTGAGATGATGGGTATTGTGTTTTTATTGTTTATGTATTTAGCCTAAATATTAGGGGTCGGACGGGATCAAAATTTTCGGGATCAGTCAAGATCGGGATTGAAAAAAAAATTGGGATTGGGATCAGGAATCGGGATTTGGGATAGGGGCAAATGAATTCCATATGGATACAAATACCATACCCAAAGTCTATCCATATCATACATACATGTATATTGTATACCCACTATATGCCTAGGTAAACAATACATTTGTATCCTAATTCTTATGTTATGAATGTTAGAAATTAGAATTAGTACTAATACCAATACCAATGTCCAATAACTAACTACTAGACTAGTCCATACCCCATAGAACTGGTCCACTGGACCAACATAAATGAGGCAATCAGTAAAATATATATTATAACTTTTATAAAATTTCTTGTGTGCATGTATGCATAATTTACATTTATATAATATTACTAATTAAATGTAAATTACAAGTTCATAATTAAATCAATAATCAAGTGTTACTTTTTTCATAATATTTTTAATGTAATCAATACTCTAATAAATTAAACAATTTTTTTTCATTGATAGAAAATGTTTTAAATTAAAAATTCAGTCCTAGGCTAATCAAATTCAAACCAAATAAAATTCTAAATGAAACTAAATTCTAATACTGGAATTTTTGTATTGTGGTTGTGCCATAAAATATGGATGACTAATGAATCCAATAGTATTTATTAGTAGTAGGCCTATGCCTATCATCCCTATTGGAATAAATGTTGAAAACCCGCGGACGCGTGCTTTAGAATAGAGTCAAATTATTTTCCCACACTTTAGGATTATTAGAGATGTCCTAAAAGAGCAGTTTCCTCGAAATCAAAATTTGTTAACTTTCCAAACTCAAAATAGAAATTTTCCAAAATCAAAATGCAGAAAAACAAAGTTTAGTATGACCAATACTCACTTTTACATTCGATTTACTGCTTATGCAAAATGAAATACATGTATATGTAGCAGAAATTGTCTAGATAATCAATCTAGAAAGTAAGTGGTCTAGATAAGATAGCATTTAATAGAAAAGAATAAGCCCGTAAAGCCACGAAATTAAATCCAATGAAGTGTAATAAGTATTTAAGTAACAGCACAAATTGTGGTAGTGCATGGTGACATAGAATGTTTTATTTCCATGAATATTTTGGCAATATTGCTAACAGTAGAAAGTATAAACATGTAAATGTAACAATGCTTTAACATTCATGCACCTGTATTAATTATTCAAAAAAATTCTATGCCTACCTATAACAAATACGAATTTGACTGAAACTAGTACTAACTCAAAACAGTCAGCACTTGAATAAACCATTTGACTTACCTCGTTATATTGTGTTGCCATGATATTGAAGTAACAGTAGCTTGACTTCTTTGGCAAGGGGCTTGAAACGATAGTTTAAACAATTTGTTTCACTTAAATATCTCTAGTAAAATGACTATGGCAAAAACTTCTACTCTGCAGAAAAAAAACAAAAATGACATTAGCCTATCCTGATTCCCAAAATTAAAGTTGTTGGGATTGGGATCCCGATTTTCTTCGGGATCCCAAGTTTTCGGGATCGGGATCCTGTCCAACCCCTACTAAATATTAAGAACTAAGAAGCTTATTAGGCTATATTTAGTTTAGTTGTTGCTTTGTTAGGTAGGGAAGGTCACTATAAATGTCATTGGCTTTAGTAAGGCTATATAATGTTTAACTCATGACAAAGTATGGCTGATATATATTGAAATTGCATGTATGTATTGAATCTTATTCAGTAGCTACATATAATTATGGCCCCATTAAGATTTAGTGTATTCTTAAAAATTTAGTTTAATTTAATTTTCAAAAATTTCAAAAAAAAAAACTCCAACCACTTGAGATTTGAACCTTTTCATGCAATCACAAGGCAATTAACTTATGCTCTAAGCCACCATTTGCTTATGAAAGAGGCCTACAGAACATGCATTTTATATCAATGATTATATACATGATAGCCATGCCTATAAGCTCCAATATTATAGATATAGCCACCCACTGTGTCTGTAAATGCAAATCCATTCAATATTAACGACATAGCCACCCACTGTGTCTCTAAGTATGAACCCATTCAATATTAATGACATGGCTGCTATGCAAGTTTCATTGACATGGCATGTTGTTTCTACATTATAGACATAGCTGCTATGGGTTGTATGCAGAAAGCTTAGTCCAGACTAGCTAGTCCGGACTTGGGTAGTTCAGTCTATAGTCTATGGTCTAGCTACCCTAGTTCTGTCTATAGTAGACCAGTCTAACTTTGTGTTTCAGCATACCAAATCCAAGTCCAGACTAGCTTTTCAAGACCGGACTACCCTAGACAGAGCTTTCTGCATACGGCCCTATGTCTTTAAGTATAGACTTAGTCACTATTAGAGACCTGGCCACCATGTCTTTAAGGGTGGCATAACAAAAATTAAACCAAAATGATCAACAACTTTGAAGTATTGCTAAAATAAAAATAGCTAGGCTTAGGCTTAGCTAGGGGCCTATATAATATTATAATTTATAGAGACCTATCTAACTTCCAATACATTAAATCATTTATTTAATCATTAGTAAAACAATAGAATAACTAATAATTTTAACCTTTACCTAAGAGTAAGACTACTAAGATAATAAAAAATTTAAGAAGTTTGTTCTAAATAAACTTTTTAGTTAAAAATGATGTTTTAATTATAATATTTTTAATTAAATACTAGATTTACTTGTCTTCTTTAATTTTTATATAGCTATTTGTAACTTAATGCTAAAGTTAAAATAGTCATATGTTTTGAGAATCTAAAACTGGGCCTAACCTAACTATAGTTATATGTATAATATATAGCCATATAGGCATGTGCTTCTAACTTTTTTAAAGAAAAATGAAATTGAAATTTTTTTATCAACAAATATTTCTTTTGCTTTTATTGCTTTAAAACTTAAAGTGTTAGTATTGATTACCAATTAGCTTTAATCAATAGAATCATATAAAAATGCTTAAGGTGACATAATAAACAAAAATATGAAAGGCAAAATATTGGCAAAAAATAAGACGGGTCATTCTACAAGAAGGTCCCATTGTTTTTTTAACTTTATGCACTTGTAACTTTTGAACCATAATAGATAGAACTAGGCTGCAAATGGCAATATGAGTCAAACTTCTAATTCTAAATTTTTCACATGGTGGTCTTTTAATGCTAAAGAATATGTTAATTGTAATCTTAAGTATCTAGGCTATTACTATACTTGTATAATTTTTTAATCTTTTAATTTTTAATTTAATTGTAAATTTGTATTGCATATATAAAGTTAAGGTTTGTTACCTTAATCCAAAATATAATTTCTGAAATTCATAAATTGGCAACTTTTAATTAACCTTTTTTACATACTGTCTTATTAACTAAAGAAAAATAAATTGAACATGTCATTCCAAGAAGGCTCTGGAGAAGATTATGGTAAGGCTATATTTCTAAAACTGTTTAATTTTATATACAGTATATTGTGATATAGTGAAAAGCCCTATGACCTACGGTATGTGCTATCACCCCCATTTAATGTAATGTACCATTTAATGTATGTTGCTGCCTTATCGAAAGTACTTTAGAATGTGGCTACCCTCTCCTCTATAGTCCTTTAGTATGTCGCTAACTCTCAAAAGTAATTTAGTATGTTGCTACCCTCTCGTCCAAAGAACTTTAGTGTGTAGCTACCCTCTCGTCCAAAGTACTTTAGTGTGTAGCTACCCTCTCATCCAAAGTACTTTAGTGTGTAGCTACCCTCTCATCCAAAGTACTTTAGTGTGTAGCTACCCTCTCGTCCAAAGTACTTTAGTGTGTCATTACCCTGTTGTCCAAAGTACTTTAGTGAGTCGCTTCTGTCTTCAAAAGTACAATGCTAAAATCGATCTGTTCTCTGCCCCCATCTAAGGCTACGATCCCAATGCCGCCATGCCGCCAATACGCCGATCGGCATTTAGCGCCGCTGCCGCAGCAGCCGATGGACCCGGCGCAATTGCCGCCGGTGCTGCTGCTCCTCCGCCGTCAGCTCCGTCAGCTATCGGATCGTTGATGGGCAGCAGCTTCGGCGGCGGCGGCAGCGATTTTAATGACACAGCAAAGCCGCCAGCGGCCTATATGCAGCAGCACCAGGCTCCTCCGCATTACCATCAACAACTGCCAAGCATTGGCGGGCCAGGCGTGCCCAGTCTAATGCAGATGAGCTGTCGGCAGCCTAACCGTCAGCAGCAGCAGCAGTACAGTAGACAGTCGCAGCCCTATTATTATCAAAATCAACCAGTTGGAGCATGGCGTTCTGCTGCGCCACAGCCGCAGGTAACATTTTTATGTATAAATTTTTGGGCACTTGATGTCGATGTTTGATAAAGGCTCGATTTGGATTATCTAGGTTTGGTCCTAGGCTCGATTCCGGGTATCTGGGTGTGGTCCTAGGCTCGATTTGGATTATCTAGGTTTGATCCTAGGCTCGATTCCGGGAATCTAGGTGTGGTCCTAGGCTCGATTTGGATTATCTAGGTTTGGTCCTAGGCTCGATTCCGGGTATCTGGGTGTGGTCCTAGGCTCGATTTGTATTATTTAGGTTTGGTCCTAGGCTCGATTCCGATTATCTTGGTGTGGTCCCAAGCTTGATTCCTGGTATCTGAGTGTGGTCCCAGGCTCGATTCCGATTATCTTTGTGTGGTCCTAGGGTCGATTCCGATTATCTTGGTGTGGTCCCAAGCTCGATTCCTGGTATCTGGGTGTGGTTCTAGGCTCGATTCCAATTATCTGGGTGTGGTCCTAGGCTCGATTCCGTGTATTTGGGTGGGGTCACCGGCGCGATTCCGATTATCTAGGTGTGGTTCCAGGCTCGATTCCGTGTATCTGGGTGTGGTCCTAGGCTCGATTCCAATTATCTAGGTGTGGTCCTAGGCTCGATTTCGGGAATCTGAGTGTAGTCTCAGGTTCGATTCGATTCCGCATCTGTAGTCCCGAAATCGATTTCCCATATGTAGTCTTCGACTCGATTCCGCGTTTGTGGTCTCATAGACTTAATTCCCCTTATAGTCGAGTCCCAAGCTCGATTCCCTCGTGTGTGCTACCGGGCTCAAGTCCCTGGTATAGAGCTTATCCAACATAATCGTCAATAAATAATTCATTGCCACTTCTATTCCATATCATTAATATTCAGAGTCTCCTAGCAACCCCGGTTGTGCCCCAGCTGCAGCAGCCAATAGGTTGGCCGGCCGCTCCTTTGGCCATCGGTTCCACCAGCTTTGGTCAGCATCGGCAGCGTCGCGGCGGCGGCGGCGGTCGAGCTGCAGCCGGCGGCAGCTACGGGTTCCCGCAGCCATTGATGTTTGCCACTGGCCGGGTTAATAAACCAATTCGCGGCGGCGGTGGCGGCGGCGGTGGACGTCAGCAACAGCAACAGTTGCAGAAACCTGTCGGCGGCATTGTCCCGCTAATGGCGGGAATGAAGCCGGATAAGTACAGAAGGCGATGGCAACAACAGCCGCCTTCGTTGAGTCGTCCGATTATCGACGTTATCCTTGATGCGCAGAAGGTGCTGCGTGAAGTTTGTGCTGACATTGATAGAAAGAAGATGCATGTGCAGGTAAGCTTAAGGTATTCTTTTGGTGGCTTAAGTATCTAGGGAAATTCTTCTAGTGGCTTGGGTGTCAAAGGGACTTCTTCAAGTGTAGCTTAGGTGTCAATGAGACTTCTTCAAGTGTAGCTTAGGTGTCAATGAGACTTCTTCAAGTGTAGCTTAGGTGTCAATGAGACTTCTTCAAGTGTAGCTTAGGTGTCAATGAGACTTCTTCAAGTGTAGCTTAGGTGTCAATGGGAATTCTTCAAGTGTAGCTTAGGTGTCAATGAGACTTCTTCAAGTGTAGCTTAGGTGTCAAGGGGAATTCTTCAAGTGTAGCTTAGCTGTCAATAGGAATTCTTCAAGTGTAGCTTAGCTGTCAAGGGGAATTCTTCAAGTGTAGCTTAGGTGTCAACGTGAAACGTGAATTCTTCAAGTGGTCTAGATGTCCAGGTGAATTCTTCAAATGGCTTGGGTGTCAAGGAGAATTCTTCAAATTGCTTGGGTGTCAATGGGAATTCTTCAAGTGTAGCTTAGGTGTCAAGGGACTTCTTCAAGTGTAGCTTAGGTGTCAATGGGAATTCTTCAAGTGTAGCTTAGCTGTCAATGAGACTTCTTCAAGTGTAGCTTAGGTGTCAATGGGAATTCTTCAAGTGTAGCTTAGGTGTCAAGGGGACTTCTTCAAGTGTAGCTTAGGTGTCAATGGGAATTCTTCAAGTGTAGCTTAGCTGTCAAGGGGACTTCTTCAAGTGTAGCTTAGCTGTCAATGAGACTTCTTCAAGTGTAGCTTAGGTGTCAATGGGAATTCTTCAAGTGTAGCTTAGGTGTCAATGAGACTTCTTCAAGTGTAGCTTAGGTGTCAATGGGAATTCTTCAAGTGTAGCTTAGCTGTCAATGGGAATTCTTCAAGTGTAGCTTAGGTGTCAATGAGACTTCTTCAAGTGTAGCTTAGGTGTCAATGAGACTTCTTCAAGTGTAGCTTAGGTGTCAAGGGGAATTCTTCAAGTGTAGCTTAGGTGTCAAGGGACTTCTTCAAGTGTAGCTTAGGTGTCAAGGGACTTCTTCAAGTGTAGCTTAGCTGTCAATGAGACTTCTTCAAGTGTAGCTTAGGTGTCAATGGGAATTCTTCAAGTGTAGCTTAGGTGTCAATGGGAATTCTTCAAGTGTAGCTTAGCTGTCAATGAGACTTCTTCAAGTGTAGCTTAGCTGTCAAGGGGAATTCTTCAAGTGTAGCTTAGGTGTCAACGTGAAACGTGAATTCTTCAAGTGGTCTAGATGTCCAGGTGAATTCTTCAAATGGCTTGGGTGTCAAGGAGAATTCTTCAAATTGCTTGGGTGTCAAGGAGAATTCTTCAAATGGCTTTGGTGTCAATAGGAAATTCAAGTGGCTTAATTAAGTCAAGTGTTAAGGAGAGACCTTAATATTCTACTTAACACTGGCCCACTCTTCCCCCCCCGCTCAGGCCGTAGTGTTCGCAGTTCGAGAGCGCGTGCCGGACTTTCATTTTCATTACGTGTTCGCTCTGGCCAGAGATTTAGACACCGATGCGTTGCGCGGTTACTATGGCAACGACACTGTGGCTACATGGAAAGCTGCCGCAGTTGCTAAAGAAGGCAGCTCTGAAGATGCAAACAAGGTTTGCTTTTGTTTTACAATTTTATTCATGTCATTAGTGTTTTAGCGATGAAGAGTATGAAGATGTAGCTTTGACTGGATTAACGCACCTCTGGGAACAGTAGCAACCCGCTCTCAATTAAAACACCTATGAGTAGAGTAGCAACCCCCCCTTCCAATTAACCTCTGGGTAGGGTAGCAATCCCCTTGTGGGTAGAGTAGCAACCCCCCAATCAAAGCACGTGGGTAGGGTAGCAACCACCCAATCAAAACACCTGTGGGTAGGGTAGCAACCCCCTAATTAAAATACCTGTGGGTAGAGTAGCAAACCCCTGTAGGTACGGTAGCAGACCTCTGTAGGTAGGGTAGCAACCCCTGTAGGTAGGGTAGCAACCCCCTAATTAAAATACCTGTGGGTAGGGTAGCAGACCCCTGTGGTAGGGTAGCAGACCCCTGTAGGTAGGGTAGCAGACCCCTGTAGGTAGGGTAGCAACCCCCTGTAGGTAGAGTAGCAACCCCCTGTAGGTAGGGTAGCAACCCCCTGTAGGTAGGGTAGCAACCCCCTGTGTGTAGGATGGCAAAACCCCAATTAAAGCACCTGCATGTAGGGTGTAGGAGCGTCCTATTTACAGCCATAGAGATGTCACCGATATATGTTTCGCGTCTCCCGTCCCGCATCAGACGGAGTCTCAAATCGAGGATTACACGGTCCTGTGCGACCTGTACGTCTGCGGCATATTCGCTGGCGTACAGGGCCGCGGCTGCAACCAGCTGGCCGCCCGGCTGGACACCTGTCGTCGATTTATCAACTTGCTAATCGACACCGAAACGCCGCCGCGGATTGTCGATATTCGACGCGCCTGGCAGCGAGGAACTGTGCCCAGCCAAGCTATGGTCACCTACCCGGAGCCATCGCCATCGTCAGCGCCTGCTGATGCGCCTGCTGATAAGGCTGAAGCTGCCACAGAAGAGAAACCAACCGCGGACGTCGAGATGCCAGCTGCCGCCGCCGACGCCGACGCCGAAAAAGCTGATGAGATCCGGCATCCGCCGATGCTGTCGATGTCGGTCGGTCCGGCTAGTCGACATCGATTTGAGATGCGCGCGCGCGGCGTCTCCCAGTGCCTGCTGAAGCTGCTCGGCAATGACCCGGTGTCAACTTGCAACGTCACCGCCTGGGAGGCCGAGGCCGCTCAGCCGCCATCTCTGCTAGGCGACGTCGGCAGCAGCGGCGGCATCGTCTTCCCAGTGATGTCGGCCGATCCTTGGTCGGCGTCGGCGACTAGTCTGTCGCCACAGTTGGACAGCCTGTTTGTGTGCCATCCGGCCCCTCATATTGCCAAGGTGTTGCCGTCTATCGCCCAGTTCAGACTCACCTGCCATTTTAATGGCCTCATGAAGGTAAGCGCACTGGCACTTTATAAGTATATCCACTCTGGTTCCTTGTCATTGCCTTCTAATACCCTCTCTGGCGCTACCCTCCTAACCCTCTATTATACCCTCTGGCTTCACCTTCCTAACTAATACCCTGTATACCCTCTCTGGCGCTACCCTCCTAACTAATACTCTCTTTACCCTCTGGTTCCTTGGCGTTACCCTCCAACTGATACCCTCTTTACCCTCTGGTTCCTTGGCGTTACCCTCCAACTGATACTCTCTTTACCCTGTGGTTCCTTGGCGTTACCCTCCAACTGACACCCTCTCCCCCTTCCTCTACCCCTTCTACCCTTCCTTGTACTTTATCTAGTTAACAACAGTTCCTCGCCCCAAACCACGGCACAGGTAACCTCGTCAAGCGTCGGTCCAACAGTAGCGGAAGGTCGCGACCGGCCCAGCTGCACGGCCCTGCTGCACATCGGCAACCACCTGTTGAGCCAGGCTGACGGCGACACCATGGAATCAGCCAAAACTGCCGCCGCAGTGGCCTTTGTTGAATCCGCTAGCCAATTGCAGCCAGTTATTCGCGTGCATCGCACCTGTCCTACTAGCATTCCCGTGGTTGCTAAGGACGCTCTGGTTGCTAAGGGCCAAGAACTATTCAACTCGGAGCCGGAAAAATATCGATCGGCTATGCAGCAGTTTTTTAAACAGGCCGGTTCCGGCGCTAATCCCGTCATGTCGCGAGCTTTTTGGCAGCATCTAGTTGCTAAGCAACCAGATTTGGAAGAGTTTCTTCTGCATTCTCTAGCCTATCTTGAGGCATTTCACTCCGAACCGTTGGAGTGTCGCGTGTTTGGCGTCGATTTAACTTTCCCGGAAATTTGCACCCTCTACAGTTGCATCATGTGCTGCGGCTTCGACTTCGAGGTGAGCTAATCTGAGTTTGGGTCGAAAATTATTAGTTTTAATTGAATCCCTATGCATGAGCTTCTATTTTAGTACATTTTAAAATCAACCTGAGAGATTTAATATCGCCCTGTACATCTGAGAGAATCGTCCTGTACATCTTTAAAGAGAATCGCCCAGTACATATTCAGAATCGCCCTGTACATCTTTAGAATCGCTCTGTACATCTGTAGAGAGGATCGCCCTGTACATCTTTAGAATCGCTCTGTACATCTCTAGAGAGAATCGCCCTGTTCATCTCTAGAGAGAATCGCCCTGTACATCTTTAGAGAGAATCGCCCTGTAAATCTAGAGAGAATCGCCCTGTACATCTTTAGATAGAATCGCCCTGTAAATCTCTAGAGAGAATCGCCCTGTACATCTCTAGAGAGAATCGCCTTGTACATCTCTAGAGAGAATCGCCCTGTACATCTCTAGAGAGAATCGCCCTGTACATCTCTAGAGAGAATCGCCCTGTAAATCTAGAGAGAATCGCCCTGTACATCTTTAGAGAGAATCGCCCTGTAAATCTAGAGAGAATCGCCCTGTACATCTTTAGATAGAATCGCCCTGTACATCTCTAGAGAGAATCGCCCTGTACATCTCTAGAGAGAATCGCCTTGTACATCTCTAGAGAGAATCGCCCTGTACATCTCTAGAGAGAATCGCCCTGTACATCTCTAGAGAGAATCGCCCTGTACATCTTTAGAATCGCTCTGTACATCTCTAGAGAGAATCGCCCTGTACATCTCTAGAGAGAATCGCCCTGTACATCTCTAGAGAGAATCGCCCTGTACATCTTTAGAATCGCTCTGTACATCTCTATAGAGAATCGCCCTGTACATCTCTATAGAGAATCGCCCTGTACATCTCTATAGAGAATCGCCCTGTACATCTCTAGAGAGAATCGCCCTGTACATCTCTATAGAGAATCGCCCTGTACATCTCTAGAGAGAATCGCCTTGTACATGTTAAGAGAATCGCCCTGTACATGTTAAGAGAATCGCCCTGTACACAGTAGACATCTTAAAGAATCGCCTTTAATAATCGGTCTGTACATCTTAAGGGATCGCCCTGTACATCCTAAAGAATCGGCTGGTACATTTATCATCCTGTGCTAATGTCATCAATGATCTCCTTGAAACGCCCTTTAACTAATCGCCCTGTACATCTCTCTGCAGGTCGACGCCGTGCTGGAAGATTTCAGCAGCGTGTGCCACCAGCTCCTACTGGTGCACAAACAGGTGGACACTGTAGAAGTGAAACGACGCCTGTTGACTGACAAGAATTTCGGTAGACTGGAACTTGTCAGTCTGGGCAGTCGGATTGATCAAGTGAAATCTGCACTGGACATGCCGGTTGCTTGATGTTTTTCAGCTACTGTTAAAAAAGGACAATAATTTTTATGTGCGCGAGCTTCTGTGCTGATTGCTAATAAATTTTCATAGACAATAAATAGTCTGTCTGTTTGACTAACTGACATTCTTTAGTTCATCAGAAGAAGCACATGAAAATTGGGCTGACGAATCATATGCCCGGTCAATATTTTAATTATACTTATTATGCTTGCTAAATATTTTGTGCTTTTTCTACTTTGCCATGCCTAATTATCTGTCAATGTTGTCAGACCCCGTTCTATGAACTCTGTTCCCTATGATCTATGAACTCTGTCCCCTATGATCTATGGTCTTTGTTCTAAGATCCATGAACTCTGTTCCCTATGATCTATGGTCTTTGTTCTAAGATCCATGAACTCTGTTCCCCATAATCTATGGTCTTGGTTCTAAGATCCATGAACTCTGTTCCCTATGATCTATGGTCTTTGTTCTAAGATCCATGAACTCTGTTCCCTATGATCTATGGTCTTTGTTCTAAGATCCATGAACTCTGTTCCCTATGATCTATGGTCTTTGTTCTAAGATCCATGAACTCTGTTCCCTATGATCTATGAACTCTGTCCCCTATGATCTATGAACTCTGTCCCCTATAATCTATGGTCTTGGTTCTAAGATCCATGAACTCTGTTCCCTATGATCTATGGTCTTTGTTCTAAGATCCATGAACTCTGTTCCCTATGATCTATGGTCTTTGTTCTAAGATCCATGAACTCTGTTCCCTATGATCTATGGTCTTTGTTCTAAGATCCATGAACTCTGTTCCCTATGATCTATGGTCTTTGTTCTAAGATCCATGAACTCTGTTCCCTATGATCTATGGTCTTTGTTCTAAGATCCATGAACTCTGTTGTGCGTTTAGACTTGAGGTCTATTAGCAGTTTGCAACCAACTTTATTCGTCTAACTCGGTTCATTATAATCATATTCCATCTATCAGCTAGCAATTTCCTGTATTTATATTGTACTAAACTTGGCGTCTTATTTGTACAAATATTGCATGCAAATTACAGGATAGCTGCGAGTGTACTTTAATGTGTTCTCACCATCTGTTAGGCTTAGTTAAAAGTATTGTAGTTTATGCAGCTAAGCTCTCTCGCTGAATTTTGTATTGTAAAACCAAATTGCACTTAAAATCAAGCAACTATTGGGCCAGTGCAGTCAATTTGAATGTCAGCGCGAAAGGGTGCAAATAACTAATAATAATAATAATAATAATAACTAATCAATCTGATTGTTTTTTGGTTGCAAAGTGACGGATAAAAAACACACAAACAAGACTTAACTTGACTTTCTTTATATCTTTTTTCGACAATCGGATGTAACGCTAGTTTAAGGCAACGAATCCACCCTTGCGAGCTTACTCATCGCTTCTTTAAAGCAGGAAGAGCAATTTTTATAAACAAATCTGGAATTACTCTTAACTGTGCCCAAAACCTGGCAGAGACAACTCGTAACACTTATCATGAACAGCTTCTAAGGATTGACCAAAATATTTCGAGAAAAAATGTTCTGAAACAGCCGTAACTACCCTAAACAATTTCTCGAAGAATCGCCCTGAAGAGCCTTTCTAAGAATCGCCCTGAGCAGCTTTTCTAAGAATCGCCCTGAGCAGCTTTTCTAAGAATCGCCCTGAGCAGCTTTTCTAAGAATCGCCCTGAGCAGCATTTCTAAGAAAAGCCCTAAACAGCTTTTCTAAGAATCACCCTGAACAGCTTCTCAAATAATCGCCCTGAACACCCGAGAATCGCCCTGAACAGCTCAAATAATCGCCCTGAACAGCTCAAATAATCGCCCTGAACACCCGAGAATCGCACTGAACAGCTTCTCAAATAATCGCCCTGAAAATCGGCCTAGAATCGCCCTGAACACCCGAGAATCGCCCTGAACAGCTCAAATAATCGCCCTGAACACCCGAGAATCGCCCTGAACAGCTTCTCAAATAATCGCCCTGAACACCCGAGAATCGCACTGAACAGCTCAAATAATCGCCCTGAGCACCCGAGAATCGCCCTGAACAGCTAACAAATCTAAGCAATTCTGGTTAACTAAACCTTTTTCGAACAAATTAATCCAAAATATATTAACTATCGCAACTAGCTACTGAATTGGATATAAGTAATATAAGCAGCTTATACTTGTTCCAAATGAATTTCTGCGCTTGTTCGGTAAAAAGTTATAGAAATCCGTAAAAACTACTGATAATTAAAGCAAAGTCTTTCATGGCCTCTTCACAGTCCAGTCGTGCAGCTTCAAGCAGCGAAGCTGATGACTTTGCTTCAGCTTCTTCTGGTGCGTTTTGTTTTAAACGTAAATATTCTAGTCAGACCGTGTCAGAGTCGGACGATTCTGAAGATGCTAAAAGCGAGGATCCGGTTGGAGCTTCCGAAAGCGTCAAGACATCCGCCATTAAGAAGAAATCTCGTCTATCTGTAGCTGATGAAGCGGCGGAAGTCGGCAGAACAGCTTCCAGTATGGTTTTAATGCGCAATTTGAATGGATGTTCATGAATGATTTCATTTGTTCATAGAGACAGTCATTTATAGACTGGGTCATAGAGGGTGTCATTTATAGACTTGGCTATATAGGGTGTCATTTATAGACTTGGCTATATAGGGTGTCATTTATAGACTTGGCTATATAGGGTGTCATTTATAGACTTGGCTATATAGGGTGTCATTTAGACTGGATCATAGGTGTCATTTGCAGACTACATCAAAGAGGATCTCATTTTTAGACTCAATCATAGGTTTCATTTATAGACAGGGTCATAGAGGGTGTCATTTGAAGATGGGTTCATAGAGGGTGTCATTTATAGACAGGGTCATAGAGGGTGTCATTTGAAGATGGGTTCATAGAGGGTGTCATTTATAGACAGGGTCATAGCGGGTGTCATTTGAAGACGGGTTTATAGAGGGTGTCATTTATAGACAGGGTCATAGAGGGTGTCATTTATAGACAGGGTCATAGAGGGTGTCATTTATAGACAGGGTCATAGAGGGTGTCATTTGAAGACGGGTTCATAGAGGGTGTCATTTATAGACTGGGTCATAGAGGGTGTCATTTATAGACTGGGTCATAGAGGGTGTCATTTATAGACAGGGTCATAGAGGGTGTCATTTATAGACAGGGTCATAGAGGGTGTCATTTATAGACTGGATCATAGAGGGTGTCATTTCTAAACCGTATTTCGCACTTAGGCAGCTCAAAGTCCAGCATTGACTTCGGCCTGTACGTAACAAAAGTGTCAGGACTCGTTGAAGACAACCAATCTGGTCAGTTCACTGCCTACAATCTTCGAGGTAAATATTTTTCAAAAAACATTTCTACCAGCTTGTCAGTAGCTTGTGTTTTACCTGTTAATTTAATTGTTTTCAGACATTATCTCCAACCATCCCAGCAAGCTAATTGAATCGATTCAAGTGAGTAAATTTAAACTACGCCGATTTAGGTTCTGTTTAGGGTTAGAATTAGGTTTAGGGGGTTAGGTTTAGGGTTAGGGTTAGGGTTAGGCTCAGCAGTGTAAAGGGTACACTGAAGATTTTGCTATTTCATTTGATTTTTTATTACCTTTTTGGAGTCAGGATGCCCAATGGCATCTGTTAATCTAACGCTTAAAGAACCGGTCTAGTTTTACATAAATTCGTTTGCAGTTTAACTATCTGTTTGAAATCGACTGGCTGGTGGCTCAGTATCCCAAGGAATCGCGGTGAGAGCTGCCAGAGTATTGTTTACAAGTATTTGAAGTGCTGTCTGTCTGTCTGTCTGTCTGTCTGTCTGTCTGTCTGTCTGTCTGTCTGTCTGTCTGTCTGTCTGTGTGTCTGTCTGTCTGTCTGTGTCTGTCTGTGTCTGTCTGTGTGTCTGTCTGTATCTGTGTGTCTGTCTGTCTGTCTGTCTGTCTGTCTGTCTGTCTGTCTGTCTGTGTGTCTGTCTGTCTGTCTGTCTGTCTGTCTGTCTGTCTGTCTGTGTGTCTGTCTGTCTGTCTGTGTCTGTCTGTGTCTGTCTGTGTGTCTGTCTGTCTGTCTGTCTGTCTATCTGTCTGTCTGTGTCTGTCTGTGTGTCTATCTGTCTGTGTGTCTGTCTGTCTGTCTGTCTGTCTATCTGTCTGTCTGTGTCTGTCTGTGTGTCTATCTGTCTGTCTGTCTGTCTGTCTGTCTTAGTGTCTGTCTGTCTGTCTGTCTGTCTGTCTGTCTGTCTGTGTGTCTGTCTGTCTGTCTGTGTGTCTGTCTGTCTGTCTGTGTGTCTGTCTGCCTGTCTGCCTGTCTGCCTGTCTGTCTGTCTGCCGGTCTGTCTGTCTGTCTGTCTGTCTGTCTGTCTGTCTGTCTGTCTGTCTGTCTGTCTGTCTGTCTGTCTGTCTGTCTGTCTGTCTGACCGTCCGTCCGTCTGTCCATCTGTTTATCTCTATTTTCATCTTCCCAACCGTATTCATCATGTACTTCAGTGAGCTACCTAGGTCAGTTAAATGTTGCTAAATAATTTCCAAGGTTCGCGGCCTTTCAGCCTCTTTTGCGAGGAACTTCAGACAGCTTTCCGTAGTCTTTTATTTTCTAAGCACCAGCACTGCACTAGCAGCACTATATGTATTAATATATATAGTGCTGCCGTGATGCCCAGTTGGCAATTACGAGTATCTTTAACTGGCTTTGATCCTGAAGCCTGCAATTTGAGTAGGTGGAAATCCAATAGGCCGGCTTCTGCAGGTTTTTTTTGGTTCAAAAATGTAGCACTCTTTTTTTAGCCTTCCTGGAAGCTGAAACAAATTCTGAAGCATGACTTCTTAGCGAGATTAAAATTGCTTGCCTGCCATATAAGGCTGTTTGAAATTTCCCTGGCGTCAAAAGACCCACTTACTCACTCACTCACTCACTCACTCACTCACTCACTCACTCACTCACTCACTCACTCACTCACTCACTCACTCACTCACTCACTCACTCACTCACTCACTCACTCACTCACTCACTCACTCACTCACTCACTCACTCACTCACTCACTCACTTACTCACTTACTCACTCACTCACTCACTCACTCACTCACTCACTCACTCACTTACTCACTTACTCACTCACTCACTCACTCACTCGCTCACTCACTCACTCACTCACTCACTCACTCACTCACTCACTCACTCACTCCTTCACTCACTCACTCACTTCCTCACTCACTCACTTCCTTACCCACTGACTCACTCACTCACCCCATCGTGCTGCCGCAGCTCCGCGCCCTTAACTCTGGTGCACGGCAACCAAGGTGCATCCAAGACCGACCTGGACGTGGAGGCGATGTCGCACGAACACGTGAACCTGGTGCAGGCCCGTCTTGACATGCCGTACGGCACCCATCACAGGTGGGATGGACACGCGACTGTTCTCTTTTTAATACGCATTTTTATATAGCATATTAAATAAATTAATACTTTTTTAATTGCAGCAAGCTGATGATTTTAAGATATGCGGACGGTATACGAATTGTTGTACACACGGCCAACCTCATCGAGCGGGATTGGCACCAGAAAACTCAATGGTAAGTATTCGACTTGTACTCTGTGTTTACAGAATCACCCTTAACCCACCTCCCTTCACCCACCTCCCTTCACCCACCTAACTTAAACCACCTCCCTTCACCCCGCCACCTTTCACCCCACCTCCCTTCACCCCATCTCCTTTCACCCCACCTCCCTTTACTCCATCTCATTTCACCCCAGTTCCCTTCACTCCGTCTGATTTCACCTCACCTTCCTTCACCCATCTCATTTCACCCCACCTCCCTTCACAAAACCTCCCTTTACCCCATCTCCTTTCACCCCAACTCCCTTCTCATCACCTCCCTTCAACCCACGTCACTTCACCTTTCTCTTTTCTCCCCGTCTCAGTGTTCCCCTTACCTACGCTTCCGTTTTGATTGCCCCTGATCAAACATCAGGGGAGGTGAGTGAAACCCCTGAAACCCCCCGCCTTTCCCGTCTGTGCCTTTTTACGATTTCAAAGCAAAACGAAGGCAATCAAGCTAGTTTGCCAAAGCCTCACAGAACTAGGGGGGTTTAACATCATTAAATATAAACTAGCATATAATTACAGTCCTTAGTCTTGTGTATGTTGGCCAGCGTATCCTTTAGTGTAGAGAGCAGAGTCTCTGAGAAGAGGCTCAAGAAGTCTTCCGTGTGTGCGCCCCGTGTAATCTGATAGTTAAGTCTGTTAATTAGCTGCGCAGGCTAAGGTTTCCAAATCATTGTTATTGCAGATTGTCTTCAAGAGCCCGTGTATGCTCTTAGATTTTGCCACTGTTTAATTCTTGCTGTTTTGCTTATTCTGTTTTGCTGTTTTTGCTATTCTTGTCCCATTGCGCAAGTTCTGTATTGGTACCATGTACCCTTGGTACTGTTTTTTGTTTTGAGTTCTATTTCTCAGTTCTATTCCACATCATTTGAGTTCTATTTCTCAGTTCTATTCCACATTAATCTGAGTTCTATTTCTCAGTTCTATTCCACATTAATCTGAGTTCTATTTCTCAATTCTATTCACATTAATCTGACTTCTATTTCTCAGTTCTATTCCGCATTAATCTGAGTTCTATTTCTCAATTCTATTCACATTAATCTGACTTCTATTTCTCAGTTCTATTCCGCATTAATCTGAGTTCTATTTCTCAGTTCTATTCCACATTAATCTGAGTTCTATTTCTCAGTTCTATTCCACATTAATCTGAGTTCTATTTCTCAGTTCTATTCCATATTAATCTGAGTTCTATTTCTCAGTTCTATTCCACATTAATCTGAGGTCTATTTCTCAATTCTATTCACATTAATCTGACTTCTATTTCTCAGTTCTATTCCACATTAATCTGAGTTCTATTTCTCAGTTCTATTCCACATCATCTGAGTTCTATTTCTCAGTTCTATTCCACATTAATCTGAGTTCTATTTCTCAGTTCTATTCCACATCATCTGAGTTCTATTTCTCAGTTCTATTCCACATCATCTGAGTTCTATTTCTCAGTTCTATTCCACATCATCTGAGTTCTATTTCTCAGTTCTATTCCACATCATCTGAGTTCTATTTCTCAGTTCTATTCCACATCATCTGAGTTCTATTTCTCAGTTCTATTCCGCATTAATCTGAGTTCTATTTCTCAGTTCTATTCCACATTAATCTGAGTTCTATTTCTCAGTTCTATTATTATTATATCTCTCTATCGATCTATTTCTCACCTGCCCCCCGCTTGCAGTGGCTGGCTCAGCCCCCTGCTCAAGCCGCTACCCGCCGAAGCTTCTTCTAACGATGGCGACTCACCCACCAACCTGCGCGCCGACCTGTGTCGGTATTTGCGCCGCTATCGACATCCGCGCGTAGGTCGATGGGCCGACCTGATTGAGTCCTACGACTGCTCGGGGCTCAGGTAATTTTAGTTATTATCAAATTTCTCAAGGGACTTTTTGTTTCAAGATAATTTTGTTGTAGTTCCTGTCTGTTCTAATCTGTTTGTAATTGACTGTCTTTGTTTACCTTTTTAAATCTTATGGGACTGTTCCATTGGCAGTTTTCTAGCTGCTTTCCTTGTATCTGTATCTCCTTTCTTACTTCGATTTGTTTCTCACCCATGGCCCTCTCCCTCATCTCTCTCTCTCATCTCTTCCCTCTATCTCATCTCTCCCTCTCTCATCTCTCCCCCTCTCTCTCCCCTCTCTCTCTCCCCTCTCTCTCCCCTCTCTCTCTCCCCTTTCTCTCTCCCCCTTCTCCCACCTCTCTCTCCCCTCTTACCTATCTCTCCCCTCTCCTCCCGTCTCCAACCTCTCTCACCTCTCTCTCCCCTCTCTCTCCCCTCCCTCACTTCTCTCACCTCTCTCTCCTCTCTCACCTCTCTCTCCTCTCTCACCTGTCTCTCCTCTCTCACCTCTCTCTCCTCTCTCACCTCTCTTTCTCATCTCTCCCCCTCTCTCTCCCCCCTCCCTCACCTCTCTCTTCCCCCCTCTCTCTCATCCCTCTCCCCTCCCTCACCTCTTCCTCCCTCTCTCTCATCTCTTCCCCCTCTCTCCCCTCTCCCCTCTCTCACCTCTCTCACCTCTCTTTCCCTCTCACTTCTCTCCCCTATCTCACTTACCTTTCTCATCTCTCCACTCTCTCACCTCTCTCCCCTCTCATCTCCTCCTCTCTCACCTCCCTTCCCTCTCTCTCTCCCCGTCTCTCATCTCCCCCTCTCTGTTCCCCTCTCTCTATGGGTTTTTAATAACAGTTCTACTGCGAAGTATTCTGACAGCTCTGCCACACAGACTCTGTAACTTAGCCTAATGATTTATCGCTTATAGAACTGCAAGATAGATGACAGGCAAGCGTTTCATTTCAGAGTGTTTCTCATTGCCAGCTGTCCTGGCAGGCACTCGGCCGATCAATTAAACGAATTCGGTCATCTGAAATTGCGACAGGTAAGGAGAGCGACCCGACAGTCTTGATGAAAAGGATTTTCAAGTGTTCTCTCGCTGTTGAGTCTTAGAAAACGCGCCCTAATCTTCGAAAGGGCCTGATCAAACATATGGAGGCCTAAAAAGTATAAGAAATCCTCTCTCATCTCTCTCTTTCTCTCCCCGCTTCCCTAACCCCGCACTGCCTTGAAATCGTTTCCAAATCCTTGTCTCTGTTTGCAGAAAAATGTCTAAAATTCACTTTCCAAATTATGTTTTGTGTGCAACGGGTAGGAGGGGGGGAGGGTTGGTAAACTCTCAGAGACCGAAGTCTTCTGATTCTGCTCGGTTGTTTGTTCTGGGAATTTGGAATTGAATTACTTTGGCGGGATACTTCATGCAACTGTTTCTTAAGTCTGCAAATAGACTTCAGGCTTTGTTGCTGGCTTTCATATTAGGATTACAAATTTGCTTTTAATCTGCAATCCTGCCTGCGAAAGCGTCACTAATGCTACGGATTAGAGCCTGTGTTCCATTTATCTATCGGGTTTCCGTTCGTTTCATTAGCCTTGATAATATTTTAACCAGCAACTCAGTCTGCTTGTAATTCACTCGGGAGTTGTCAGCTGCTTGAAATCTGATATCCGCCTCTCTGCCCCATCCTTCACTGTTGTACCTCTCCGCCTCACCGGATTAACAGCCTTTTGTGTTCTATTTTTGAGAATAAGATTAGCAATCCATTCTGTTCCTTCATCCAGCAGATATGGCTATAGATTAGCAATCCATTCTGTTCCTTCACCCAGCAGATATGGCTATAGATTAGCAATCCATTCTGTTCCTTCATCCAGCAGATATGACTATAGATTAGCAATCCATTCTGTTCCTTCACCCAGCAGGTATGGCTATAGATTAGCAATCCATTCTGTTCCTTCACCCAGCAGATATGACTATAGATTAGCAATCCATTCTGTTCCTTCACCCAGCAGGTATGGCTATAGATTAGCAATCCATTCTGTTCCTTCACCCAGCAGATATGGCTATAGATTAGCAATCCATTCTGTTCCTTCACCCAGCAGATATGGCTATAGATTAGCAATCCATTCTGTTCCTTCACCCAGCAGGTATGGCTATAGATTAGCAATCCATTCTGTTCCTTCACCCAGCAGATATGACTATAGATTAGCAATCCGCCCCATTTCAGTCAGTCAGTAGATTAGCAATCCATCCCATTTCATTCAGTCAGTAGATTAGCAATCCACCCCATTTCATTCAGTCAGTAGATTAGCAATCCGCCCCATTTCATTCAGTCAGTAGATTAGCAATCCACCCCATTTCGTTCAGTCAGTAGATTAGCAATCCACCCCATTTCATTCAGTCAGTAGATTAGCAGTCCATCCCATTTCGTTCAGTCAGTAGATTAGCAATCCACCCCATTTCATTCAGTCAGTAGATTAGCAGTCCATCCCATTTCGTTCAGTCAATAGATTAGCAGTCCATCCCATTTCATTCAGTCAGTAGATTAGCAATCCATCCCATTTCATTCAGTCAGTAGATTAGCAATCCACCCCATTTCGTTCAGTCAGTAGATTAGCAATCCACCCCATTTCATTCAGTCAGTAGATTAGCAGTCCATCCCATTTCGTTCAGTCAGTAGATTAGCAATCCACCCCATTTCATTCAGTCAGTAGATTAGCAGTCCATCCCATTTCGTTCAGTCAATAGATTAGCAGTCCACCCCATTTCATTCAGTCAGTAGATTAGCAGTCCATCCCATTTCATTCAGTCAGTAGATTAGCAATCCATTCCATATATTTGCCGGAGTTCAGAGTTCAGTCAAGCTAAAAAAGCATTGCTCCCCAACAGAAGACTTGGAGCAGTTTTATCCACACCTTGCATTGACGCGTGTTTTTGTCTTGCAAGTGCCCCCTCCCTCCCTAATTTCGGCAAGTTTCGCTTCAATAGCTTGCCGAGATGTAGGAACCCTGTCCCCTCTTTTTTTATAATACCGGTAAGTGCCTCTTCACTTCGCAGCTATCGAAGAGTAATCACTGAGTGTGGCCTAAGAGTACTGCTCCTGTGCTCAAATAAAGCCTCAAGTGCTTCTACTAGCTGAAATTCAGCCTCTCATTGCTGCAGGTACTTCGCCAGTTCGACTTCGGCGCTAACTCAAAGGACGCCTGTTTAGTTGGGCAGTTCTCAAGCATTGGCTCGCTAGGCTCCGAGTCGAGTAAGTGGCTCACTGCCGAGTTTATGGCCAGCTTTGCTGCTGGCGGTTCACCGGGTGGCGGCGGCGGCGGCGACGGCTCGGCGCTGAAATTGGTGAGCTGTGGGATGTGAGCTGTGGGATGGGAGCTGTGGGATGTGAGCTGTGGGATGTGAGCTGTGGGATGTGAGCTGTGGGATGTGAGCTGTGGGATGTGAGCTGTGGGATGTGAGCTGTGGGATGTGAGCTGTGGGATGTGGGGTGTGGGATGTGGGATGTGAGATGTGGGATGTGAGCTGTGGGATGTGAGCTGTGGGATGTGAGCTGTGGGATGTGAGCTGTGGGATGTGGGGTGTGGGATGTGGGATGTGAGATGTGGGATGTGAATTGAGGGATGTGAACTGTGGGATGTGGGATGTGGGATATGGGATGTGAGATGTGGGATGTGAGCTGTGGGATGTGAACTGAGGGATGTGAACTGTGAGATGTGAACTGTGGGATGTGAGCTGTGGGATGTGAGCTGTGGGATGTGGGAAGTGAGCTGTGGGATGTGGGATGTGAGCTGTGGGATATGAACTGAGGGATGTGAACTGTGGGATGTGAGCTGTGGGATGTGAGCTGTGGGATGTGAGCTGTGTGAACTGTGGGATGTGAGCTGTGAGATGTGAACTGTGGGATGTGAGCTGTGGGATGTGTAGTGTGGAATGTGAGCTGTGGGATGTGTAGTGTGGAATGTGAGCTGTGGGATGTGTACTGTGGAATGTGAGCTGTGGGATGTGTACTGTGGAATGTGAGCTGTGGGATGTGTAGTGTGGAATGTGAGCTGTGGGATGTGTACTGTGGAATGTGAGCTGTGGGATGTGTAGTGTGGAATGTGAGCTGTGGGATGTGTACTGTGGAATGTGAGCTGTGGGATGTGTACTGTGGAATGTGAGCTGTGGGATGTGTAGTGTGGAATGTGAGCTGTGGGATGTGTACTGTGGAATGTGAGCTGTGGGATGTGTACTGTGGGATGTGAGCTGTGGGATGTGTACTGTGGGATGTGAGCTGTGGGATGTGGACTGTGGAATGTGAGCTGTGGGATGTGTACTGTGGGATGTGAGCTGTGGGATGTGTACTGTGGAATGTGAGCTGTGGGATGTGGACTGTGGAATGTGAGATGTAAGCAGTGTGACGTGGACATTAATAAATGAGCTGTGCACTCTCTTCTCAACTATTGAAACGTCCATTTCTGCCGCCTCAGCTTGTCCGTTTGTCTACCATTATTTTTCCTCATTTGTTCCCATTTTTCACTTAATAAAATTTCGCACCTTAAATGCAGAGTCTTAAAGAACAAAAAAATTGTCTTTTGCAAGCCATTTTTATCGTAATCTTCATTATCGATTCACACTACGTTATGAATTGGTTTTCCTACAGTCACGGTCAAAAAACCTGTGCAAACTGCCTGAAAACAGCATTAACTGCGTCCCGGATTATACAGTATTGACACGGGCATCCGTAACTACAGGCACCTGAATGCACCTTTGCGTGTGAGCTGTGTGAGCTGTGTGAGCTGTGAGCTGTCCATGCAGGTGTCTTTCGTTGCTTTCGTTGAAATTTTTCTATGCTAGAAAGGTGCGATTAACTAATTATTTCCTCTGTGCTGCTTCACTCACCATCTACTCAGTTTCTCGCCTCACTCTCCCTACATCTCTCCCCACAGCTCTCTCCCTCTCCCTACATCTCTCCCCACAGCTCTCTTCCTCTCCCTACATCTCTCCCCACAGCTCTCTCCCTCTCCCTACATCTCTCCCCACAGCTCTCTCCCTCTCCCTACATCTCTCCCCACAGCTCTCTTCCTCTCCCTACATCTCTCCCCACAGCTCTCTCCCTCTCCCTACATCTCTCCCCACAACTCTCCCTCTCCCTACATCTCCTCTCCCCACAGCTCTCTCCCTCTCCCTACATCTCTCCCCACAACTCTCCCTCTCCCTACATCTCCTCTCCCCACAGCTCTCTCCCTCTCCCTACATCTCTCCCTAAATCTTTCTCCCTATCGCTACCCCTCTCCTCGCCCTACCTCTCCGTATCCTCTCTCCTCTCCTCTCTTTAACTCTCCTCCCCAAAAATTCCTCCTAACTTATTTGATAAATATTTCAAATCATCATTGAGTGTTTTATTCTGAATCGGAGACTATCTCCTCTATGCTCCACGTTTTTCATCAGCAAATGAAGCTAATTCCTTCTTGTTATATCTAAAAATATTTTTTATGGCCTTATAATTTAAATTTTCACTACAGTTGTTAGAAAGTCACGATTTTAGCAATCGATTTTTTGTTTAAATCATTGGAAAAAAATTCGATTCTTCAATCTTTATCAAAGCCTTAATTAACAATCAGATGTTATTTGTGGAGTTAGCTTTAAAATTTATCATTAACGCTGGCCTAGCCTGTATGGAAGAAGGTGTGGTTGTGGCCTTACCCAAGAAATGGCTGGTGGTGGCCGCCTAACTGATGGAAAGGGGTGGTGGCCGCCTAACTGATGGAAAGGGGTGGTGGCCGCCTAACTGATGGAAAGGGGTGGTGGCCGCCTAACTGATGGAAAGGGGTGGTGGCTGCCTAACTGATGGAAAGGGGTGGTGGCTGCCTAACTGATGGAAAGGGGTGGTGGCCGCCTAACTGATGGAAAGGGGTGGTGATGAAAAAGGGGGCCGTAGCCCAGAGGTAGCGCAGCTGCTCTGGTGTGCCAGCGACCCAGGCTCGATTCCAAGTGCAGTCACATTAATTTGGGGCTGAATTGGAATCTCGGCTTGGCTCTGCTCGTGCAATTAACGACCTTGAGAGCCAACCCCCCAAGGCGCAGTGGAGTGTACATGCCTAACGATAATATAAAGTTAGGGCCGCTGTACATTCCTGTGTGAGTGTGTGCCTGCGTACGTATCCGCGCGCTTGTATGCCTGCTCAGGGGAGTCGGCGGAATGGGCAGTAATGCCTCTCGCCAGTTGTGTGCCTATGTCGCTTAAAGTGCGCCAGGGTGCACACAACCCCTGCCTCTAATAAAAAAATAACTGACGGAAAGGGGTGGTGGCCGCCTAACTGATTGAAAGGGGTGATGGCCGCCTAACTGATTGAAAGGGGTGATGGCCGCCTAACTGATGGAAAGGAGTGGTGGCTGCCTAACTGAGGGAAGGGGTGGTAGTGAGAAAGAATGGTGGGCTAAGTGACTTGAAGCTTTGAAGCCCAAATAGTGAAAAAAACGTTACAAACGAATTTTAGAAGTGTCCTTTCTACTTTAATTATACGCATGCTGAGTAGCAGTTTAATAATAAACTAATTCAGTAATCCATCAAAACGTATTTTTCACAGATCTACCCTACCAAGGACGATGTCAGACAGAGCTTGGAGGGCTTTCCAGCGGGTGGCAGTCTGCCCTACAGACAGTCTGTAGCCAAGCAGCAGCCATGGCTGAACAGATTTCTACAGTGGGTTGGAAAGACTGGTTCATATGTACTTATATGGGGGATTCTGTCTTGTTTTAATTGATTTTAAAATACTGCTCTGCGATTCGGCTGAAATCAGACAGACAGACACTAAGACAGACAGACAGACAGACAGACAGACAGACAGACAGACAGACACTAAGACAGACAGACAGACAGACACTAAGACAGACAGACAGACAGACAGACAGACACTAAGACAGACAGATAGACAGACACTAAGACAGACAGACAGACAGACAGACACTAAGACAGACAGACAGACAGACACTAAGACAGGCAGATAGACAGACACTAAGACAGACAGACAGACAGACAGACAGACAGACAGACAGACAGACAGGCAGACAGACAGACAGACAGACAGACAGACAGACACTAACACAGACAGATAGACAGACACTAAGACAGACAGACAGGCAGACAGACACTAAGACAGACCGATAGACAGACAGGCAGACAGACAGACAGACAGGCAGACAGACAGACAGACAGACAGACAGACAGACAGACAGACACTAAGACAGACAGACAGACACTAAGACACTAAGACAGACAGACAGACAGGCAGACAGACAGACAGACAGGCAGACAGACAGACAGACAGACAGACAGACAGACAGACAGACAGACAGGCAGGCAGACAGACAGACAGGCAGGCAGACAGACAGACAGACAGACAGGCAGACAGACAGACAGACAGACAGACAGGCAGGCAGACAGACAGGCAGACAGACAGACAGACAGACAGACAGACAGACAGACAGCCACTTATCCCCCACGCTCCGCAGCTCCTGGTCAGCCAGCCGTTCCAGCCGGAGTCGCGCGATGCCCCACATGAAATCCTACCTGCGCTACAGCGGGGGCTCCGGTTCCCCTCGTCTGAGCTGGTATCTGGTCACCAGGTTAGACTTCTGGTGCTACTTTTTGTCTGTGTCTTTGTTTATGTTAACTGTAACTTTGTTCGTTAACAAAAATACGCTCGTACTATCATTTCAGTGCCAACTTGTCCAAAGCTGCTTGGGGCAGTCTCGAGAAAAAGGGCACCCAGTTGGCTATTCGATCTTACGAGCTTGGCGTACTATTCGTTGCTAGGCAGTTTGTAAGCAAATCTCTTTTCCTGTAGCTTTGTATTCTTTTTATTGCATAGATTAGCAATCCATTGTTCCTTCACCCAGCAGATATGGGCTATAGATTAGCAATCCATTCTGTTCCTTCACCCAGCAGATATGGCTATAGATTAGCAATCCATTCTGTTCCTTCATCCAGCAGATATGGGCTATAGATTAGCAATCCATTCTGTTCCTTCACCCAGCAGGTATGGCTATAGATTAGCAATCCATTCTGTTCCTTCATCCAGCAGATATGGCTATAGATTAGCAATCCATTCTGTTCCTTCACCCAGCAGATATGGCTATAGATTAGCAATCCATTCTGTTCCTTCACCCAGCAGGTATGGCTATAGATTAGCAATCCATTCTGTTCCTTCACCCAGCAGGTATGGCTATAGATTAGCAATCCATTCTGTTCCTTCACCCAGCAGGTATGGCTATAGATTAGCAATCCATTCTGTTCCTTCATCCAGCAGATATGGCTATAGATTAGCAATCCATTCTGTTCCTTCACCCAGCAGATATGGCTATAGATTAGCAATCCATTCTGTTCCTTCACCCAGCAGGTATGGCTATAGATTAGCAATCCATTCTGTTCCTTCACCCAGCAGATATGGCTATAGATTAGCAATCCATTCTGTTCCTTCACCCAGCAGGTATGGCTATAGATTAGCAATCCATTCTGTTCCTTCATCCAGCAGATATGGCTATAGATTAGCAATCCATTCTGTTCCTTCACCCAGCAGATATGGCTATAGATTAGCAATCCATCTACTCTAAAAGCTTTAAACACTCATCTGCACATCCCCTTAGGGGTTGCCAAATTTCTCTCTCGAAGCAGCCAACGCCGCCGCTTGCATACCTGTGCCGTTTGACCTGCCTCCGTGCCGCTACAAAGCCACAGGTGAGCTTCAGGTTATCCTGCGACGCACTTTGTTTGTTTTCTGTAGCCCGTATTTCGGTCTTAAAAAATTTTTTTGATTAGCTAGTTTTTTTAATTAACAGGGTCAGGCCTCAAATCCTTTGAGAGATTCGCTCATTTGGCTTGCAGGAAATTTCACTTTTTGCTTTAGAATTAGAATCCAGTCTGTTTCGCTTGGCACGCGATAATGGAACTAAGGAGATTTTCTTGGCTTGGAGTGTCTTTATTCGGGAAAAATATTTAACTGCGGATCTAATGACAAGTTTTGAATTTCTTGCTCTTCTTAATCTTGCAGCCAACGCAAGCATTTTGGTTGCACGCGATGACTGACCTTAAATAGCCTCTCAACTTCACCCGATATTCGAATCTGAGCCATTGAAGTTCGGCTCTCCCGATGAGATGCGTGTCTCTCCATAAGATTTTTATTTTCCAATGAGATTCGTCTCTCTCAAGGAGATTCGTCTCTTCCAATTAGAATCGTCTCTTCCAATGAGAATCGTCTCTTCCAATGAGAATCGTCTCTTTCAATGAGAATCGACTCTTTCAATGAGAATCGACTCTTCCAATGAGAATCGTCTCTCTCAAGGAGATTCGTCTCTTTCAATGAGAATAGACTCTTCCAATGAGAATCGTCTCTTCCAATGAGAATCGTCTCTTCCAATGAGAATCGTCTCTTCCAATGAGAATCGTATCTTCCAATGAGAATCGACTCTTTCAATGAGAATCGTCTCTTCCAATGAGAATCGTCTCTTTCAATGAGAATCGTCTCTCTCAAGGAGATTCGTCTCTTTCAATGAGAATAGACTCTTCCAATGAGAATCGTCTCTTCCAATGAGAATCGTCTCTTCCAATGAGAATCGTCTCTTCCAATGAGAATCGTATCTTCCAATGAGAATCGACTCTTTCAATGAGAATCGTCTCTTCCAATGAGAATCGTCTCTTTCAATGAGAATCGTCTCTTTCAATGAGAATCGTCTCTTCCAATGAGAATCGACTCTTTCAATGAGAATCGTCTCTTTCAATGAGAATCGTCTCTCTCAATGAGATTCGTCTCTTTAAATGAGAATCGTGTTTCAATGAGATTCGTCTCTTTAAATGAGAATCGTGTTTCAATGAGATTCGTCTCTCACGATGAGATTGATCTCTCGCAATGAGATTCGTCTCTTTCAGTGAGAATCGTCTCTTCCAATGAGAATCGTCTCTTTCAATGAGAATCGACTCTTTCAATGAGATTCGTCTCTCTCAAGGAGATTAGTCTCTTCCAATGAGAATCGTCTCTCTCAAGGAGATTCGTCTCTTTCAATGAGAATAGACTCTTCCAATGAGAATCGTCTCTTCCAATGAGAATCGTCTCTTCCAATGAGAATCGTCTCTTCCAATGAGAATCGTATCTTCCAATGAGAATCGACTCTTTCAATGAGAATCGTCTCTTCCAATGAGAATCGTCTCTTTCAATGAGAATCGTCTCTTTCAATGAGAATCGTCTCTTCCAATGAGAATCGACTCTTTCAATGAGAATCGACTCTTTTAATGAGAATCGACTCTTTCAATGAGAATCGTCTCTTTCAATGAGAATCGTCTCTTTCAATGAGAATCGTCTCTCTCAATGAGATTCGTCTCTTTAAATGAGAATCGTGTTTCAATGAGATTCGTCTCTTTAAATGAGAATCGTGTTTCAATGAGATTCGTCTCTCACGATGAGATTGATCTCTCGCAATGAGATTCGTCTCTTTCAGTGAGATTCGTCTCTCTCGATGAGATTGGTCTCTCGCAATGAGATTCGTCTCTTTCAATGAGAATCGTCTCTCTCGATGAGATTGATCTCTCGCAGTGAGATTCGTCTCTTTCAATGAGAATCGTCTCTCTCGATGAGATTCGTCTCTTGCAATGAGATTCGCAAGATTTCTCTCTCTCTCTCTCTCTCTCTCTCTCTCTCTCTCTCTCTCTCTCTCTCTCTCTCCCCGAAATTCTTATTTCTAAATAAGAATAAGAGGCAGGAGTAGATCCTGCCTCTGAGACAATCGATAAGACTCATCTCGAGCCCTTTTCGACGAGTTTCGTCTCTGAGACACTCGATGAGAATATCTCCAATTTATCAATGCATTTTTCCCTAATCAATAAGGATTCCTACAGTGCTTCATTATTTGTTAAACCCACTTTTGCTTTACTAAGGGTGCTGGAGTGGGTTGTTTAGCAATATCAAAGCTGTTTCTTTGCCATAAAAAATTCTCGTGTTTCCCATTCTGTCCGCTGCCAGCGCACTACGAGTATATAAAAAGCTATACTTAATTATTTAATTCTACGAATTGAAATTCTAATCAGGCTCTTATTGGGCAAACTGATAAAGAGTGGAAGTATAGAGGCTGACAGTTGGCCGCGGTATTCAATCAAGCATTATTCGCCTTGGTACTTTTGTTCTAATTATTTATCTGACACCCCAGCTGCATTCAGGCAGTTTCCAGTTTCATTTGCCTTAATTAACTCTTTGAAGTCAGATCGAATGCTTTTGACTTTGCTTCCAGTCAGGGGGTCAGCTTACAGGGGGGCATTGTCCTCCGGGGGCTGCTGTGTCAGTTTTAATCTGAACTGGCTTGGGGGGCCTTCTCTACCATTGATTAGATTTGTTTTTGATTACGGATAAAGTGCAAGCAGCACTTCCTTCACCCTGCTGTTTTCCAGATAAGCCTTGGATTGTGGACCTGGCCTACAGAGACCTGCCTGATACGCACGGAAATATCTGGTGCCCTCCGATGTGTGGCAACTGAGATTGTCTTCTTCACTTTGAAACTGTCTGTTCCGACTCTAATGCGTTTAATTGCCTAAGTAGTAAAAATATAATCTTAAAACCGGCTTCGACTCTTTTAAAGTGGTTTTAAATTTCAGTCTTGACTTATGCACCCGTTTTATTTATTTGATTCAAGATTGGAGTTTTTTGTAGCAATAATAAATTCAAATACAATATCTATCTATGCTCCTAAGGTGACATCACAGCCATTTTGCTATCCCATCTTCTAAATGTACATCGCTGCTGCTATCATTCTGCCCTCTCTCTCTCTCTCTCTCTCTCTCCTAAATGTACATCGCTGCTGCTATCATTCTGCCCTCTCTCTCTCTCTCTCTCTCTCTCTCTCTCTCTCTCTCTCTCTCTCTCTCTCTCTCTCTCTCTCTCTCTCTCTCTGTCCTAAATGTACATCGCTGCTGCTATCATTCTGCCCTCTCTCTCTCCTAAATGTACATCGCTGCTGCTATCATTCTGCCCTCTCTCTCTCTCTCTCTCTCTCTCCTAAATGTACATCGCTGCTGCTATCCTTCTGCCCTCTCTCTCTCCTAAATGTACATCGCTGCTGCTATCATTCTTCCTTCTCTCTCCTAAATATACATCGCTGCTATCATTCTGCCCTCTCTCTCTCCTAATGTACATCGATCGCTGCTATCATTCTTCTGTCTCTTCTTAACGTACATCGATCGCTGCTATTCTTCTGCCCTCTCTCTTCTAAATGTACATCGCTGCTATCGTTCTGCTCTGTCTCTTCTCAATGTACATCACTGATTCACAGCTATCTTTCTACCCTAATATCCTAAATGTACGTTAGTAACCTTTTTTCTACCTTGCCTCGAATTTACACCGCAGCTGACATTTCAGAGGGTTTTTATACGAAAACCGTGTTATTATTTAGTCAAACAAAATGCATCCCTGATAAAATTGTTATTAACAATTCCGTCTGCAGCTGAAGTAGCCATACATTTATTTACTATTATTCAGCAAACGAATTCTCGCCTCTCCACTTCCATGTAAGTGCGGTCCCTATAGCAACTCTTCCCTTGAAGCCTCTGCTCCCTCATCTCGATGCTTCAAGCCTCAAAAAAAGAGAATCATTTACCTTGCCCGTGGTTGCCCTAAGCAACTCCCGTTTGCCTTGGGAATTCTCGCGCCGTTGTTGCTCCATAGTAATTCTCTTCTATCCCTTCTGCCCTCAGCTTCCCTTTGTGTTTGCATATGACTCTGACTTGCAGCGGTTTTCTCCTGTAGACGCCGCCTTCTTCGCCCCAAGACGTGAAATTATGTGGTAGTGGAAAGCTGGCTTGCTCTGAGTAATAGTCTGAGTTCTGTGCTAATACGAGAAATTATTTTTCTCATATTATAATTATTGTGTCAACTTTTGCTTCGCCGGGCAGGTTTCTTTTCCCTTCACGGATTGCGGAGTTAGTTAGCTGCTTTGGCCTACTGGCTATAGAGCTATAGGAGACATTTCCGTTTCAGCAGGACATCTGCGCGTGCTGCAATAGGCTCCGATGCGGTGGATCCCCGTAGCCATGCGAAAGCTTTTAGTTTGTCAAAAAATGGAGGCTAAGACATCATGGTAGAAACGTCGCCCACTGATGCAGCTGAGTTGTGCACTTTTATTTTTCGCCTTTATATTTAAAACCAAAAAAATGACTACATGTTGTAAATAAATGGTGCGTGAAAAACCAATTCAACAGATGTCCCCTGCAGAAGAGGCTTTTGATTTTCACTGACTAGCTAGGAGGCCGGAACTCGCTGATTTTCACTGCAAATTGCATTATCTAGATAAAGTTAGATCTGGAATTTGTGAGAGCAAGTGCTCAGAACTGAGAAATAGGTCGGTTAGAGCGTGCCGCTGACTTGACTCAAGAAAAATGCGAGCAAATAAATGCTCTCACAGTTTTGTCTATGGCAAGAATGTCGGGGCGAAACCCCCACACACCCATCCCCAACTTCAACCATAGACATGCAAGTATGGCTCCGGGATTTATCTGAATGCATCCCGCAAAATTAAAGTAGTTTAAATAAGATATTCTATGGGTTTGGGGTCGGTATTTTACTTGAATCCCTCGCCTTCGGCTCTCAGGATTCAATCACACACCGACCTCAAACCCATAGAATATCTTATAACCCATTTGGGCTTACGCGCATTTAATTTAATCCAAGACAAGGAAAACTTCACTAAGTTGTCCTTGATCCAAGATACGTTTACCAGTGTAACGGAGCTTTTGTCTATGGTAGCAAGGCTGGCATAGCGGCATTTAATTTGGTCCAACAAGCATCAATTTGGTCCATAGCTTCATTTGCAACTGCTGCGGAGGAGCAACATCTGCCTCAGAGGCCAATTTTATAAACACTCTAATTTATGTCAGCTACCCATGGATTAATTATCCGTGGATTTTATCTGTGGCAAAAAAATCGATTTTATAAACCACTGCTAAAATCCTTTTCTGCTTATCCGCTGTTACAATCCGTGGTTAGACAAGTTGTGCCATAGACTATGTGTATTTCGCTTCTTTGTCCGCACTGCATTCATATTTCCACAGCTAAAAAGACAGGTTGAAAAGAAGATCCAATTTCTTTTGGGGGCCAATTTAATGAACATTCTAATCCATGTCAGCTCCATTCATTCACAACCCTTGTGACTTTCCGAACGAATTGACACGCAAAAGCTTTTTAGATGGTCCATGTGGGCATCTCTTAACAGATGTATTATAGAAGCCATTGGTGGCGTAATAAGTGTCGTTAAAAGCTGTTGTTCTCTTGGGGATAACGCACAGTTTCGCCTGCTTGCCGGTGCCAGTTGTTCTCCAATTTACGGCAGCAGCGCCTCTGCAGTAGCGGGATTTACCCGAAAGCGTTGTTTAAAATCCGCGTTGACAAGAAAGTTCCTCCTTTCCAAAAAAAAACACGCGGAAATCGGTGTTGTTCTGCATTTAGCAGCCCATGTATGCGTTAAAAATCCATGTCAGACTTGGATAGCGGTTACTTGGTAAAATATCTATGCCAACTAGCCGTCTGATAGCTTTATAAAATCGATTTTGGGTCTCCCGACTGGCATTTCTGACCATAGACTATCGACTTTTCATCTTGGTTAGCTACCAGTGTGTTTATAAAACCCGCATATGTTTTTTAGCCGTTACCCGTGGCCAAATATCTGTTATCTATGCTTTATAAAATTGGCCCCAGAATTGTGGACCATATGCTAGGCTGTTGAACGAATAGCATTGGCTTGTGATCGAAGCACTCGACAGAGGTGAACACTCAAAGGACATTGCAAGGTTGCTGAATGTAAAATAAAAGATGGTTTACAGCATCCAGCAGCGCGTTGAAACTCTCCCGGCAAAGGTCGCCTGCGAAAGGGTGGCAATCGCCAAGACAAGTTGTCAGAGCCTCAGGTCCAGCTGCTACTCGATTCAGTTGAGACGAAGCCTTTGTTGACTTAGCCGAAATGCCGCAGAAGTTGAAGGAACAGCTCCAGTTGGTTATCAGATTTCGACTATCAGCAGAGCTCTAGAAAAGCGACTGGAAATTGTTGGTAGAGACGCTGACATTCCAGCGGTGCGCAACAACCCACAGACGGTTGCGAGAAGGCAAGAGTTTGACGAATGGCTCACGAGCGTTTGAACCAATCTGATGCCGCTGTGCCAGCCTTGCTACCATAGACAAAAGCTCCATTACACCTGCAAACGTATCTTGGGTTAAATTCAATGCGCGTAAGCCCGAATGCGCTGCAAACAGCCATATTTTCGACATCAACGCGTGAAGCAGACTCCAGTGAACAATTTCTAGATTCGCGAGTTTAGTTAACTACTAGCAATCCAGCCTGTTCGGGGAGTGCAAAAAGGAAAATGAAAATATTGCTAATATATTAAAGAATAGACCCATGCGATGCTTCCAGTAAGCCTTGGCATCTCAGCGATTCCACCAGCTGTAAGCCTTGACAATAACATCTTAGCAATGCTCCCAGTAAGCCTTGACATCTCAACAATCCCACAAGCCTTGACATCTTAGAAATTCCCCATAAGCCTTGACATCCCAGCAATTCCCCCAGCTGTAAGCCTTGACATCTCAGCAATTCCCCCAGCTGTAAGCCTTGACATCCCAGCAATTCCCTCTTAAACCTAGCACAATGTCGTTGAGGCATTTCTGTTCAAGTGATTATGCACTTTAGTAACACCCGAATTTAATTCAAACAATCAGTTCCGGATTCAAACAATTCAAGTTGAAGACAAAGATATTCATAAATTTTACAATTTAATAAGCTAGGTATAGCTATTTAAAACTCATAGCATCAGCTCAAGAATTGAAGTTTAGTCTATGGCCATAGACGTATTGAGCTCTCACTGCAAGAAAAATACACGAATTAGATAGGGAGAATACAGTTTTTCGAATATTTAATCCCTTTAGCATTCAGCAATTTCTTAGCCACGACCCATGTACCGTCATGGATAAATTTCTGATCGAATGGTGCAAGTTTGGTGGAAATCGGTTGAGCCGTTTTTTCTATTATCTATCGCACAGACAGACAGACAGACAGACAGACAGACAGACAGAGACAGCTTAGATTTAGATATATAGAAGACTCGTACTATAGTATGGGATAAAGAAAGATTTTAAAAAAGTTAACTGGTGTTTGCCAGGGTATAACCAGAGACTAATCTAACAACGAACGAGTCTTATAAGAACAAATGAACTGTCGCCACAACTTCTACATGTACAACTGACCGAGTATTGTCTTGAGTTTAATTATGAATCGGACCAACTTAATGCAAACCGTCTATCGGTTCATCGGGGCAGCAGCTCGACAGCTTCTCTTTCATCCGTGCCGACGCCGCCTCCGCCTCCGACGCGTTGAGCAGGATTGACGCAATCTGAGTCTTCTTCGTTGTTGTCGGCCAGTTCTTCAGGAGAAGCGGCGGTGGCAGCGGCGGTGGCGGCGTCGGCGGTCGGTCCAGCTGCAGCAGCAGCAGCTTGGCCCTGTCGGATCCTCAGCAGTCGAAATGCTTCAGCCTTGAAGGTCTGTCCAGCCAGACAGTAGAGCAGGAAGTGGATGGCGTAGTTCAGGTTGAACAGGCCGTACACAAAGATCTGGATGGCGTAGACCACATTGGTCAGTAGCGGGTGCTCCATAATCTCTTGTCGATGCTCCTTGAGCACGGCGAGAAGTATTAGGTAGGGCAGTGAGGAGAGCAGATAGAAAAAGTTGACGCACATCAGCATCTTGGTGAGGCTGCCGCCCTCCTTCCTGTTGCTGCGACCTTTGTGCAAGTTCTTCTCTCGTTTGGCCTTCAGCCGGTGCAGCTGGCGTATTATGATCAGATTAGCCGTCAGCATGACCAGAAAGGGGCCAATTGTGATCAGAGACGGATCAATATAGGTCACGTAGGTGTCCCTGATGAATGTATCGTTGATAGTGCAAGCAAAGACCATTGGGTCGCGCTTGGTCGGTCGTAGCACGGAGTACCACAGGTGTCTGGCGTTGATGCAGCTAATTAGTAGCACAATCAACAGTGCAACCAGCGCCGCCCGCTTGATGGTGCACAACTGCCTGGCTTTGAAGGGCCAACGGACCCAAATCATGCGATCTACGGTGACAGCGACCAGCACCCAGGCGCTGATCTGGCAGATTGAATAATTCAGAAATAGTTGAGCCTTGCACAGCAGGTGGTGAGCATCTCGAAGCTGGCGCTCGTCCTTGTAAACAATCGCTGACAGAGCCTTCATAGACGGCCCAATCAACAGGACGAGAATGTCCACAGCGGCGAGCACAGTAAAGTAGAAAGCTGTGCTGGTTCGTCGAAGGTTCGGCTCTCGAAGTACTCGGACGGTGAGCGCATTGCCTCCGAGGCCAAACAGAGCGATCACAACAGTGAGGCTGATGTCAAGGATCACCAGCTCGCGACGGAACAGGCCGTTGTTGACGCTGGCATGCGAGTAATTCAACAAAGGAGAAAGATTATGATGAGTAATGACTTCTGTGAGTCTTGACGCCTGTGTGTTACACTGACTGTAGATTATGGCACCTGTGTGTTACACTGACTGTATAGATTATGGCGCCTGTGTGTTAAACTGACTGTATAGATTATGGCGCCTGTGTGTGTTACACTTACTGTATAGATTATGGCGCCTGTGTGTTACACTGACTGTATAGATTATGGCGCCTGTGTGTTACACTGACTGTATAGATTATGGCGCCTGTGTGTGTTACACTTACTGTATAGATTATGGCGCCTGTGTGTGTTACACTTACTGTATAGATTATGGCGCCTGTGTGTGTTACACTTACTGTATAGATTATGGCGCCTGTGTGTTACACTGACTGTAGATTATGGCGCCTGTGTGTTAAACTGACTGTAGATTATGGCGCCTGTGTGTGTTACACTGACTGTATAGATTATGGCGCCTGTGTGTTACACTGACTGTATAGATTATGGCGCCTGTGTGTGTTACACTGACTGTATAGTTTATGGCGCCTGTGTGTTACACTGACTGTATAGATTATGGCGCCAGTGTGTTACACTTACTGTATAGATTATGGCGCCTGTGTGTTACACTGACTGTATAGATTATGGCGCCTGTGTGTTACACTGACTGTATAGATTATGGCGCCTGTGTGTGTTACACTGACTGTATAGATTATGGCGCCTGTGTGTGTTACACTGACTGTATAGTTTATGGCGCCTGTGTGTTACACTGACTGTATAGATTATGGCGCCAGTGTGTTACACTTACTGTATAGATTATGGCGCCTGTGTGTTACACTGACTGTATAGATTATGGCGCCTGTGTGTTACACTGACTGTATAGATTATGGCGCTGGTTAGAAGTTAAATGCCTTCCAGCTTACCTAGTTGAATTCGAGGCATTTGTGGCAGTTTGCTCGTCCATGGCTTCAAGGTCTTCGGCTGTCAGTACGCTTAAGATAGAGTTTTAATGCTGACTTTCTGCTTTTGAGGGCTGGATTTTTCTTAGCTAGCTAGCAATCGGTCTGCACGACTTAAGAAATCCTGGGGAGAAGCAAGACACGTCTCGAAGAAGTATTCATCAGTTGGGGAAAAAGCGATTTCCATTGGTTGCTGGGGGAGTTTAATCCTGAACAAATAAATACTCGGGCATGCTACGAAATAGCCTACTGGACAAATAGTAGGCAGCAACGAAATTTTTTTGCCCAAGACTTGCCGCGTGAGGGCTATTTTGAATCTGTATTTTCTTTTTTGACTTTATTGCGTCATACTCTATCCACTGCACGGCCCAGAATTATCCACTGCACGGCCCAGAATTATCCACTGCACGGCCCACAATTATCCACTGCACGGCCCAGAATTATCCACTGCACAGCACAGAATTATCCACTGCACGGCCCTTAATTATCCACTGTACGGCCCAGAATTATCCACTGCACGGCCCACAATTATCCACTGCACGGCCCACAATTATCCACTGTACGGCCCTTATTATCCACTGTACGGCCCAGAATTATCCACTGCACGGCCCTTATTATCCACTGCACGGCCCAGAATTATCCACTGCACGGCCCAGAATTATCCACTGCACGGCCCACAATTATCCACTGCACGGCCCACAATTATCCACTGTACGGCCCACAATTATCCACTGCACGGCCCAGAATTATCCACTGCACGGCCCAGAATTATCCACTGCACGGCCCAGAATTATCAACTGCACGGCCCAGAATTATCCACTGCACGGCCCACAATTATCCACTGCACGGCCCAGAATTATCCACTGTACGGCCCACAATTATCCACTGCACGGCCCACAATTATCCACTGCACGGCCCACAATTATCCACTGCACGGCCCAGAATTATCAACTGCACGGCCCAGAATTATCCACTGCACGGCCCAGAATTATCCACTGCACGGCCCACAATTATCCACTGTACGGCCCACAATTATCCACTGCACGGCCCACAATTATCCACTGCACGGCCCACAATTATCCACTGCACGGCCCAGAATTATCCACTGCACGGCCCAGAATTATCCACTGCACGGCCCACAATTATCCACTGCACGGCCCACAATTATCCACTGTACGGCCCAGAATTATCCACTGCACGGCCCACAATTATCCACTGCACGGCCCAGAATTATCCACTGTACGGCCCACAATTATCCACTGCACGGCCCAGAATTATCCACTGCACGGCCCAGAATTATCCACTGTACGGCCCACAATTATCCACTGCACGGCCCAGAATTATCCACTGTACGGCCCACAATTATCCACTGCACGGCCCAGAATTATCCACTGCACGGCCCTTAATTATCCACTGCACGGCCCTTATCTACTGTGCGAAGTGGTGAGTACTTTATTGCGAGTACAACATATTGGGTACACCTGCACCCAACACCTCCAACCCCTCTAGCTGCCCCAGAAAGCCTGGGAACGACCTCTCTCCCAGATACAAGGCGACAAAACACTATTAATTCAGATTCATTAGCGCAAAATCGTTAAAATTTCAACAGAAAATTTCGACAATTCAATATTTGCGCAGCTCGCGAGAAATTCCACACAAATGCTAGGATCATAATTATTGATCATGCATTGATTATAACGGTTGAGAGGGCGTCTTGACAGCAAGAATCACAGTTTCGTAGATACTATACTGTGTGATTACTATCAACAGATCAAGTGCGCAATAGAAACTTCCAACGCTATTAAATTAACTAATAGGTTGCGAATTACGTCCTACAGGCTGGTGTGCGCGCGCTGATTGGCTGAGATTTTGTTGGGCCAATCTAACAGCTTGCGTTGATACGGCAGTCCAGAAATCCCTAGCTGCATGGGATCGTGTTGGTAGGACAGCCGTGTAAATTCAGACCAGCCTGGGTGCGCGGAAAGTTCGCATCGAGTTTCGTAAGGACACCGAAGTGGCAGCCACTTGGACTTTGCCTTTTGTTTAATAGAGACGAGTTTGCAGTTTTTTAGCACAATGAATCAACTTTCTGCTGTCTTTTAGTAGCAGAAACAGAAACTGGACATGGCGGAAGCGAATAACAGCGGCAACCAGCAGCGCCAGCAACTGGTCGGAGCTGGTAGCGGCGGCTGCTACGAAAAAGTGGAGACAGCCGAAGATGAAGAGCCGAAGCTGCAGTGGACACAGCGGAGATGCTGCTGCTGCGGTGCCACCGGAATTGTTGCCAGCCTGATCGCCGCCGCCTTCGTGCTCGGCTGCCTGGTCAGCTTCGCCGTCACCACGCTGGCGTTGACCTCGCCGAGCAGTCGGATTGGCCGCCAGTCGAACCGGTGGATCGACGACTCGACATTGAAATTGAATCGCGATAAGCTGCGCGGTCTGGTGCCGAACTCCGCTCTGCTGGACCAACACGTAGCCGCTCTGTCCAGCCGTCAGTCTCGCGCCGGCACTCCCGGCGCCATCTACCACGCCGAATACGTGGCCAACAACTGGCGCAAGCTCGGCCTGAAAGTCTTCAATCGAACCTACTCGGTGCTGCTGTCATATTTGGACACCGACAGTTCAACTTCGAAAGATCAGGTTGGCGTCAGACTGTGCAGAGGCAGCTTGAACGGAATGGACGCCCGGTGCAATGTCACGCTGCGCCTTGATGCGCCCATCACTGAGCTGGAGGCCGCGGCCGACGCTTTGCCGTCAATTGTTCCGTTCACCAAGCCGCTGCAGGGCAAATTTCGATTGTTAACGTTGGAAAAGTTGAAGGAAACAGTTGCCAAGGCAACTAGTCCTGAGCAGCTGCGACTAGCTCTGTCGGACAAGGTGATTCTAGGCGACCGGCCAGTCTCCGCCTTCATCAACATCACCGTCCTGAACATGACCGCAGGTGTGCTGAAGAACCGGGCCATGGAGTCGCGGCCTGGGGTGCCAGTCTACCCGGAGGGCACCGGGGTGCCGGACACGCTGATCTCCATGAAAACCACTCTGAACACCAACGTCAAAGGCGATCCGACCACGCCGATGTTCCCATCGAAGCCGTACGCTGTCCGTCTGGAAGGCGGGCCGCCGCTGAGCCAGCCGGACCATCCGACGGTGCCGATCTCCAAAGCTGACGTCGATCTGCTCAACAAGGCGCTTCAGTCGGACAGCAGCAGCGAGTTGTTCCTTCAAATCAACTGGCCGATGAAACAGTCGCTAAGGCCGGTGCAGGACATCTGCGCGGAGCTGACGGGCTCAGTGGAGCCCGACCGCGTCGTGCTGGTTGGTGGACACCGGGACGCCTGGCACTCTGGCGCATTGGATCCGCACACGGGCCTGAGCTCGCTGCTGGAGATCAGCCGAGCCTTGGCCGAGTTTCACAGCGCCACAGGCTGGAGGCCGAGGCGCAGCCTCCTGCTGTGCAGCTGGGATGCCGAGGAGTGGAACCTGATCGGCAGCGCCGAGTGGCTGGACGAGGAGATTCTGCGAGCCAATCGGCGTCTAGTCGGCTACATCAACACCGACACGGACATCATGGGCCACTGGAAGGTCATGGTGCACGCGTTCCGTCGTTGGCACGGCTTCCTTGACAAACTGTTCGCCGAAGTGCCCGACCCGGGCAAAAGCACCTCCAGTCCCGACCATCATTTCTACATCACGCCGGACTCTTATTCCGATTATTACGTGTTCTGGCGCAACATAGGCGTACCGATCGTGGACTTATCCTACATCAGGCCTAACGAACCCAGGATGGTTGTGTACGATCTCTACCATAGCCGCTACGACACTGTGCGGCTGTACCGCCTGACAGACCCGGGTGGCAAAGCGCACTTGGCCGCGGTGCACAACTACATCGGCATCGCCTACAGCCTGCTCGACCGGCCCATCCTGCCAACCAACCTGACCAGCTACGCCACTGAGATTGACGAAGCCATGAGCCACCTGTACCAGCTGGCCGAGAATGCCAGCTTGATTTTGGCTAGAGGCGGTCAGAGCAGACTCAACAGCTCATCTTGGTCGGCCCTGCGTCGAGCTTTCCGAACTGAACTGGCTGGCGCAATAGACGCTCTGCGCAGCTTTCAAACAGATAAGCTTGATGGGGGAGGGACAGGCTCTGACTTGGACCTGCTGGGGCAGCGAATGCTCAACGACAAGCTCATGGAGGTGCAGAAGGTGTTCGTCTATCGGTCAATCTACCCGCACTCGGATGTCGTCAATCTGCTGGCCGAAGAGGGCAGCCTGCGGGTGTTTCGCCGGATCTTCCGCCAGGAGATGCACGAGACCCACGAGCTCATCGGCTTCGGGGGGCCCGGCGGCGGAGTTGGCAGCGGCAACGGCGGCGACGGGTCTGAGGCGAAGCAGAAAAACTTGGAGAAGCTTTTGGAGACCTGCATCCTCAGCTTGGCCTCGGTGTCCAAGGTTCTGTCTGACAGTTTTGCCACCTGACTTCTAACACAATCAGTGGGTGAACTTAGTTTAGAAAGAATATTGATGACTCATCAGTTGAGCTGTAGAGTGCAGAAGAGAGTCATAGTCTCTAATTTTGAAAATTGTCGTTAATTTCTCGTCTTTTATTGAAGCTTTTTTAAACTTTTAAACTCTGCATTGATTTGCCGTTGTAATTTTTATTTGTCCAATCTATGATGTCTGTCTGTCTGTCTGTCTCTGTCTGTCTGTCTGTCTGTCTGTCTGTCTGTCTGTCTGTCTGTCTGTCTGTCTGTCTGTCTGTCTGTCTGTCTGTCTGTCTGTCTGTCTGTCTGTCTGTCTGTCTGTCTGTCTGTCTGTCTGTCTGTCTGTCTGTCTGTCTGTCTGTCTGTCTGTATGTCTGTCTGTCTGTCTGTCTGTCTGTCTGTCTGTCTGTCTGTCTGTCTGTCTGTCTGTCTTTCTGTCTGTCTATCTGTCTGTCTGTCTGTCTGTCTGTCTGTCTGTCTGTCTGTCTGTCTGTCTGTCTGTCTGTCTGTCTGTCTGTCTGTCCAGTTTTGCACTGATCTTGGCTGAATTGCATATTTCATGTCTTGTTTTGCTTCCAAGATTTAGTTACACAGCATCATTCAAGCACTTTTATTTTGAATTCTTTAAGGCACCATGCAGCTTACAATCTATTAATAGTCACAACCTTGTTTTATCTCGTCAATATATACATTATTTGGTTTCAATTTTCAGTAACTAGAAAATTTAATCGGCACCGTTTAACTAAATTGAAACCAATGTGGTTTATCAATTAGACATTTCTAATATGAAAATTGTTATTTTATTTTTTTCTGCTTTTTTGTAAACCATTTAGCCTAACTGGATCTGTTGTTATTGAACTAATTTCAATATATAATAATTCTATTCGTGTCAGAGATATGCCACGCTTAGTCGAACTTTGTTTTTCGTTTTTAGTTCAATTAGAAATCCCACTCAATTAGAAATCCCACTCAATTAGAAATCCTATTCAATTACAAATCCCACTCAATTAGAAATCCCACTCAGTTAGAAATCCCATTCAATTAGAAATCCTATTCAATTACAAATCCCACTCAATTAGAAATCCCACTCAATTAGAAATCCCACACAATTAGAAATCCCATTCAATTAGAAATCCTATTCAATTACAAATCCCACTCAATTAGAAATCCCACTCAGTTAGAAATCCCACTCAAATAGAAATCCCACTCAGTTAGAAATCCCACTCAATTACAAATCCCACTCAGTTAGAAATCCCACTCAATTACAAATCCCACTCAATTAGAAATCCCATTCAATTAGAAATCCCATTCAATTAGAAATCCCATTCAATTAGAAATCCCACTCAGTTAGAAATCCTATAAATTAGAAATCCCACTCAATTAGAAATCCCACTCAATTAGAAATCCCATTCAATTAGAAATCCCACTCAATTAGAAATCCTATTCAATTACAAATCCCACTCAATTAGAAATCCCACTCAGTTAGAAATCCCATTCAATTAGAAATCCTATTCAATTACAAATCCCACTCAATTAGAAATCCCACTCAATTACAAATCCCACTCAGTTAGAAATCCCATTCAATTAGAAATCCTATTCAATTACAAATCCCACTCAATTAGAAATCCCACTCAGTTAGAAATCCCACTCAATTAGAAATCCCACTCAGTTAGAAATCCCACTCAATTACAAATCCCACTCAGTTAGAAATCCCATTCAATTAGAAATCCCACTCAATTAGAAATCCCACTCAGTTAGAAATCCCACTCAATTACAAATCCCACTCAATTAGAAATCCCACTCAATTAGAAATCCCACTCAATTAGAAATCCCACTCAATTAGAAATCCCACTCAATTAGAAATCCCACTCAATTAGAAATCCCACTCAATTAGAAATCCCACTCAATTAGAAATACTATTCAATTACAAATCCCACTCAATTAGAAATCCCACTCAATTAGAAATCCCATTCAATTAGAAATCAGACATAATTAGAAATCCCACTCAATTAGAAATCCCATTCAATTAGAAATCCTATTAATTAGAAATCCCACTCAATTAGAAATCCCACTTTATAGAGCGGCCCAGCTGACTTTTGAAACATCGCATTATTAGTAATGCCACCAAGGAACGAGACATTGAATATGTGCTTGATGGCAACACATAAATTACGAATAGCAAAAAAGCACGAGCCGTCCTCGGCGAACCCCAGAGGACGTTGGCGCAATGCCCACGCGGCCTCCGTGGGAAGCCTTGAATAAAATTCGGTTGAGGCATCAATAATTCACGCGCTAGTTCTACAACATTATTAAAACTAAGCCAGCGCTTTGATGCCAGAAATTTATGTCTACCACGATAAATGGAGTTCTATCTTTTTCGTTTCTTGTTTTTTGGAAGACATCATGAGGCGCCTCATTTACCCGATGGCGCCTCAGTTACCTAATGGCGCCTCATTTACCCGATGGTGCCGCACTTACCTGACGGCGCCTCATTTACCTGACGGCGCCTCATTAACCCGACGGCGCCTCATTTACCCGACGGCGCCTCATTTACCCGATGGCGCCTCAGTTACCCGATGGCGCCTCAGTTACCTAATGGCACCTCATTTACCCGATGGCGCCTCATTTACCCAATGACGCCTCATTTACCCGATGACGCCTCAGTTACCCAATGGCGCCTCATTTACCCGATGACGCCTCAGTTACCTAATGGCACCTCATTTACCCGACGGCGCCGCACTTACCTGACGGCGCCTCATTTACCCGATGGCGCCTGGCGCCTGAGTTACCTGATGGCGCCTCATTTACCCGATGGTGCCGCACTTACCTGACGGCGCCTCATTTACCTGACGGCGCCTCATTTACCCGACGGCGCCTCATTTACCCGACGGCGCCTCATTTACCTGACGGCGCCTCATTTACCCGACGGCGCCTCATTTACCCGACGGCGCCTCAGTTACCCGATGGCGCCTCATTTATCCGACGGCGCCTCATTTACCCGATGACGCCTCAGTTACCCAATGGCGCCTCATTTACCCGATGACGCCTCAGTTACCCAATGGCGCCTCATTTACCCGATGGCGCCTCATTTATCCGACGGCGCCTCATTTACCCGATAGCGCCGCCTTTACCTGATGGTGCCTCATTTACCTGACGGCGCCTCATTTTTAAAGGTGCCTGACTGTCCCCAATGCATGACGCCGATGTTTTTATTGGCGCCTCATTCTCTTAAACTGCGCCTCAGTTGTCATTTCCCATCGGAAGAGAGAGCATCAAATCATTTCGACCACCAGCGCCTCATTTTTCAAGATGCTTCAAGGTTTAGCTGAAATGTTCAAGGTACCAGTAATAATATGCGCAAGTGTATTCGAAAGGTAAAATTTTCAGCGCTGAGTGTCAAGAAGGCGGTGGAGACTGCCAAAGGAACTGCTGCCAGCGCTACGTATTATATACGATAACATACCGCATATTGGCGCAACATTTTTTGTCTGAATTTCACTTCATGCTTCCGGTTTAGTAGAGGCAACAGCAAGCAAGGTAGAAGCCGCAGCAGCAGCAACAACAGCGGAACAGTCCGTAGAAAATGTCAGGCATTCTGCTGCATCTCCAGAACGAATATCAGCTTCCAAACAGTGCATACTGAGTGTCCTCTTCCCTGCAGGACGCAATCCACCCCCGAAAATGCCTGGTCAGCCAAGGCTGCCTTAACCTAGAATTTGGAGTGACAAAACACCAGAGGCACAGACAGTGCACATGCCTGACCGATTAGAATGTAGATAGATTATCGTTCTCTCTGTTCTCCTTGTCCCCTAGGCAGTTTTTTGTCCCGTCGGTTTTCCATTCTTGGAACAGCCCTGGAGCTGAGAGGTATTCACTTCCGAGGGTGTCGGGTCCTAGAACCTGTTTATATAACTGCTGCCCCACTGGGCCTTTTCGAAAACCTTCTTTTTTTCAAAGGTAGGAAATCAGTCTCTTTGTGTTGGAACTTGAAGCATTGCAGCACTCGGGGGTCCATGCTGGCATGGCAGATTATAAAAGTAGGTCACTAGCAGGATCAGGTTGGTGCGCCGAGTCTTACAAAAGGATAGCGGCGAGTGTGATGGATATGTATACATTATGCACTAATGATTAATTGCTAAATTACAAGATAATTTGAGGTTGGGCTTGACTTGACTTACTTGACTTAGCTGCAGGGCTGTCCCGGAGGGGACACAGCGGGAAGGCGCGGGCGCCCATTCCGCTAGTCCCTGAACGGCCGACGCGTCGCTATGGACGGAGGGTTGGCGCCGCCCAGGGAGGTCCCCCAGTGTCGCCAGCAGCTATGGTGCTCTCTGGAAAGGAGAGTTCAGCCCTGCGGGTGGCCCGAAGGTAGCGCATGAGCTGATTAAAGTTTTCGGGTTTGCACGCTTCAGTAATAGATGTGTGTGGCCCGAGGTAAGTGAGTCTGGCCCGCGTGAAGGCGGGACAGATGCTGACGAAATGCTCAGCGGTTTCGTCACCTGAGTTGCAGAAACTACAGGTGGCGTTGGTGGCGTTGCCCTGCAGGTACTGGTGCCTGGAGAAGCAGCCGTGACCAGAGAGGGTCATGGTGGCAGCCCGGATGTCTCTGCGCGAGAGGCGCAAGAGGAGCTTCCGGAGCTGGTGAGAGGGCTGAGGGACAGCGCCTCTGGATTGCCTGCAGTTCGTGCGGTTCGCCCAAGTCGAGCGGTGCTGAGTCCTGATCCACGCTTTGATGCGCGAGTCGATGACACAGCCAGGAATCGGGACAAGAGGTTCGGGGCCGAGAGAGGAGCCGGAGGCACCAACTTCTGCAAGGGTGTCAGCCAACTCATTTCCTCGGATCCCCACATGCCCCGGAACCCACTTAAGGGTAATTTTGTTGGCGGAACCCAACACATTGAGGAGTTTGATACAGTCAAGGACTGTAGCAGAGTTGGTGCTGCAGCCACTGATGGCGTGCAAGGCAGCTTGGCTGTCCGAATGGAAAATGATGTTCTTACCAGTAACGCCAGTGGCGAGAAGCTCTGCAGTGCAGGAGCTGATGGCCAGAACTTCATTTTGGAAAACACTGGAGTTGACCCCAGTGTATTGAGCGTGGGTAGCGATGACCCTCCCGTTCAGAAAGATTCCAACACCAAAGCCGGTGTTGGCTGACTGCTTAGAACCGTCGGTGTAGCAATGAAGCTCACCAGGGTTCCAATGGTCATTGATGTTATCGCGCGAGTCGATAGCTACGGAGTAGCGCTGTCTCAGGTTGAGCGTTGAGGCAATGCCATCGGTGAAGACGCGATTGGCCTGAAACTCGTTGAGAAAGTTGAGGCACAGATCGCTATGCGGGACAAGGTTCCGCTTAGCAGGTGCTCTCATGTAAATGAATTTGACGCCGGCATCAATTAGACGCCGCGTCGTTCTAGCCGCCTCACCCCTGATGAAGAGGTCAAGAGGCGGAAGATTAAGAAAGGCCCCCATGCCAGCAAAGGGCGTGGACCTGGTGGCGTTGCAGATGAGCCTACACGCTCTGCCTTGGATCGTGTTGAGCAGGTCTGCATGGCTTTTGACCTGGGTAGCGCTAACCCAGACAACAGAGGCGTACGTAATGGCAGGTCTAACTACGGAAGTATAGATCCACCAAAGCCGCTTTGGGGATAGACCCCAAGAAGTGCCAAGTGCTCGTCGGAGCTGGGCCAGGATGGCTGAGGCACGCTTAGCTTTTGCTTTCACGTGGAAGGACCAGTTGAGCCGGTGGTCAAGTGTGACCCCGAGACATCTGGTCTGGTGCGCGAAGGCAATATCTCTGCCGTAGAGCTGCAGAGGACGTATGTTCCAGCGTAGTCTGCTGGTAAACATAATGGCAACGGTTTTGGGCTCAGAGAGTTCCAAACCATTGTCATTGGCCCAGGATTCTGCTTTGCGGATAAAGCTCTGCATCAGATCCCTGAGCGTGCTGGGAGACGGTCCTGCCACAATGGCCGTGACGTCATCAGCATACCCGACTTTGAAGACGGGGTCAGGTCGGGAGTCACTCAGAAGAGCGTCCATGACCAGGTTCCAGAGCGTCGGGGTGAGGACTCCGCCTTGGGGTCCACCCTTACAGACTCTGGTGGAGGCAGTTTGCCCAAGAAGTTGGGCAGTGACCGTACGGTTGGAGATCATGTACATGATCCACCGTATGAGGGTAGCATGAGCTTTGCGATTTTGAAGGGCCCTCTGAAACGCTTCAAAGATAACGTTGTCGAAGGCGCCAACAATGTCAAGAAAGAGAGCCAGGGCGTAACCGTCACCCAGTACCGCCCGTTCAATCTTTTCGACAATCGCATGCAGGGCGCTGTCAGTCGACCTCCCGGTACGGAAGGCGTGCTGATTATTGCTGAGGGGCATCGCTGTCAGCTCGCAGGAGAGCAGCCGCCAGAGAATAAGCCTCTCAGTGAGCTTAAGCATTGCTGACGTTAAGCTAATTGGCCGGAAGGCCTTGACGCTTTGGTAGTCACCCTTCCCAGGTTTGGGAATAAAGACTACTCGAGCTTCAGTCCAGCTTTTGGGAACGTATCCCAGCTGGATAGAGGCCCGCATAAGATTGCGGGTGAGTCTCAGGAACGAGGGTATCTTGGCTGCTTCACGAAGGAGAACAGGGTAGATACCATCAGGTCCAGGAGATTTGAAGGGTTTGAAGGTTCTGACCGCACGAGCGATTAGGTCTTCAGTGACAATGCCCGCCGCTAGGGTGGCTCCATCCATCGAATGGTTGGGCTCCGGTCTAGCAGTAGGTACCCTCGGGAAGAATGTGCTAAGCATATGCTGAAGCACTTCTTCAGGGTCTTTAGTAAGAGAGCCATCATCTTTTTTTATCATGGCTAATTTGGACATTTTGTCCATTGTAAGGGCCTTGACAAGCCTAGAAGTAGGTCTGTCTTGATCCAATTCATTGCAGAATTGGCGCCACTTACATTCCTTGGCCTTGCGCACTTCAGATTTGAAATTGCGGGAGGCTTGCCGGAAAAGCTCCATGTCCTCCGGGTTTCCGGTCTTCATGGCACGGCGATGAAGGCTTTTGGCCTTCCGCCTGAGTTTCCCCAGCTCCGGGTTCCACCACGGCGCCGAGGTCTTGCCTCTGTAGGCGCGAGCAGGACAAGCCGCTTCGTAGGCTGCAATAATGCAACCTGTCAGCGTCTCAGCCATATGATCCACATCCTCGCAGGTCTCAATCGGACGTAAGTCCGTGAGTTCCTGCAGGTGCAGATCAAGGGCAGCCTTGTAGGCCGCCCAATCAGTGTTGCGGATATTGCGTCTCCAAGTGATCGGAGACTGGGTTTTAGTGTCCGCGATATTAAAGGCGATAAAGCAGTGGTCAGACAGGGAGGGCTCCTCAGACCAGACTCTCCACTCCTTGACTCTGTCAAAGAGTCTTGGGGTAACGAGTGTGGCGTCGAGGACCTCGGTCCATCTGCCATTATTAAAGGTAGGAGTGCTGCCGCGGTTGCAGAGCATGAGGTTTGTGTTAGAGATGAGGGCCAGAAGCTCCTCTCCTCTAGTGTTGGTATCTTTGCTGCCCCAGTGCTTGTGGTGCGCGTTGAGGTCGCCCCCTAAGCACAGCTCAGCGTTCTGGGACTCGCAGTACTGCGCAAGGCGCAGTAAACTCTCGGGAGCAGGGTCTCTGTCGCCTGGGATATAAACCGAGGCAACAAGACACGTACGCGGAGAGAAATGATTAGATTGGATGACGCAAAGGTCTCCATCAGAGAGATCAGTCCTCAGCCAAGCCTGGAGATGGCTAGCAGCGAGGATAGCCGCTCTAGGGCGGCTGTTCCCCGGGCCACACACATAAAAATCAGAGTAGCCAGAGGGAATGTTGGGCAACTTACCGTTGCGCATCCAGGGTTCCTGGATCAGGATGAGGCCTGGCCTGTACAGCTCAGCAATCTTCATCAGATTTTTGAGGTTGGGCTTACTGTGCTACAGTTGTACGAGCTATATTTGAAACTGATAGTGCAAACACTGCTTATAAACCAAAACTGACGCTAGGGAGTGAATCAAAGAGTGACGAATTGGAAGCTGTGAACAGAGAATGACACAATTGGAAGCTGAAAACAGAGAGTGACACAATTGAAAGCTGAAAACAGAGAGTGACACAATTGAGAGTGAAAACAGAGAGTGACACAATTGAAAGCTGAAAACAGAGAGTGACACAATTTCGAGTGAAAACAGAGAGTGACACAATTGAGAGTGAAAACAGAGAGTGACACAATTGAAAGCTGAAAACAGAGAGTGACACAATTGAAAGCTGAAAACAGAGAGTGACACAATTGAAAGCTGAAAACAGAGAGTGACACAATTGAAAGCTGAAAACAGAGAGGGACACAATAGAAAGCTGAAAACAGAGAGAGACACAATTGCGAGCTGTGAACAGAGAGTGACACAATTGAAAGCTGAAAACAGAGAGTGACACAACTGGATGCTAGAAAACTGAGAGTGACACAATTGAAAGCTGAAAACAGAGAGTGACACAATTGAGAGCTGTGAACAGAGAGTGACACAATTGAAAGCTGAAAACAGAGAGTGACACAACTGGATGCTAGAAAACTGAGAGTGACACAATTGAAAGCTGAAAACAGAGAGGGACACAGTTGGAAACTTTAAAACAGAGAGTGACACAATTGAAAGCTGAAAACAGAGAGTGACACAATTGAAAGCTGAAAACAGAGAGTGACACAATTTAAAGCTGAAAACAGAGAGTGACACAATTGCGAGCTGTGAACAGAGAGTGACACAATTGAAAGCTGAAAACAGAGAGTGACACAACTGGATGCTAGAAAACAGAGAGTGACACAATTGAAAGCTGAAAACAGAGAGGACACAGTTGGAAACTTTAAAACAGAGAGTGACACAATTGAAAGCTGAAAACAGAGAGTGACACAATTGAAAGCTAAAAACAGAGAGTGACACAATTGAAAGCTGAAAACAGAGAGTGACACAATTTAAAGCTGAAAACAGAGAGTGACACAATTGCGAGCTGTGAACAGAGAGTGACACAATTGAAAGCTGAAAACAGAGAGTGACACAACTGGATGCTAGAAAACAGAGAGTGACACAATTGAAAGCTGAAAACAGAGAGTGACACAATTGGAAACTTTAAAACAAAGAGTGACACAATTGAAAGCTGAAAACAGAGAGTGACACAATTGAAAGCTGAAAACAGAGAGTGACACAATTGAAAGCTGAAAACAGAGAGTGACACAATTGAAAGCTGAAAACAGAGAGTGACACAATTGAAAGCTGAAAACAGAGAGTGACACAATTGAAAGCTGAAAACAGAGAGTGACACAATTGAGAGCTGAAAACAGAGGGTGACACAATTGAAAGCTGAAAACAGAGAGTGACACAATTGAAAGCTGAAAACAGAGAGTGACACAATTGAAAGCTGAAAACTGAGAGTGACACAATTGAAAGCTGAAAACAGAGAGTGACACAATTGAAAGCTGAAAACAGAGAGTGACACAATTGAAAGCTGAAAACAGAGAGTGACACAATTGAAAGCTGAAAACAGAGAGTGACACAATTGAAAGCTGAAAACAGAGAGTGACACAATTGAAAGCTGAAAACAGAGAGTGACACAATTGAAAGCTGAAAACAGAGAGTGACACAATTGAAAGCTGAAAACTGAGAGTGACACAATTGAAAGCTGAAAACAGAGAGTGACACAATTGAAAGCTGAAAACAGAGAGTGACACAATTGAAAGCTGAAAACAGAGAGTGACACAATTGAAAGCTGAAAACAGAGAGTGACACAATTGAAAGCTGAAAACAGAGAGTGACACAATTGAAAGCTGAAAACAGAGAGTGACACAATTGAAAGCTGAAAACAGAGAGTGACACAATTGAAAGCTGAAAACAGAGAGTGACACAATTGAAAGCTGAAAACAGAGAGTGACACAATTGAGAGCTGAAAACAGAGAGTGACACAATTGAAAGCTGAAAACAGAGAGTGACACAATTGAAAGCTGAAAACAGAGAGTGACACAATTGAAAGCTGAAAACTGAGAGTGACACAATTGAAAGCTGAAAACAGAGAGTGACACAATTGAAAGCTGAAAACAGAGAGTGACACAATTGAAAGCTGAAAACAGAGAGTGACACAATTGAAAGCTGAAAACAGAGAGTGACACAATTGAAAGCTGAAAACAGAGAGTGACACAATTGCGAGCTGTGAACAGAGAGTGACACAATTGAAAGCTGAAAACAGAGAGTGACACAACTGGATGCTAGAAAACTGAGAGTGACACAATTGAAAGCTGAAAACAGAGAGTGACACAATTGCGAGCTGTGAACAGAGAGTGACACAATTGAAAGCTGAAAACAGAGAGTGACACAACTGGATGCTAGAAAACTGAGAGTGACACAATTGAAAGCTGAAAACAGAGAGGGACACAGTTGGAAACTTTAAAACAGAGAGTGACACAATTGAAAGCTGAAAACAGAGAGTGACACAATTGAAAGCTGAAAACAGAGAGTGACACAATTTAAAGCTGAAAACAGAGAGTGACACAATTGCGAGCTGTGAACAGAGAGTGACACAATTGAAAGCTGAAAACAGAGAGTGACACAACTGGATGCTAGAAAACAGAGAGTGACACAATTGAAAGCTGAAAACAGAGAGGGACACAGTTGGAAACTTTAAAACAGAGAGTGACACAATTGAAAGCTGAAAACAGAGAGTGACACAATTGAAAGCTGAAAACAGAGAGTGACACAATTGGAAGCTGAAAACAGAGAGTGACACAATTGAAAGCTGAAAACAGAGAGTGACACAATTGAGAGTGAAAACAGAGAGTGACACAATTGAAAGCTGAAAACAGAGAGTGACACAATTTCGAGTGAAAACAGAGAGTGACACAATTGAGAGTGAAAACAGAGAGTGACACAATTGAAAGCTGAAAACAGAGAGTGACACAATTTAAAGCTGAAAACAGAGAGTGACACAATTGAAAGCTGAAAACAGAGAGTGACACAATTGCGAGCTGTGAACAGAGAGTGACACAATTGAAAGCTGAAAACAGAGAGTGACACAACTGGATGCTAGAAAACTGAGAGTGACACAATTGAAAGCTGAAAACAGAGAGTGACACAATTGCGAGCTGTGAACAGAGAGTGACACAATTGAAAGCTGAAAATAGAGAGTGACACAACTGGATGCTAGAAAACTGAGAGTGACACAATTGAAAGCTGAAAACAGAGAGGGACACAGTTGGAAACTTTAAAACAGAGAGTGACACAATTGAAAGCTGAAAACAGAGAGTGACACAATTGAAAGCTGAAAACAGAGAGTGACACAATTTAAAGCTGAAAACAGAGAGTGACACAATTGCGAGCTGTGAACAGAGAGTGACACAATTGAAAGCTGAAAACAGAGAGTGACACAACTGGATGCTAGAAAACAGAGAGTGACACAATTGAAAGCTGAAAACAGAGAGGGACACAGTTGGAAACTTTAAAACAGAGAGTGACACAATTGAAAGCTGAAAACAGAGAGTGACACAATTGAAAGCTGAAAACAGAGAGTGACACAATTGAAAGCTGAAAACAGAGAGTGACACAATTTAAAGCTGAAAACAGAGAGTGACACAATTGCGAGCTGTGAACAGAGAGTGACACAATTGAAAGCTGAAAACAGAGAGTGACACAACTGGATGCTAGAAAACAGAGAGTGACACAATTGAAAGCTGAAAACAGAGAGGGACACAGTTGGAAACTTGAAAGCTGAAAACAGAGAGTGACACAATTGAAAGCTGAAAACAGAGAGTGACACAATTGAAAGCTGAAAACAGAGAGTGACACAATTGAAAGCTGAAAACAGAGAGTGACACAATTGAAAGCTGAAAACAGAGAGTGACACAATTGAAAGCTGAAAACAGAGAGTGACACAATTGAAGCTGAAAACAGAGAGTGACACAATTGAAAGCTGAAAACAGAGAGTGACACAATTGAAAGCTGAAAACAGAGAGTGACACAATTGAAAGCTGAAAACTGAGAGTGACACAATTGAAAGCTGAAAACAGAGAGTGACACAATTGAAAGCTGAAAACAGAGAGTGACACAATTGAAAGCTGAAAACAGAGAGTGACACAATTGAAAGCTGAAAACAGAGAGTGACACAATTGAAAGCTGAAAACAGAGAGTGACACAATTGAAAGCTGAAAACAGAGAGTGACACAATTGAAAGCTGAAAACAGAGAGTGACACAATTGAAAGCTGAAAACTGAGAGTGACACAATTGAAAGCTGAAAACAGAGAGTGACACAATTGAAAGCTGAAAACAGAGAGTGACACAATTGAAAGCTGAAAACAGAGAGTGACACAATTGAAAGCTGAAAACTGAGAGTGACACAATTGAAAGCTGAAAACAGAGAGTGACACAAGTAGAAGCTGAAAACAGAGAGTGACACAAGTAGAAGCTGAAAACAGAGAGTGACACAATTGAAAGCTGAAAACAGAGAGTGACACAATTGAAAGCTGAAAACAGAGAGTGACACAATTGAAAGCTGAAAACAGAGAGTGACACAATTGGAAGCTGAAAACATAGAGTGACACAATTGAAAGCTGAAAACAGAGAGTGACACAATTGAAAGCTGAAAACAGAGAGTGACACAATTGAAAGCTGAAAACAGAGAGTGACACAATTGAGAGCTGAAAACAGAGAGTGACACAATTGGAAGCTGAAAACATAGAGTGACACAATTGAAAGCTGAAAACAGAGAGTGACACAATTGAAAGCTGAAAACAGAGAGTGACACAATTGAAAGCTGAAAACAGAGAGTGACACAATTGAGAGTGAAAACGGAGAGTGACACAATTGAAAGCTGAAAACATAGAGTGACACAATTGAAAGCTGAAAACATAGAGTGACACAATTATAAGCTTGAAAACAGAGAGTGACACAATTGGAAGCTTGAAAACAGAGAGTGACACAATTGGAAGCTGAAAACAGAGAGTGACACAATTGGAAGCTTGAAAACAGAGAGTGACACAATTGGAAGCTTGAAAACAGAGAGTGACACAATTGGAAGCTTGAAAACAGAGAGTGACACAATTAGAAGCTTGAAAACAGAGAGTGACACAATTAGAAGCTGAAAACAGAGAGTGACACAATTGGAAGCTTGAAAACAGAGAGTGACACAATTGAAAGCTGAAAACAGAGAGTGACACAATTGGAAGCTGAAAACAGAGAGTGACACAATTGGAAGCTTGAAAACAGAGAGTGACACAATTGGAAGCTGAAAACAGAGAGTGACACAATTGGAAGCTTGAAAACAGAGAGTGACACAATTGAAAGCTGAAAACAGAGAGGGACACAATTGGAAGCTGAAAACAGAGAGTGACACAATTGAAAGCTGAAAACAGAGAGTGACACAATTGGAAGCTGAAAACAGAGAGTGACACAATTAGAAGCTGAAAACAGAGAGTGGCACAATTGAAAGCTGAAAACAGAGAGTGACACAATTGAGAGTGAAAACAGAGAGTGACACAATTGAAAGCTGAAAACAGAGAGTGACACAATTGAGAGTGAAAACAGAGAGTGACACAATTGAGAGTGAAAACAGAGAGTGACACAATTGAGAGTGAAAACGGAGAGTGACACAATTGAGAGTGAAAACAGAGAGTGACACAATTGGAAGCTTGAAAACAGAGAGTGACACAATTGGAAGCTGAAAACAGAGTGACACAATTGAAAGCTTGAAACAGAGAGTGACACAATTGGAAGCTGAAAACAGAGAGTGACACAATTTGAAGCTTGAAAACAGAGAGTGACACAATTGAAAGCTGAAAACAGAGAGTGACACAATTGAAAGCTGAAAACAGAGAGTGACACAATTGAAAGCTGAAAACAGAGAGTGACACAAGTAGAAGCTGAAAACAGAGAGTGACACAATTGGAAGCTTGAAAACAGAGAGTGACACAATTGAAAGCTGAAAACAGAGAGTGACACAAGTAGAAGCTGAAAACAGAGAGTGACACAAGTAGAAGCTGAAAACAGAGAGTGACACAAGTAGAAGCTAGAAAACAGAGAGTGACACAAGTAGAAGCTGAAAACAGAGAGTGACACAAGTAGAAGCTAGAAAACAGAGAGTGACACACGTAGAAGCTGAAAACAGAGAGTGACACAATTGAAAGCTGAAAACAGAGAGTGAAACAATTGAAAGCTGAAAACAGAGAGTGAAACAATTGAGAGTGAAAACAGAGAGTGACACAAGTAGAAGCTAGAAAACAGAGAGTGAAACAATTGAGAGTGAAAACAGAGAGTGACACAAGTAGAAGCTAGAAAACAGAGAGTGACACAATTGGGATTTTGCCTCTAAACTCCCCCCAGGTTATGTTAGGATTGATTGTGACCAATGATGTCCCCATTCAGACAGTAAGCGGTCGATATTTGATTAAATACCTCAGTCAAACCCTACTGATAGACCTCGCTTAGCTCATCAATTATAGTAGCAATAGATATGCATATCAGTATTTGCCCCGAGTAAATGCGAGTTAATAAACTAAATGAATAGTCCAAGCGATGCAGAGTTACGGACAATCAAAGTATATCCTCTGAAATCCCCCATATGGTCCTACGCTCGTACCTTCATTTCCTGACTCACCTCTGCCTTTAAAAATCCCCAACTATGGCCGATGTGAAGGATGGAGGATTTCCTTAATGGGATTATTGCAGAGCATTGAGAGCATGGTTAGAATTTTATAACACAGATTGTACGAGCGTATGATGTTAGTTTTGGCTTTACAAAAGAGAACGATGAGAAATGTTTTATTACTCAATAAATTACCTTATCGGAATCAAGCTATAAAACCTCATTATGAGGTATTTGTTACGGACCATTGTTTGCTGATCAATGTCTTTGAGCTAATCTGATACTCAATGATGCAAACCGAATGAATAACAGTGTCTATGGTCACACTTTTCTTTGACCTTGAAACTGTCTATCAACCATTACTCTGTCTTCTCTTTACTAAACTCTGTCTATGACCTAAACAGTTTGACCTAAACAGTTTGACCTAAACAGTCTATGACCTAAACAGGCTATGACCTGAACAGTCTATGAACTAAACAGTCTATGACCTAAACAGTCTATGACCTGAACAGTCTATGACCTGAACAGGCTATGACCTGAACAGGCTATGACCTGAACAGGCTATGACCTGAACAGTCTATGACCTGAACAGTCTATGACCTGAACAGGCTATGACCTGAACAGGCTATGACCTGAACAGTCTATGAAGTCTAAGGCCTAAACGGTTCACGAACTAAAGCGTCTATGATCCAAGTCATCTATGGCCCAAAATCTGTAGATGGTATTTTACTTTCGTGGTGTAAATTGACTACGCTCGTATGACCAAAATTAAATCTTAACATTCAGCAATCTCTGCCCCTAATCAATAGACTATAAAACTATCCTAATATCCCAATAGTATCACCGAAATTATCTTTGTCTCAATCTGCACAATGAGACCTACTCGTAAGCCTCTATGACTATATCTATATCTATGACCCAGACTATTTATGAGCCAAACTATTCATTGACCTAAACTATTCATTGACCTAAACTATTTAAGATCCAAGCTATTTATGAGCCAAACTATTTTGAAGCAACTTATTTTGGTCATATTTAGGTCATATTTAAATCTATTTAGGCTATTTATGTCCAGCCTTGACTTGCAATATAATTCCTTTGCATACAGCACAATACACAAAGGCAAACTATAAATACCAACTTATTGTAACATTATATCATATTCCAATACAAAACTGCGGGGCGCACGCACTCGCCGTCAGGAGTATCTAATACCTTTATATTGTTCACTCCCCTCTTGGCTTAGCCAGATATAGCCGCTGAAACTGATGCGGCCACAACAGCCCTCACCCTCGCTTTATCCAATAATTCCTCTAAAGTAAGACAGATGGGCACGCGGGTGAACGGCTGGTGCAACTACCATCCCCCCCCCCTGTGTTGGATGAAGATCAGACAATCTTTTCTACAATCCCGTTATAAATTTGCTATCTATATACACACACACATATATATAGTGCACTATCCATAGTTAAAACCAGCGAAGTAGAGACTCTCGAAAAAAATCAGTCTTCCCTAACTTAAGTCAGTCTATCGATTTTATAATTGAACTTGCCAACACACTTTACAGCGGCCTTGATCGTGTTTTGACCATACTGTACTTTATACTATGCTATGTAGAGTCAACTATACCAATAGATCCATTGAATCTTCTGTCCTAGAAAAATATTGATTTTGACGCCAATTTCCTAAAACTTAAGCCCATGGAAATTAGTTAGTTATAGTGCGAAAAACTAATGATGAACAATTTTTTGTTTAAATCGCAGCTTAGGTACGACTTGGGGGGGGGGGCGTAGTCCAGCGGTAGCGCAGCTGCTCTGGTGTGCCAGCGACCCAGGCTCGATTCCAAGTGCAGTCACATTAATTTGGGGCTGAATTGGAATCTCGGCTTGGCTCTGCTCGTGCAATTAACGGCCTTGAGAGCCAACCCCCCAAGGCGCAGTGAAGTGTACATGCCTAACGATAATATAAAGTTAGGGCCGCTGTACACTTCTGTGTGAGTGTGTGCCTGCGTACGTATCCGCGCGCTTGTATGCCTGCTCAGGGGAGTCGGCGGAATGGGCAGTAATGCCTCTCGCCGGTTGTGTGACAATGTCGCTTAAAGTGCGCCAGGGTGCACACAGCCCCCTGCCTCTAATAAAAAAATAAAAAAATACGTACGACTTGAGAAAGTGTGCAAAGTGCAAACCATATAGCTGAAAATTGAATTTCCCTTCTCACTTCTCAGCCTTGACGTCTCAGTGATTCTCCCCATGCGTCACAGCATTATAGCAATTCCCCCCGAGCCTTGACATTCCAGAAATTTCCCATTTATCTTATCAATTCCCCAATGAATGTTTTATGTTCGAGATGACGCTTCCTTTATGCTTGAGATGACGCTTCTTTTGTACCAATAATTGTACCAATAATTATCAACGATCGTACCATAGACATTTCTGTCTCGCTTCAAAGTGACACCTCGAGGCGTGGGGTGAAGCCCCCGACCAATACCATAGACTAATTTTCTATTTTATATAAATAAACTTCAGAATTTTTTTGGGGGGCAGTTTATAGAGTTTTGACCGTTCTTCTACTTGAGTAGCTAGTCCTTGAGCAATAGAAAATTTACATTGTAATAAATATTCTAGCTGCTAAAATGAACTCAAATTAACCCCCTAATTGATTGTAGAATGTAGTGTTAACTTTAGAAAGCATTGCGCGCACGCAGGCACAGTTAGAAAATAAGTAAAAAGTACGAAAAGCAAAGCCATCCGGGGGCCGTTTTTCTCTATTTCGATGCGCCTCGTCGCCGTTTAAAATGGTAAATTTTAAGCATCAAGCTGCCGTGAACTCAAAATGGGACTCGTTCATTCAAAGGTCTGTTTCATTATACAGCATCAAGGTCTTGAGCACACTTCTCCTGCCTATGCCAAGGCAGACAATATCCTTGACTGGGCTGCTCAGGCCAAGGCCCAGATAGGCTGCCCAACTGAGCAGGAGGCCATATCCTTTGAGACCTGTCTAAACATCGCAGCTTTTAGGGACCATGCGCGTGTGGAGGGGGCTGACCGGGCTTATCAAGAACAGAAATGCCGGGACAATATTAGAGAACAATAATACACGGAAGAAGCGCAGACTGAAAAAAAATTATTATCGACAAAAAGTCTCCTCGGGAGGAAAGCTGAACTTCTTACGCGGCGAGAGTTATATGATGAGAAAATATGCACAGCTGCGAGGACAATATGGGAGGTTCGTAACCTTACGGCTGCTAAGAATTACCTCATCCAAATCGATTTGCAGGGCTCATTACGCCTGCACAATGCATTAAACGGGCTTGCCTGCGAAATAGGTTTATCAAAGAATAAATCCGTGCAAATATGTTACACATCGAAATTGATTGAACTTCTCCTAATAATATACAGATTTGCAGCTCAAAAAGTGGCTCAAAAAAGACTTGAAATTAAAGCGCAAAAATTGCGAGCTAAACTGAGGCGAAATCAAAATGAAAAAAACACACATGACGCACTTGGCGCACCAATTTGGCTTACAAGAATGCTAGGAAAAAATTGTCCAGAGATATAGCATTAGAAGTAGTATCATTCACGTCGCGATTCGATGATATAAAAAAGACGGAAATCCCTACGTGCTCTAATAAAGAGAGAAAAACGCGGGACTTCGTGGCAGCGCAAAACGAAAATCTGGAAGGAGTTATGGGTCAAGCAAAACTAAAGGTGTCCACCACAGAATAGTAGCAGCTTGCAGCAATTGGTAATATTACATAGATTGGGACACTGTGTAGCACCTTGCTCTGAGATTTTACAGGGATTGTCTTGCACACAATAATTGCAATTTGAGCATTTGAGGCAATTGAGGCAAGCTCAGAGGCATATAAGGAACTGCGCCAGTTCCACTGCGACTTGAAACAGGTACATCTGTGTGCATACAATACGCTGCAAGTATAAGATGATAGCTGGTACATGAATGTAGACATAGGTATATACTCGTATATACACTGCACCATGTCTCTAGCGGCTTAAAAACGTATAAAACTTGGTCAATTTGATTTGAGAAAAAGATCCGTTTAGAAAAAATTGGTTTGCGCGACAAAAAAAATGTTTTCATTTGCTAACACTTTTATTGCACCCTAATCTGTAGCACAGATGTGACTGGAATCTAAGTCTTCAATCAGGGGAGAAATCAAGAGCCATCGAATTGCTGCTTTGCTAATCTGTTTCGATAGCTTTTCGTCTAAGGAAATTTGATCCGCGTCTCTTGGCACGGTTATTAGCCAGACTAAAAAATAAATTCGAACTTATGAAACTTATACAACTTTTCGTTGTCAAAATCATTTGATAGTCATGTGTAAATGTGCGCACTCACCCAGCACTGAAATGTTTTCTCTCTGTCTCTTTAGGCTTGCTGCTCAACTCGCCGTGGCAGCCGCGGCAGCAACAGCGGCAGCGGCGGCGGCGGCGGCGGCAGCGGCAGCGCAGTGCACCTGTTGCTCGGGCCAGTCGCCAGGAACGCGCAAGTAGACGGCCTCTCGCGGTGGCAGGGGTATAGTTAAAGCCTTCTCAAAGAACTTCGAGTTGATTGGTATGTGAAAGCAGTGCTGCTGCTCCGGCTGTTGCGACGCTTGCTGCACCGGTTGCTTCTGCTGCTGCTGCTGCTGCTGCTGATGTTGCTGTTGACTACTGCTTCTTTTGCCTCGCTTCTGCTGATCCGCTGAACTTGAGTGCAACTTGTGGCACCGCCTGGCCAGAATTTCGCACGAGTCGCGCGACTTCATGCGCAACCAGAGTCGGTCGTAGAATCGTCGAGTGGTCTCTTCCCAGCTGCACAGCCTGCGCTGCTGCTGTCGCGGCGGAATGGCTTGCTGCTGACTGTCAGATAGCTGGAGCTGCTGCTGAGACTCTTGCTGCTTTTGAGCAGATTGCGACTGCTGAGACTGTTGCTGTTTCTGCTGATGCTGCGGCGGCTGCTGCGACTGTTGCTGTTGTTGTTGTTGCTTTTGCGACCTCTGCAGCTGCGTCTGCGTGCACGCATCGGAAAACTTATCAGCAGCAGCAGCCTGTTTGGCATCAAATGCGTCGCTAGAATCGTTGATTTGCTTGGCTTTCATTGCGCTGCTGCTACTGCTGAGACTGATCGTTGGCAGAGAACAGGTTGACCATGGAATGTCGCTTCTCGGCGACTGGTGCTGCTGCTGCTGCTGCGACTGCTGCTGATTCAAAACTGCGACGGGATTCAGCTGCGGAAGTAACTGATGCACCTGATGTTGGTGTTGCTGCTTTTGCTGCTGCTGCGCCTGCTGTTGCAGGCTTTGCAGATGAATACTTTGAGGCTGATGATTTTGAACGTTGTCGAATTTTAGCGGCGATCCTAGACGTCTGACTTTGTGATTTGGCTGGGCCAGCTGTTGCTGTTGCTTTTGCTGCTGCTGCTGCTGCTGCTGCTGCTGCTGATGCTGCAGTTGCAGAGGCTGCAGAGGCATGTGATGATGAGTCTGATGTTCCTTGCTAGTTACCGGCGCTGAGATGTGCAACAATCGCGGCGATTGTCGCACTGCCGCCGCCGCTGTTGCCACAGCCGCAGCCGCCACAGCAGACCCTGCTGCTGTCTGTGACTTTTGCATTGCTGCTATCTGCTGCTGCTGTTGCTGCTGATGCTGCAACTGATGTAACTGATACAGCTGCTGCTGCTGCTGCTGTTGATAATCAATCCTGCGCAAGTCAAGCGCCGACTCAGAAGAACACAACTGAAGCTGATTAACTGCTGGCAGCGAGATTACCGAAGGCTGCACCGCCTGAGTCAGCGGATTAGCAACGCATGGTATGTAATAGATTGGATTCGCCATCGGCTGGGAGCAGATTAACGGCTGTTGCCTGACAGGCAAAATGTAGTGCTGCTGCTGCTGCTGTTGTTGCTGCTGTTGCTGCTGCTGTTGCTGCTGCTGCTGCGCGGCTACTGCCGAAGCCATGATTGGCTGACTAAACTGATGGCTGAATACTGAGCGGGATAATGGATGAAACGCCGCCTGCTGGTTAGGGTGCTGCGCCACCATCACAATCGGACCGACTGTGCTGCACGTCAGCGCACTAGCCGGAGGCGGCGCCGTCGGGGCTTTCAACAGTACCGTGCTGTACTTTAGCTGAGCTTGCTGACAGTCAGGCGGCAGGCCAGTTACCTGCTGCTGTTGATGGTGCTGAGTTGTCGTACAGCAGTAAACGACTTCGCCTTGCGCAGGCGTCCCTGCAGTTAACGACGATCTTTGTTGTTGCTGCTGCTGCTGCGACAGTGGCAGTGAAGGAGGTGGCATCAGCGGCTGCGCTGCTGGTGGATTCTGAGACTGTTGCAACTGAGCCTGCTGTCTGCTAGCGGCGCCTAGAGATCCAGCAACAGCGGAATGTGCAGTTTCATCTCTGGGCTCCATGAGCGGCATAACTAACCGATTAGTGATAAGGGCGCAAAAAATCTTTTTCTGGTGCTGCTGCTGCTTAGCGCAATCAAGCTTCTTCTTTTTAATTTATCGCCCGAGCGAATCATGCACCTACAACACTGCTTACTCAGTTTATGAGTACAAATCTACGAACCGTTAAGGCCACAAACTATAACTGAATACGCGAGGAAACTACTGATAATTCTAAGAGTTTATCCCACAGACAAAGCGGCTTGGACTTATCGATCAGTGTGTACTTTCCACATGCACATGTCTCTATTAAATTTTATTTGTATAAAACAGCAACACGATCGAACGACCTGTACATGTCACATATGTATTTCATCCATGTAATAAACTACTAGTATTGAATGAAAATTATCGAATAAACTACGTATATAAATCTTTGAACCGCGAGAACAAAACAAAAAATGAATTAAACGAAGAAAAAAATCGAACTTTGTGAAAATAAAACTTCCACGCACGCGTTTTATAATTTATTCATCCTATAGTTGTAAGCTGAGTTTGAAACGAAGTTTAGGAACGAATAACAACTAACTCCTGATCGGGTTACATGCATGTCCTGCTGGAGTGCTACATGTACATCATGCCATTAGCTAGAGCTAATCATATGCATTTTTGGTCGCTTACGTTTGGTAAAATCATATGCTGTTTTTAATGAGCTGTGATATCCAAAAAAGCATCGTTATACTAAAAATGGTGATGGTCTGACGTTAGGTATGGTGTGTGATAATATCTATTTTTGCGCACTGAAAATATATGACAAATACAAGTTATAACAATGGTTGCTAATGATAGCACTCAAAGAACGGTAATCTCTCATATTATGTTAAAAACTAGGCCTAACTTTTTAATAGCCTGCAATATAAATTGCAACAATTTTTTTCAGCAAAGGCTTTAATGTGTGGCTTTTAAGCTTTGTTTTTCTAATTATGTTAGTAACTAAATTCAAATCTATTTAAACTAGAACTTTCTTCATTTAGGTCGGACCGACGGGACCGTACCGTCCAGTCTTAAATTAGAAAGGTTGTATTATAGGCAGGCTTTCTTAAGTAATGCAAGCTAATCCTAAAATTATTGTTTTCAAATTAGGCGCCTACATTTGTAGAGATTTGAAACAAATTAAAGAGATTTTCTAAACCAACAAGTAGGCATAGCAGGCCTATTTTTCAACTTCGTTACTTCGGCACTGAGGGCCGAAAGTGGTTGTCACAAAGATCTAAGATGGTCTATTGCCAAAATGGACTACTAACCTGATTTACCTTTTTATTGTCAGGCCATAATATTTAGAACTAGGCGGCTAGGCCTAGGCTAGTTGTGGCTAGGCAGGGCAGGGCAGGATTAGGAGTGGAGTGGCTAGGTCCGATCCGAATTATTTTGTCTCAATACGACAATAGGATAGGCCTACCTGGATTTTATTGTCTCTTGAATTTATATTCTATTAGGCCTACTATGAATAAATTCTCAACAGTTGGCTAGACTATATTTAGCTTGTATTTAGTCCTTATTCATTGCTCATTATATGGCATATGCTAGGGGCCTAACTAATATAGGCCTAGCTATATGCCTAGGCTAGGCTAGGGGGGGCAATATTTTAGTTTCCCACTCTAAATTATTTTTATATTTAAAACAATAAATATGTCATAGTAGGCCCAGTTAGTGCAATCAAAGTATAGGGACCAACCCAAGAGTTTTTGGCAATGTCCTAGTTTCCCACATTAAATTATTTTAACCCAATAAGCCTAGGCCCATTTGAAACAAACAAACAAAATCAAGTTTATTAAAGTAATAAAGATTTAAAATGAGTCTTAGGTCTTAAAAGGAGTATTACACGGCATAGAAATATGTTAGCCAGTACAGAAAATTGCCAAAGCTCTTTTTTGGGTAGAGTTGCCTGAGTTGATACTAGAGAAACTTGCTGAGGTCAAGGTAGGAGTCAAAAAGGTTGTCACTAGTGCCATGATGACTACAAAACTTTGCATTTACATAGGCCCAGGTGCCTTCAATGGTATTTGCAATGACTGATCTCAAGGTCATAGAGGTTGGCCAATGGCCACAAATTGGCTAGAGATACAATAGGCCTATTTAGGCCTATAGTATATATGCTCAAGGTTGTCTAGCCATGATTTATGCTAAAAATAACAAAAATTGGATCAAATTAAATTTAACGCGGGAAATTAGGACATTGCCAAGTTTTCATATAGGATAGGCCTAATAATGAGAAATCCAATAAAGTATGTTCCCAAATTGGTTGTCTAGCCCTAGGAACAGATAATGCCATATACTCTTGTATATCCAGATAATTTCTTGATAGGCCTAGCATGGGCACATACGGGTCCACCCCAACTGCCAGCTAGAAAATTGCTAGCTGACAACTGCCAGCCGGAAAACTGCCAGCCGACAATTGCTAGCCAACAACTGCCAGCCAACAACTGCCAGCCAACAATTGCCAGCCAACAACTGCCAGCCAACAACTGCTAGTCGACAAGTTCTAGCTAATTGAATCTACTGTAGCCTACTTTTTAGCTAAGTAAAAAGCACAAAACTGTTTGGCTAGCAAAAGGCTTGTGGGGTAGCCTTAAATGTCGCCCTTCCCTTCCCTAATTTTTTCAGATTCCCATTAGAAGTATATATGTAAAGGAGAAGGCATTCTGTAATGCTTATTGTAAATATTTCTGTATTGAAAGTTTATTTACTTTATTATTTAATTTGCAATTGCTATATGATGCAATCCTAGATAAGTCTATTAAATTACTTTACTTAAATAAAGCTTTCAAAGAAAGAGTAAAGGCTACCTAAAATATGAAATTTGAATGCCTTCTCCTTCACATATATACTTCTAATGGAAATCTGAAAAAAATAGGGAAGGGAAAGGTGACATTTAAGGCTACTCCACAAGCCTTTTGCTAGCCAAACAGTTTCATGCTTTTTACTTAGCTAATAAGTAGGCTATAGTAGATTCAATTAGCTAGAACTTGTTGGCTAGCAGTTGTTGGCTGGCAGATTTCTCGGCTGGCAGTTTTCTTGGCTGGCAATTATCAACTGGCAGTTTTCTGGCTAGCAGTTGGGGTGCTCCTGGCACATACATGCCCAACATCCCTCCGACCTATCTAAACCAGACAAATGGCTATTAGCCAACCTGTCAAGGTAAGTTGCAAAATCCAAAACAAAAAAATTAAAAATTTGGAGAAAAAAGAAACAAAAGGAAAAGAAGAAGGAAAAAGAAAAGAAAAGAGGAGAGAGAAAGAAAAAAGCAAGAAAAGTCATATACAAAGTGAAAATTAAGTTGCAATTGGGGGAACTAAATTGCAATCAAGAGGAACTAAGTTGCAATTGAGAGAAAATAAGTTGCAATTGGGAGGAACTAAGTCACAATTAGAAGGAACTAAGTTGCAATTGGGAAGAACTAAGTTGCAATCAAAGGGAACTAAGTCACAATTGGGAAAAACTAAGTTGCAATTTGGAAGAACTAAGTTGCAATTTGGAAGAACTAAGTTGCAATTTGGAAGAACTAATTTGCACTAGATGGGTGAAATTTTGAGGTTGGGCATATATGCATGGGTACATGTCTTATGTGGCCACAATATATAGGCATTGCTCTAAATCAGCTTATGCAAAAAGAAATAACTAGCTGTTCTAACTTCTAGGGTAAGGGCCTATACATAGGCCCTATAGAGACAAATCAAAGGACCATTGTGATTTTGTGATGTCTTAGTTCTTAACAATAATTTAGACTATATGCCTAATTAACAATTTTATTAAGGTTTAATTAGCTAATAATATAGTATTGACTATGCCCTATTGGGTATTCAAAAGTTAACCTATCTAAAACTAGATAAAAGTTTGGCAAATAAGATATAGACTCTAGTCTAGACTTGAAAGTTAGGATAAGAAAAATTGATAAGAAAGAACTTCCATTTCTGTACTTTATCCTCTTTAGCCTTCCCTTCAAAGCAATAAGATATGTTTACCTTATGGTGATGGTGACATTGGTCTATGGCTAACTTGGTTCGTCACTATAGCATGTTGTCCTTGCTAAAATGTGTTTTATGTATAAAAATAAAATAATTTAGAGCAAGAAACTAGAAGATCACCAGCCTATGTTATAGGACTAGGCCTAGGGGACTAGGTTTAAGATTTATAACTTGTATCTTTTCTTTTTTCCATTTTTGCTTTTAGCTAAAACCTAAAACCTAGACCTAATATGAGTATATATCAGAATTCAGATCTAATTCTAAGCTTAAACTACAAGAATTTTAAGTTTAAAAAATATATATAATCAGTTAGATTATTTAATAACAATATTTAAATACTTTTTATGTTAACCAAAAAAAATATGTTTTATTTTAGTAAATAAAAAGCAAATTGACATTATAAAATAAAGATTTAACAAATTTCTACTCAAAGATTGATCAAAGTTTTTACACAAAATATAATTTCTTCTAGGTAAATATTATACATTTTTGTCTTGTCCAAAAATGTTCTGGCAAATGATAAACACTATTCTGACTATGGTAGTATGGATCTAAACTTTAATAGCTAGGCATAGATATATATATATCCTGTAATAGTTGAGAAGTATATTTTAAAAAATAAATATAATGGAATTATAATCAAGTTTTAGAAATATACCTTGGAAAAAAGAAAACAAAAGGTCATTTTTTGTTAATATAGCTTTAACTTATAATAATATCATTTATTAATTTATCTGTAGTTGTGTTACTAGGAAATTTAAGTGATATGCAAACATTGAGTCTGCAGGCTTCTATAACTTATGCAGGTTAGAGTGGCTTAGTACTGTACTAGGTAAGGACATAAGGTTGAAATATTGTTATTTTTTTATTTTTGAACTAATTAATCAGCTGTGCCAATGTGCTTGCAGCTCAGTGATTCAAATACAAATAATTGCCAATAATGTCTGAAAATGAGAACCAACAGTCAACCATAGCCGCTAATCTGTGCCAAAATGGCTGCGGATTCTATGGTTCCACTCAGTTTGATGGCATGTGCAGCGTCTGTCACAAGGAGAACATGAAGAAAAGGCAAAAGCAAGACGAGGAACAAATCCAAAAGCCAACTTCTAGTCCACACGCTGCTGCATTACTCTGCGCATCGTCAAGTAAGTGAAAGCAGACAGCTTTCCTACAATTTCAACTGCTTTGAGCATAAATCAGTAAACGATTCGTAATTGACATTCATTCACCCCGAACTGTCGCATTGTCAAATTCAGACAACATATTCGGGTCTAGCGGTAATAATAAAAGGCTGAAAAATTCTAATATCGACCAGCCTATTGAAAATTCCTCCGAGGATGACTCTCACGGTCTGTGTTTCAATCTGCTCTGCTCAGTTTCAGCCAGTGTTTTGTTTCAGTTAGTCGTTTTAATGTTTGTATTTCAATAATTCAATTAGTTGCTTTTCTTTGAGCATTTAACTTGGCAACAAAATCAAAACTTGATAGCAAGCCCACTTTCTGCTTTCCACAGGTCTGCCCCAATCTGCTTTCGGAGCCGCCGCCAACCAGGTGACTGCCGGAGCAGCGGCGGCCGCCGCCGCCAACACTAATGAAGACAGCCACGCAACCGCCGCAGCTGAGAGTTCCGCCAGCGTTGGCGTGCCTCTGAAGTCTACCGCCTCTGTTGCTGCCGCCAAGTCGGCTGAGGTGGCGAGCGTTGATTCTTCGGGTAAGACTGGTGAATGCTTTGTGCTGGCAGTGTGATCTGGTATTATTGCTGCGTCAGAATATGAGCCTTCAGTATCTTCATCGTAGCTTGAAGGCATGTGTCTGAGCTGTCACCTCCCAGATGCTCAGTTGCTGGGCCAGCCTCCCAAATCCTTAGTTACTGGGCCAGCCTCCCAGATCCTCAGTTGCTGGGCCAGCCTCCCAGATCCTCAGTTGCTGGGCCAGCCTCCCAGATCCTCAGTTGCTGGGCCAGCCTCCCAGATCCTCAGTTGCTGGGCCAGCCTCCCAGATCCTCAGTTGCTGGGCCAGCCTCCCAGATTCTCAGTCAGTTGCTGGGCCAGTCTCCCAGATCTTCAGTTGCTGGGCCAGCCTCCCAGAGTGTCAGGTGCTGGGCCAGCCTCCCAGATCCTCAGTTGCTGGGCCAGCCTCCCAGATCCCCAGTTGCTGGGCCAACCTCCCAGATCCTCAGTTGCTGGGCCAGCCTCCCAGATCCTCAGTTGCTGGGCCAACCTCCCAGATCCTCAGTTGCTGGGCCAGTCTCCCAGATCCTCAGTTGCTGGGCCAGCCTCCCAGAGTGTCAGTTGCTGGGCCAGCCTCCCAGATCCCCAGTTGCTGGGCCAACCTCCCAGATCCTCAGTTGCTGGGCCAGCCTCCCAGATCCTCAGTTGCTGGGCCAACCTCCCAGATCCTCAGTTGCTGGGCCAGTCTCCCAGATCCTCAGTTGCTGGGCCAGCCTCCCAGATCCCCAGTTGCTGGGCCAGCCTCCCAGATCCTCAGTTGCTGGGCCAACCTCCCAGATCCTCAGTTGCTGGGCCAGTCTCCCAGATCCTCAGTTGCTGGGCCAGCCTCCCAGAGTGTCAGTTGCTGGGCCAGCCTCCCAGAGTGTCAGTTGCTGGGCCAGTCTCCCAGAGTGTCAGTTGCTGGGCCAGCCTCCCAGAGTGTCAGTTGCTGGGCCAGCCTCCCAGAGTGTCAGTTGCTGGGCCAGTCTCCCAGATCTTCAATTGCTGGGCCAGCCTCCCAACGTGTTTAGTTGCTGGGCCAGCCTCCCAGATCTTCAGTTTCTTGGCATTTCTTGTCAGAATTAAGTTAAATTTAGCAACCCATCTGTCGCATGGAGTGACGTACCTGCAGTGCGATTTCGTCATAATTTCCAAGATTTTCTCTGTCCAGTGCAGCTCAATAGCCCCAGACCCGTGTAGAGTTTTGCACGTATGCATACAATTGCCTGTTTATAACAGCTGAGACTCTGCTCTAGCCTGCCAAGTCACGGTTTCACTGAAGAATATAAGTGAAGTGCAGATTTTAAAAAATTAAACCCATTCCATTTTTGTAACTTTACGATGGGTGTTACTCGTACTTTAACAGGGATGGCACATTAACTTGATTTCAGTATAAATTTCGATACTTAAAAATGGGTTTCCAATCCAGATTTTCTAGTTTAAAGCGTCCCTGTCTGTTTTCCTTACTCACTGCACTGCCCTGCCCTGTCCTCAGTGCGACACTGTACTGACCCTGTACTGACTGACTGGCTGCTGCAGCGCCTGCTTCACATTTATAAGAATGTACATTCTTTCACACGGATCACTAATTCTCTGTTGGCCAGTTCTGCCTAAAAACCAGTTCTGTGTGGTCTAAGTCAGCTGGTTTCCTAATCCTATCTCTCTCCCTCTCTCTCCTCTCTCTATCCCTTTATATTTGCCTTTGTAGCAGGTCTAGCCGTGCTTCTTTTTTTAACCTTCAAATGTTCTGTACTGTACTGTACTGACGTCAAACAGTCTAACCCATACCCCTGTGCCTTGCTTTGCACTTGAATAGCTCTGGCCTCTCTTTCCTCTTCTTTCCCTCTATTCTCTCTCGCCTATATTGAACCCTCTCTTTTCGCCTTCAAGCATGCAGTGAAATCGTGCTGACTTGTTAATAATATTAGGCATGCGCCTCAGTTCACGACTGGAACTCGTGGACATTCTGAAAGTATTCGATTCAAATTTAAAATTTAATGCTTGATAAAAAAATTCCTTATTGAACTACTCAGCATGCACTATTCAATGTGGATTTGAGAGTATTTTTCTCAATTATTTTTCGCCACTAGTATTGATAGAATTTGGGGCGTAATCAAAAGTACAAAATACTCAGCTGAGGTGGACATTAACACTAAGACACTGAAGTGGACATCGGCACTAAGACACACTGAGTTGGAGATAGACACTGATACATACTGAATTGTAGATGGACACTAAGACATACTGAGGTGGAGATGGACACTAAGACATAGTGAGGTGGAGATGGACACTCAGATATTCTGAGGTAGAGATGGACACTCAGACATTCTGAGGTAGACATGGACACTAAAACATACTGAACCGGACATAGACACTTAAGGCATACTGAGGTGGACATAGACACTAAAACATACTGAACCGGACATAGACACTTAAGACATACTGAGGTGGACATAGACACTAAAACATACTGAACCGGACATAGACACTTAAGACATACTGAGGTGGAGATGGACACTAAGACATACTGAGGTGGAGATGGACACTAAGACATACTGAGGTGGAGATGGACTCTAAGACATACTGAGGTGGGCATAGACACCAAGACATACCCAAGTGGACATAAAACCAAGACATACTGAGGTGTACATGGACACTAAGACATATTGAGGTGGAGATGGACACTAAGATATAATAAGGTGTACATGGACACTAAGACACAATAATGTAATTAGTGTTTAATGTGCTTTATTCACGCAAATAGTAGTAATAATGTCTTAGTTATTTTGTGCTGTTTTCAATTTGCAGCCGGCAGCTCTAGCGGCTCAAGCGCTCAGTCCAACAATAAGAAGTCCAACCGATGCAACATGTGCAAGAAAAAGGTCGGCCTTACTGGTAAGTAGCTTTAGTACAGTTTTTTGTGACAGTTATATGCTGATTAAGCTACTTATCAGTAGCGTGGTTGTGTTCTAAATTTTATTTTTGATTAGAAATCTAGTTTTATCAATAGTGAATATGAGAACTCGTCTCGTGAGTAGTTTTTTAAGGTGTGATATCTCATTGAGTAGAGTGTGTGACTGATATGAGATCTCATTTAGTAGTGTGCATGACTGACATGAGATCTCATGCCAACCTTGAGCAGGTTTCGCATGCCGTTGCGGAGGCCTGTTCTGCTCCATGCACCGCTACAGCGATAAGCACGAGTGCCCGTTCGACTACCAGAGCCATGGCCAGGAGGAGATTCGCAAGGCCAATCCGCAGGTTGTGTCCACCAAGATTGACAAGCTTTAAAATATGACAGCTCCGCGATTACCGCTCTTAGGTGCGCGCTATTTGAAGCGTCAAGTCCTACCAACCAATCAAATTAATCGATTCGTTTAATGGGAAATCAGACAATTCATTAAGATTTGCCACCAAAGAATTTTGCTTTTACTAGCTGACTGACACAGCGGCACAGGTGTATTATGCACATAAAAGAAAATATAAACTTTGTGAAAAAATGCTTTGAAAAAATCTGGTTTTAATATCAAAGAGTTCCATTTCGCTGCGGTCTCTGCCTGCCTGTCTGTGTATTTTCTGTTTTATTCAGCGCCTAACTTCAAACATTTATTAATAATAGAAATAACAACAACTGCTTGATTTAATTCAGTCTTCAATTGTATATTAACTTATCTTGATAAACTATTTGAAGTGGACATTTTAATTTCGAATTTATCATTTGCCCTGCGTGTGCGTTATTTTTAAATTGGTCTCGCCTATGTTTGTTTGATAGATTCCATAGCCAAGGCAAAAATATTTGAAATATAATTATCTGTGTGTTGATTTAATTTACCAAACCTGCTTTCTGTCCATTCTCTTTCTCTTAATAAACACAAAAATATTCGACAAAGAAGTGTCTGAACATTTATTTCGCATCAAGGCGTCGGATGCTTCTTTAGACAAGGAGAGAAAACAATATTCTATATTATTAAAGACGCTTTTTCGTTTTCAACAAAAAAAATTAGTAGTCTCATTGTCTTTTGTCTTTGTTTATCTACGTGTATATAAGTCTGCTAATTGACTGCGTTTACTTGGAACACTGGAGACTGTATTTGAGAACGGAGAAACTCGTGGGACTGCATTTGAGAAACTGAGAAACTCGTAGGACTGCATTTGAGAAACTGAGAAACTCGTGGGACTGCATTAGAGAAACTGAGAAACTCGTGGGACTGCATTAGAGAAACTGAGAAACTCTTGGGACTGCATTAGAAAGACAGTAGGACTGCATTAGACACAGTAGGACTGCATTAGACAGTAGGACTGCATTAGAGACAGTAGGACTGCATTAAACACAGTAGGACTGCATTAGACACAGTAGGACTGCATTAGACACAAAATGACTGCATTAGAGACACAGTGGGACTGCATAGAGAGACGGTGGGACTTATTCGAGTGGCCTTATTCAGAGGTAATTTTGCATGCTATTCACGTAGACCAGCAGAAAACTGTATGAACTAAAATTAAGTCAGTACTATATTTAGCCATACTACATAGGTTACGAATGGCTTTGATTGGCTGAAAAATGCACCCGCAACAAATAGAGGTACGAAACGCCTGAGGCGAGCGTGGCTTTAAAAGCAGTACAACTTTATTTAGCTGCATTCGAGGCTTGGAATCGAGCAGTTGGGATGTCAGGCTGTGCAGAGCCTCAACTGCCGCGCGATTCAACAGTGGCAGCCGCTGACACGGACTGCTGGCAGGCTTTGAAGCCGGGATTTCACGAGATGTACGGCGCGGAGTTCTGCGAGACTGTTCGGGCAGCTTTTGTTGCTGCCAGCGACTGCCAACGGGTGTACATTGTTGGTGAGGCTGTGGTTGAGTATATGATAGATGGATAGATAGATAGATAGATGGATAGATAGATAGATAGATGGATAGATAGATGGATAGATAGATGGATAGATAGATAGATAGATAGATGGATAGATTAATAGATAGATAGATAGATAGATAGATAAGCTCACCCAGAACCCCTTGTCCTTGCAGGCTGCCTACTACTAAACCTAACAGCCTCGGTGAACCCGGCCCTCACTCGATACTCGCGACGGTTTAGCCGCAATTTGAGAAGCCATGTTGCCACCGCCGCTGCCTCCGCAGCCGCAGGATTGTACACAGTTGATGACGCAATCAATGAAGCAACTGTAGCAGAAAACTCAGTGTCAAGTTCTGTCAGGTTGAGATGCTTTCACTGCAATGCGCTGGTATCGAGCGAAATCATTTCCAACGATAGAAATGGTGAGCAGCAGATCAGCGGGAAGCAGCTGCTGGATTCCGACTGCGATAATCCAGCTGATGAGTTTTATTGGTCAATGCATCGGGCTGCCAGCCCAGCGTGCTATTACGTCCGACTGAGAGATTTTATTGTTCAACACCTGCGGCGGTGAGTCTTTGAGTTAATAGGTAGAGTAATTTATATTTTATAATGACGCAGCCGTTGTAAAAGAACCCTTTAAAGCCGTTAGTCATAGACACCAATTCGATGTAAATAACAAAATTTTTTTATGTAGTCGCTGGCTGTAAAAAGCCGCCAATCATAAAATCCTTTGATGTAGCCGCCCACCAAGCATAACAAAATCCTTTGATGTAGCCGCCCACCAAGCATAACAAAATCCTTTGATGTAGCCGCCCACCAAGCATAACAAAATCCTTTGATGTAGCCGCCCACCAAGCATAACAAAATCCTTTGATGTAGCCGCCAACCATAAAATCTTTCCATGCAGCCGCCAGCAGTAACAATCCTTTGATGTAGCCGCCAGTTATTACATAATCCTTTGATGTTAACTGCCTATCATAAAAATCCTTCGATGTCGTTGCCAGTCAAAACAAAATCCTTTGATGTAGCCGCCAAGCATAACAAAATCTTTTGATGTAGCCGCCAATCTTAAAAATCCTTTGATGCAGCCACCAATCAACAAAATCCTTTGATGCAGCCGTCAATAATAAAAATCCATTGATGTAGCCGCCAATTATGAACATTCCCACAGGCCAATCGCAGACCAGCCGCAGCAGCCCCAGCTGTCCGTCAATCTCGACATTGAAAAATTCCTTCGAGCTCTGCGCAAACTTCGGCGCGACCTCGCCGAATTAACCTCGCTTCGTCTGGCCGCTGATTTCGGCTACGCGCCTCGCGTTGTAGCATTTTGCGCTACGCGCCACTTCATGCGCCACGGTGGCCGGACGCCCGAGCGAGCTGGCGAAATGATCGCCTGCCTGCACACCTGCCAGGATCAGTTCGAGGCCGCTGTGCTTGAGTCTGTCGACGTGTCCGCAGTGCTCAAAGTGCTGTCTCCGCTTTTACTAATTGCGAGACATCCTAACGTTCCTAACCCGCAGTAGTAACCGGAACAGGATGTGTTTGTTTTAAATGTCTCTAAATTAACTCTAGCGGCCCGTTATCTGCAGATTCTAGGAAGGAGTGTTCTAAAAATAGAATCTACACGTATTATATAGGATTTCCTGGAAATTCTCGACCGAAAATGTACATTTTTGCGACTGCGATAAATTTACGAGTAAATTCAGCTTGTTGTTGTTAGAATTTTTTTTCTCAAAGAAGTTATATTCTGAAATATTCGTGGAGGCACCCCACAAAGGTGTAAGCTGTGCTGTTTCAGATGGCGAGGTTGCAGGAGGGATGCCGGGCATACTGTACCCACGCACGAACTTATGTACACTCTCAGTGGATTGGCAGTAGGGAATACAAATCCTGAGTTTTGCCAATCCGGCCGGGATCCCGAGATTAAAAAAGTTTCTAATCTTTGTTGGTGCAATTTTGGTTAACAAAGCCATCTAATCTGATTTTAAAGGGCTTTCAATAATAAAGTAGAACATAGCGCTGTGATCGGAAATAATGAGGAATTGGCCTCTATTGCTTTAGACTCTGTGCACAGGATTTAGAATAATAATTAAATTTGTCTGCGAGTACCAATGCACACTTTTATTAAAGGCAGGGGGGTTGTGTGCACCCTGGCGCACTTTAAGCGACATTGGCACACAACCGGCGAGAGGCATTACTGCCCATTCCGCCGACTCCCCTGAGCAGGCACACAAGCGCGCGGATACGTACACAGGCACACACTCACACAGGAGTGTACAGCGGCCCTAACTTTATTTTATCGTTAGGCATGTACACTGCACTGCGCCTTGGGGGGGTTGGCTCTCAAGGCCGTTAATTGCACGAGCAGAGCCAAGCCGAGATTCCAATTCAGACCCAAATTAATGTGACTGCACTTGGAATCGAGCCTGGGTCGCTGGCACACCAGAGCAGCTGCGCTACCGCTGGGCTACGGCCCCCCTACCATATGCGCACAGTTGCACGTACATTATTACACCTGAAATCTCCTGCTTCAGTTTTGTATCTCTGCAGCCCTAAGCCTTCTCACTAGCCTGCATGTTTAAAAGATTAATAAATCAAAAGCAGGCCAACTGGGTTATGATTTTCACCTGACAGTAGCTCAGCTGCAGATACAATAATTCGAGAATGAATGATTGAATTATTGCAAACCGGGATCAGGATCCCGATGGTCAATCCCGGGATTTTCGAATCCCGGACAAGTGTGATCCCGGGATTTAGAATCCCGGGATTTAAGCATAATTGAAATCCTGGGATTCAGAATAATCCAGAGATTTCGGGATCCCGGGATTGTATTCCCTAATAGGCAGCTGGCTATCATATGGCTGTGAATCGCGCGCGAAAACCCATCATCTGGCCAATTTTCACATGCACCCACAAGCCACAAATGAATATGGATGAATCCAATTGAGTCTACTGTGATTGCCGGCCCGTCTCCGTAACTGCCCCGCAGGAATTAAAGTTTTAAACAGACTGAGTAACAAATAGTAGCAAATAGCACACACTATTAAAAGGTCCGCCCACCCACTCAACCATGCGGTGGTGCAGCAATCTGCGTGGGGAGACTAACTGACACGGACATAAATTACGAGCCTAAGTAAAAACATTCAAAAGTCAACAATTGAACGTTCAATGCAAATATAAGAGAGTCTTGAGTTGGTAATAAACTCAAAATCTATTTGGAACAGTGAAATTCAATGTAAGCCAGTCTGGAGTGGGTGTGTGCGCATACCTTGGGTTCACGTTTATCCAGTATAATCAGTATTCTAATTCGGCTACATACTGAAAAAAAATACATGTGTGGGCGGTCGCATTATATTTATTTTAATAGCTAAATTGATTAGAAAACAAAAAAAAGTTGTGAGTTTTTTTGGCACTCACACACACGCTCACACAGGATGGACAACGGCTCTGATTTTCCAATCAGTCAGCAGGCAGTTGTGCACTCTGTGCCTTGCGAGTTGGCCCTCGTAGCTGTGAATCTTTGAAAGTTACAGAATGTACTTTTAATAAACAGCCAATCCTGCTAATTCTTTTTTGGAGCAAAATCATTTTTCTAAATCCTTCAGACTATTAATGCAAAAACGCGTTACATCTTACTGGTTTATTGTATAATAGTTAAAATTAGAAAGCACATTGTTTTAATATTAATTTTCATTTCAAAGTTTCGTCTTGCCTTTGCTCAATTTTGTCCAATTCTATAGGCGTAGGTGTCTGTCTGTGTGTGCATAGACCAAATTAGGCACAGACCTACCTGTATATAGCTGGTGTGTCACCCAGTGTTTGCCTGTCTCTCTACCCACCGCCCAACAACGCACGCACACTGAAAACTTACGTACAATGTTATAAAATCTACTTCGACTGTTAGCGCAGCTGTCCTTTTCTTTTCTTTTTTGGCTCCTGTTTCTTGTATAAATTAATCATAATTCACGATCGTGCAAATTGCTGACAGTTGTCAAATTAGATGTCAGGAGTTGCCAAATTATAGGTGTCAGGGGTTGTAAAATTAGGTGTCAGGAGTTGTCAAATTATAGGTGTCAGGGGTTGTAAAATTAGGTGTCAGGAGTTGTCAAATTATAGGTGTCAGGGGTTGTCAACTTATAGGTGTCAGGAGTTGTCAAATTAGGTGTCACGGGTTGTAAAATTAGGTGTCAGGAGCTGTCAAATTAGGTGTCACGGGTTGTAAAATTAGGTGTCAGGAGCTGTCAAATTATAGGTGTCAGGGGTTGTCAAATTAGGTGTCAGGAGTTGTCAAATTAGGTGTCAGGAGTTGTCAAATTAGGTGTCAGGAGTTGTCAAATTAGGTGTCAGGTGTTGTCAAATTATAGGTGTCAGGAGTTGTCAAATTAGGTGTCAGGAGTTGTCAAATTAGGTGTCAGGAGTTGTCAAATTATAGGTGTCAGGAGTTGTCAAATTAGGTGTCAGGAGTTGTCAAATTGGGCCTCAAATCGGGGGTGTATTTACTGATATCTTAATGTTGAATTAACGTCTCCAGAGCCTGCAAATGAGACACCAGTTTAAATAAGCAAATCAAAATGCGTCACATACTACTGTTCAGAGCTTAGCTACTTCCAACGCTCAGTAGGGCAAATGCTTAAAACTTGTTTATTTATTGAGAAATAGTAATAATAGTAGTAATATTAGTAATTTAATTCAATACTATAGCAAGATTAAATGTAAGATTGAAAATCTAAAAGCCCACGAAATTGCAAAGTGGAATTCAAATCGAATCAAATCAGGAATAAATTGATATTGAGTGTCGAGCAAACCATCCATAAAAAACAGTAATTAAGCAAATCAGAAACTGCTGTGTCGCTGCACTGCGACTTAAATCGTTCCGAGGTCACGGCAATCTTTGCAGAGTCCATCATGGATCTCTTCCGGCTCCGGCTGAAAGAAATTGAGTTCAATAATAAATTCGCTACCCTGTACGTCTGGTCTAAAATCTATGACACGTGAAGCGTCTCTCACCTGGTGCTTGCCGTTTTCGTTAGTTTCATTGACGTTGTAGCAGCTGCCGGACAGAGCTGGGTTGGAGTAGGACTGAAATTGCAGGCATTGACAGTGTTGCTTTCGACTGGTTTGGGGTTGGAGACAGACAGACAGACAGACATTAAGACAGACAGACAGACAGACAGACAGACAGACATTAAGACAGACAGACAGACAGACAGACAGACAGACATTAAGACAGACAGACAGACAGACAGACAGACAGACAGACAGACAGACAGACAGACAGACAGACAGACAGACAGACAGACATTAAGACAGACAGACAGACATTAAGACAGACACACGAATCGGAGTGACACACACAAATCGGAGTGGCAGACACACGAATCGGTGTGGCAGACACACGAATCGGTGTGGCAGACACACGAATCGGAGTGGCAGACACACGAATCGGAGTGACAGACACGTGAATCGGAGTGACAGACACGCGAATCCGAGTGGCAGACACACGAATCGGAGTGACAGACACGCGAATCGGAGTGACAGACAGTAGCGCCAACCTTCACCAGCTGCGCAGCTGCCGATTGGCCTCCAACAGTAGCCGTGCCCGCGGTCACACCGGCCGCGGCGGTCCTCCAGTTGTCCTCGGCCAGCGGTCGCCACCGGGCCGGGCTGTCCATGCCGAGAGCGTCCGGGTCACCGGCCGGGTACACAGCGGACAGGTAGTGCCTCCGACCATTCCGGCCGATGACAGACGAGGATCGGCGCTGGGCCAAGACGGCGAAGACAATTGCCGCAATTGCTACTAGAAGCAGCAGACAGAATGCAATGCTCAAACCAATGACTGCTGATGACGTTTGCTGCTGATTTGGTTGCGTCTGCTGTAGCTGCTGCAGACAGTCGGGTCCTGAATAACCCGGCTTGCACAGGCACAGTGCCGGGCCATCGCTTGTTCTCATCTGACAGACCCGGTTGCTACCCGGACAGGTGTCGCTTGAGCACAGTTGAGCGCACGAGCTGCCAGACAGTCGCGGGTTCAAATCCGCGTAGCCGGGATGGCAAGCGCAGGTGTAGGCGCCGGTGGAGACCGACGGTCGGCAGGTGGCGTAGCCGGAGCACAGGTTCGCAGTACTGCTACGGCATGGGCTTGCGTCTGAAGTTGGATCGAATTTTGGTCCCCTAAAGCGAGTTAAACAGCTTGTTTCACCGGCCTAAAATGTCTGTTTTGAAGCACCTGAGATCTTATACTGATGTTGTAATTATCGTATTCGCAGAAAGGCTGTGGTCACCCTCAGGGGCGTCGCCATGGATTGTATGGTGGGGGGACAACCAAGAATTCTAAATGTTATACATTATTTTCAGAATTGGTGTTGTCAGCGCATATTTAGCGCAGCAGGCACTCATTTTGGCGCCGCAGACCCTCATTTTGGCGCTGCAGACACTCATTTTGGCGCTGCAGACACTCATTTTGGCGCTGCAGACACTCACTTTAGCGCAGCAGGCACTCATTTTGTGGCACCGCAGACACTCATACTGGCACCACAGACACTCATACTGGCACCGCAGACACTCATTTTGTGGCGCTGCAGACACTCATTTTAGCGTTGCAAGCACTCGTTTTGGCACCGCAGACACTCATTTTGTGGTACCGCAGGCACTCATTTTGGCACCGCAGGCACTCATTTTGGCGCCGCAGACACTCATTTTGGCACCGCAGAGACTCATTTTGGTACCGCAGGCACTCATTTTGGCACCGCAGGCACTCATTTTGGCGCCGCAGACACTCATTTTGGCACCGCAGAGACTCATTTTGGCACCGCAGAGACTCATTTTGGCACCGCAGACACTCATTTTGGCACCGCAGACACTCATTTTGTGGCGCTGCAGACACTCATTTTGGCGCCGCAGAAACTCATTTTAGCGTTGCAGGCACTCATTTTGGCGCTGCAGGCGCTATATTTTGTTGGCACTTATGGCTGTGAATCACAGGACAACCCACCTGGCCAATTTTCGTGCGCACACAGGCCCCAATGAATGCGCGGATATCAATTCAACCGTGCATAAAATATTTGCTCACATTTAACAGTAAGATTCGAGCCAAACGTGGCATTGCTCAGCGTCATGCTGTTGTGCAAAGCTTCCAGCAGTTGACCAGATGAGACAGAGTCCTTAGTTACCGAAGCATTTTGTGGGAAACTTGCCGTCAGTTCAAGCTCAGCGATGACTGAACCCTGACGCAAGGCAGTCAGATTGCAGCCATAGATGGCCAGTTCGAACTGAGGCTGGCCGGAACTTCGAATCGTTCTGAGCACCTGTCAGGATTGCGATTTTTTTGGCGTCGTTGAATTTCAGTGTTTTTGGAGCGCCAGTCTAAACGAAATGGCCTGCTTAGAACACTGTCACTGCCTATTGGCCAACCGCATTGAACCCCCAGAACTGAAATTCCCTCGGAACTGAAATCCAACCGGAAATGATATTCTTAAAGAACTGAAACCCCCCGGAACTAAAATCCCGTGGAATGTACTTTTAAATAAACTCAAAACGATAAGCCTACCTGATCGCACAGAAGTTTGCCCAATCTTCGGCTCTCCTCAGAGTGCAGCTGGCCATGAAGTGTCGCATTCCAGACCAGAGGCTGACCAACCTCATCATTAACCAGCAAGGTTAAATTGTACCAGCGTTCAACTGTAGGTAAGTGTAGACAAGTAAAATTGAAGCAGTTTCAATAGAAAACATTCTCAGTTTGACGCAATAGGACAAGTGCTAAATGACTAGTAATTTAATTGACTTACTATCAGCACACAGATCGCCAACAAAACCCGGTTGACAGTTGCAAACTCGGCTGCCGTTCTTTTCAGATACCGAGCATAGACCATTGTTGCTGCAGTAGTCTTTTTCGCAGGCAGAAAGTCCAGCTAAGGTTGAAGTCAGCACTGCAGAAGTCGATGCTGCAGTTTTGTCCTCAGGTACAGCAGTTGTGTCCGCCGGTGCAGCAGTTGTGTCCTCCCGTTCAGCAGTTGTGTCCACCGGTGCAGCAGTTGTGTCCTCAGGTACAGCAGTGGTCTCCACCGGTACAGGAGTTGCGTCCTCAGGTGTAGCGGTTGTGCCTTCAGATGAAGCGGTTGTGTCTTTAGGTGCAGCAGTTGTGTCCACTGGTGCAGCAGTTGTGTCCTCAGGTACAACAGTTGTGTCTACCGGTGCAGGAGTTGTGTCCACCGGTACAGCAGTTGTGTCTTCAGGTGCAGCAGTGGTGCCCACCGGTGCTGTAGTTGTGTCCTTAGGTGCAGGCGTTGTGTCCACCGGTACAGCAGTTGTGTCTTCAGGTGCAGCAGTGGTGCCCACCGGTGCTGCAGTTGTGTCTACCAGTGCAGGCGTTGTGTCCTTAGGTGCAGCAGTTGTGTCCGCCCGTTCAGCAGTTGTGTCCACCCGTTCAGCAGTTGTGTCCGCCGGTGCAGCAGTTGTGTTCACTGGTGCAGCAGTTGTGTCCACCGGTGCAGCAGTGGTGTCCACCGGAGCAGCAGTTGTGTCTTCAGGTGCAGCAGTGGTGTCCACCGGTGCAGCAGTTGTGTTATTAGATGCAGCAGTTGCGGTATCCATTGGTGCAACTGTTGTGTCCACTGCTGCAGCAGTTGTGTCTTCAGCTACAGCAGTTGTGTCCTCCGGTGCAGCAGTTGTGTCCTCCGGTGCAGCAGTGGTGTCCTTAGGTACAGCAGTTGCGTCCACCAGTGAAGCAGTTATGCCCTCAGGTGCAGAAGTGGTGTCTTCAGGTACAGCAGTTGTGTCTACCGGTGCAGGAGTTGTGTCCACCAGTACAGCAGTTGTGTCTTCAGGTGCAGCAGTGGTGCCCACCGGTGCTGTAGTTGTGTCCTTAGGTGCAGGAGTTGTGTCCTTAGATGCAGCAGTTGCGGTATCCATTGGTGCAACTGTTGTGTCCACTGCTGCAGCAGTTGTGTCTTCAGCTACAGCAGTTGTGTTCTCCGGTGCAGCAGTTGTGTCCTCCGGTACAGCAGTTGCGTCCACCAGCGAAGCAGTTGTGCCCTCAGGTGCAGAAGTGGTGTCTTCAGGTACAGCAGTTGTGTCCATCGGTGCAGCAGTTGTGTCTTTAGCTACAGCAGTGGTGTCCTTAGGTACAGCAGTTTTGTCCACCGTTGCAGCAGTTGTGTCCTCAGGTGCAGCAGTTGTGTCCTTAGGTACAGCAGTTGTGTCCGTAGTTGCAGCAGTTATATCCTCAGGTACAGCAGTTGTGTACACCGTTGCAGCAGTTCTGTCCTCAGGTGCAGCAGTTGTGTCCGCCCGTTCAGCAGTTGTGTCCGCCGGTGCAGCAGTTGTGTCCACCGGTGCAGCAGTTGTGTCCACCGGTGCAGCAGTTGTGTCCACCGGTGCAGCAGTTGTGTCCTCAGCTGCAGCAGTTGTGGTATCCATTGGTGCAACTGTTGTGTCCACTGCTGCAACAGTTGTGTCTTCAGCTACAGCAGTTGTGTCCTTAGGTACAGCTGTTGTGTCTTCAGGTGCAGCTGTGGTGTCCTTAGATATAGCAGTTGTGTCCACCAGTGAAGCAGTTGTGTCCTTAGGTACAGCAGTTGTGTCCTCCGGTGCAGCAGTTGTGCCGTCAGGTGCAGAAGTGGTGTCTTTAGGTACAGCAGTTGTGTCCACCAGTGAAGCAGTTGTGTCCATCAGTGCAGCAGTTGTGTCTTTAGCTACAGCAGTTGTGTCCTTAGGTACAGCAGATGTGTCCTCCGGTGCAGCAGTGGTGTCCTTAGGTACAGCAGTTTTGTCCACGGTTGCAGCAGTTGTGTCCTTAGGTACAGCAGTTGTGTCCTTAGGTACAGCAGTTGTGTCATTAGGTACAGCAGTTGTGTCCTCAGGTGCAGCAGTTGTGACCTTAGATACAGAAGTTGTGTCCACCAGTGCAGCAGTTGTGTCCACCGGTGCAGCAGTTGTGTCCTCAGGTGCAGCAGTCGTGTCCTTAGGTACAGCAATTGTGTCCACCGGTGCAGCAGTTGTGTCTTCAGATGCAGCAGTGGTCTCCACCGGAGCAGCAGTTGTGTCTTCAGGTGTTGCTGTGGTGTCCACCCGTGCAGAAGTTGTGTCCTCAGATGCAGCAGTTATGTCCTCAGATCCAGCAGTTGTGTCCTCAGATCCAGCAGTTGTGTCCTCAGATGCAGAAGTTGTGTCCTCAGATGCAGAAGTTGTGTCCTCAGATCCAGCAGTTGTGTCCTCAGATCCAGCAGTTGTGTCCTCAGATGCAGAAGTTGTTTCTTTTGGTGAAGCTGTGGTGTCCGCTGGTGCAGCAGTTGTGTCCTCGGGTTTAGATGTAACGTCTACTGGTGAAGCAGTTGTGATCAGCAGCGCCGCATTTCTGTTCACCGGTACAACAGTTGTGTCCACTGGTGCAGCAGTGGTGTTCACCGATGTAGTTACTTGGGCGTTGGTCACCTTTCCACCTATACAGAAATGAATGTTTTTAATTACGCAATGATTATTTTTTGATGAACTGGTAGCTTTGATTGCAATTTGAATGCTGAACAAAAAATCACAAAAAATGAAACTGGCTTACCCAAAATCAGGGATGCTATAGCAAACAATACAAATAGTTTCATTTTTAGTTGGTATCGCAAGATACGTTAATGAAAGCTATGTTTGCAATGAATCGAATGAATAGTCAGATATAAACTTACTTCCATCAGGAGTCTACATGTACAATATATATGGGCTTCTTGTCCCCCACGTGCCCGTCGCTTAATGCCTTTTACGGCCGTTCGCATGTTGCTCGAGGTGAGACACGTTGAGGCTGCATTCGTGCCAGCTATAATTAGTCTATAGCATATATGACGCAGGATTGCCTGCTCAGATACCAGTATCAGACAGTGGGTAAGACACGCACTTTGTCTTCTTTACATGATTTAATGCAGTCCCACTGTCTCTCTAATGCAGTCCCACTGTCTCTCTAATGCAGTCCCACTGTCTCTCTAATGCAGTCCCACTGTCTCTCTAATGCAGTCCCACTGTCTCTCTAATGCAGTCCCACTGTCTCTCTAATGCAGTCCCACTGTGTCTCTAATGCAGTCCCACTGTCTCTCTAATGCAGTCCCACTGTCTCTCTAATGCAGTCCCACTGTCTCTCTAATGCAGTCCCACTGTCTCTCTAATGCAGTCCCACTGTATCTCTAATGCAGTCCCACTGTCTCTCTAATGCAGTCCCACTGTCTCTCTAATGCAGTCCCACTGTCTCTCTAATGCAGTCCCACTGTCTCTCTAATGCAGTCCCACTGTGTCTCTAATGCAGTCCCACTGTCTCTCTAATGCAGTCCCACTGTCTCTCTAATGCAGTCCCACTGTGTCTCTAATGCAGTCCCACTGTCTCTCTAATGCAGTCCCACTGTCTCTCTAATGCAGTCCCACTGTCTCTCTAATGCAGTCCCACTGTCTCTCTAATGCAGTCCCACTGTATCTCTAATGCAGTCCCACTGTCTCTCTAATGCAGTCCCACTGTATCTCTAATGCAGTCCCACTGTGTCTCTAATGCAGTCCCACTGTCTCTCTAATGCAGTCCCACTGTGTGTGTAATGCAGTCCCACTGTGTGTGTAATGCAGTCCCACTGTGTCTCTAATGCAGTCCCACTGTCTCTCTAATGCAGTCCCACTGTCTCTCTAATGCAGTCCCACTGTGTGTCTAATGCAGTCCCACTGTGTCTCTAATGCAGTCCCACTGTGTGTCTAATGCAGTCCCACTGTCTAATGCAGTCCCACTGTCTAATGCAGTCCCACTGTGTCTCTAATGCAGTCCCACTGTCTAATGCAGTCCCACTGTCTAATGCAGTCCCACTTTCTAATGCAGTCCTACTGTCTAATGCAGTCCCACTGCCTCTAATGCAGTCCCAATGCCTCTAATGCAGTCCTACTGTCTAATGCAGTCCCACTGTCTCTAATGCAGTCCTACTGTGTCTCGAATGCGGTCTTAGGCTTGTGCAGAATTCATACAACGTTGGCTGAAAAACAGGCCATCTATAACTGTACATGGGGATGTACATGCAACTGGGAGTAATAATTTAACGTATTTGAATATTTTTTCGTCATCAAATTATTTAAAGCATGATTTTCTTTGGCATGAAGAAGTCAGTTTTACACGAAAAAAACAAATAACAGAAAAAGAAATTCTTTCATAAATGATTTCTTTTTTTTAAGCAGCAAGTAATTAACTCAGATAAATGTTTTACTATCAATAAATAATAGCTCTTTTACAATTTTTCAATAAATATTACAGATTGTAGCGACTACTTTAACTAGTAACTAGCTCGATCATTTGCTACTATAAAAATAAAATATTGTTTTAGCTTGCATGTACACCAGAAATCTCACAAGCTTAAACAGCTGAAAAATTCTTTTTCATCGTCGAATTCGTTAAAATAATAAATTTCGAGCCAGCAGCAAAAGTGAAAAGTCATTGTTCTTAAAAAAATAGAAAAAATGAGACTCCAAAAGTGTGGTCATCCAGTTGAACTTGGTAGAAAAAAAAACACAACAGACTTCCAGCAATACAGCCGTAAAATTCAAGCAGGTCTGTAATTAATTACTGACTGTCTTCTGCATGACAAAAAGGTCAAATAGAATTTTCCATTGCCCTATGCTTAAACAAACTTTAAAAAGCACTTTTACGAGAGCCAAAGAGCATTCGAAGGAGTCGCTGAAATCATAAGCTTTGTGCAAGTATCACAGATACAAAAATAACTAGATGGGCCACTCAGGCAGATATACTTAGTAAAACAGCTTTCTACTTTCAGTTCAGTAGAAAAGAGGAATACACAAGCTATTGTATAAAAGTAAAGGCAGCTGAAATTACTTTATAAGTTTAGAAGCCCAAGCTAGCAGGCGTAAACAACTTGCTAATTGGTTCAGCAATAATGTACATTGGCCAGTCTACTGAAATGTACATGGCTGCTTTAGGCGAGAAAGGCAATAAAAATTGGGGTGGGGCTGGGGGGTAGTGTGGGGAGGCGCGGTTGGAGGGTTTAAGGCTGTGGGTAAGAGCCAATTTGCCTTGGCTTTCAAAATACATTAAAAAGCTACAGTTTAACTTACTACTGAACTGAAGTAGCTTACACGAAAATGTGCTGAGTGGCCCATATACTTATTCTAGTATCTGTGGCAAGGATAAAAAATAACAATAAACAGAATAAGTACAAGTATAAGTCTACCAATAAAGTACAAAAAGGAATAATAAAGTATGCGCGTCTATGTAATTTTGTAGCGAAGAATCCATGCGAAGAACGCATTAGCACAAGAGCCGCGCACGAGCAGTGGCACACAGACGGGCATAAACGCGTAGATTTTCTAACTTTAAACTTTAAATTTGAAAAACAAAGTTCAAATAAATGGCCCCAAGTGGAGTGTAAAACTTTAGTTGATAAAGTTAACTGATATAACTTTTCAGCACAAGTCAAAATTGAATTGTTAAGTTATGGTACAAAAACTTTAAGTCGAAAGTTAACTAATATAAAAAATCAAGTACGACAAAATGTCACGTCAAGGCGCTGGCCGGATGCTGCTGGTGAATACGTACAATACTAACTAACAACAACGACAAAACCAAACGTGGGACAATGTCGCAGACCGCGTTTCAAGGCGAACGTCGGCCGCACCGCCGGCTGTGTCTGGCAGTCGACGAAACGCCGAGTGCGCGCCTGAACCGCCGGTAGGGCGCCTGCAGCGTCAGCAGCAGCACCTCCTGCACCGGCTGCGGGCAGTACGACTCGGCTCGGATGATGTGGCCTGCCAGCTGGAGTCGCCGACGGCGCAACAGGTCGCTTGGACGGACCAGGCTGGCGCGGTGATACAAAGCCGCGTTGGTCACTCGCTCGTAGCCGATCTTGAAGGCGGCGCGCAGCAGGCCAGCGTGCGCCGCGTGAACTTGATGCTCGAGCGACTCCGTCAGCATCCAGGTCTCGGCGTTGTACAGCAGGACAGCCTGGAACAACGCCGCCCTTTGGCGGTCAGGTAAGGCCTCGGACTGCAGGACTGCCCTCACAGAACGAAAAGCAGCCCAGGCAAGCCCGCGGCGACGCCGCAAATCCTCGCGGACGCCGGGAACCAGACCGCCGAGGTAGACGAACTGCTGACAGCGCAGAAGCTTCGTCTCCTGCCCGTCAGCGCTTCGGCAAAAAATAGCAGCCTAGATGTCGTCCGACATGCAGAGCACAACGGTCTTCTGCGTGTTGACCACTAGGCCGACACTCGCCGAAAAGCTGGCCAGCTGGTCCAACTGGCGCTGGGTGCCCTCGACGGTCGAGGACAGCAGGGCGAGATTGTCGACGCAGCCAAGCACGTTAAGCCGCCTCTCCGGTTGGCGTCGACCCATGCGTCGCTGCAGCAGGAAGCCGTCGTCGTTAGAATGAAGGGCAGTCCGCAGCATCCAGTCAAGCACCAGGACGAACAGGAATGGCGCAAACAAACGATCTCCCTGAAGCACCTCAGAGGATGCCTCAAAGAACAGGTCGTCCGACCAGAGACCAGCTGATGCGAATATACGAGATGACGCGATTATACGAATATTTTTTCAACTATTTGAAACTGTTAACGCCGTTAAAAATGTGGCATCTCAGGCGGAGAAGGATTATCGGTAATAACAACGGGCAAAGTTGTCTGCTCAGCCAATACTGGGCGCAAATTATCTCTGACAGGCTGTCTCTGGGTAGACGAATCCATGGTATCCATAGTACGCCTGTGTACTTGGTCGGAGCTTGGATTTCTAAAAACCCGACCGGAAGGAGCCCTGATGGATGATCTGGCGCCGGCTTCGCCATCCGATCTGGAACCCAGATCTTCGTGTAGAGAGCCGCAATCAAAAGACGAGTTACCGGAGCTTCCATTGGCTAAATTGTTAGAGAATGCTTCACTGCAATGGACTGACACGTTGCTAACAGCAGCACTGGCTCCGTTTGGGCTGGAGCTATTGCTTCTGACTGGTGTAGCGACAGCAGCTTCCACGACGCTTGAATGTGAAGATGACCCGTGAACTTCACCGGAATCTTCTGGGCTTTCTCGAATTGACGAAGCTCGTTCTAATGGTGGCGTAGGCTCCTGGTGAACGTCAGCATTGATGGACAAGGTTTGGTGTCCGCTGACAGACGTGGGAACCGATACAAAAGGCTCAACAACTGAAGCTTCGTCATTCATGGACTCGGAGTCTGAATTACGTACGAGCTCCAAGTCATTATTGGTCGGGACGTTCAAAACCGTAGTTTGATCATTTTCAGCTTGTGACTTTTCTTCTTCGTTGAATTTCGTATCAGTAAACGGATTAAGAGGAATGCCAGCTTCGTTATCGCTTGTCCTACGTTTCTTCTTAGACTTGAATCTCTTACACAAGGGACAAACAATTATGACTACAATAACAATAACAATTCCACAGATCACAGGTATCTGCCACGAAAGACTGCTGTTATTCAATGTAGATGTAACTGTTGTCTGAGATGCAACTGTTGTCTGAGATGTAACAGTTGGCTGAGGTGTAGATACTGACTGTGACTGCATTTGAACTAATGGAGACCTACGAAAAAATTCTGTGCACCGCATTGAATCATTGATTTTCTTGCACTTCGAGTAATCAACTGGTTTTATAGGGTCGCTGCAACGACTCTCGATGGTTGAGCATGGCTCGCAAGTGCAGCCAAGCCCTATGTATTGAATAGTAGAGTTGCATACAATTTTGCAGCTTGGATCGATTGCATAGCCAATAACGCTCTTTGTAAAGATTGTTATTATAAAGCAGAGGTAGAAGAAAACCCGGATTATTAATTGTAACTTCATTAGAAAATTCCTTATCAGAAATATAGGAATTAGATGTGTGCTTAATATTTTATCTAAGCAGAAAGTTGATATAGATGTACATAACAGAGTCTACAGAGGCACTAGCAAAATAATTTAACCTAGAAACTGGACTTTGTTATATCTATATGCATCTATAGAACTTCTATAGTATTGAAATGTTAATTTTTTATTATAAGATCAATCACAATTATGCCAAGAAAAATATTCCTTGCTTTGGAATTTTATAAATAGACATTTTTAATATTTGGTAATTATTGAATCAGTTTAGTGAATAAAGAACAATACAAAATGCAATGACTTTATACTCCTAGCCATAAGGTTAAATGGCTATAGTTCTAAATAACTATAGGCAAATAATATAGCTTAAAAGATAGGGTCATAGTTGATATTACAGAGAAATTAGATTATACTAAATAAATACTTAAAAGTAACAAAATTTAATAGCTTGTATAAATGTTTGATTAAAAAAATACAAACCCAGGGACTACTCAAACACTGGGATGGGAAACTAGGGATTTTTTATGAGGCTAGTCTTTTAGCAGCAGTAGAAAAATAACCATAGTCAACAAAGTAACATAGCTTTGCTCTAATGAAAATAAGCCAGCCAGCCTTGTCAGCTACTAAAAGACTAGCCTTGTAAAAATTCCTAGTTTCCTATCCCAGTGTTTGAGTAGTCCCTGTACAAACCCTTAATAATACATTAAGTCATTTATTAAGATAGGATATATAGCCACACATCCTTATATAGGCTCAGCCTCTAAAAATCATTCACATTAATCATTACATATGAATTAATGACAATAAATGCATAAAATTGCACTATAAGTATAAAAACCTATATGAGATTTCAAGAATGTCTTTTTTATATTTCTAATACATAGTATATACCAATGGTATGACAAAATAAATAGAAATATAACATTTTATACCTACTAAAAGAATATTGGCCTTATAAGATTACTTACTATTTATTGTAATTTTAACAAAAATCAAATTGATTTTATATATATCTTTCTAAGTTCTTTTAGGAATATAAATAAATATCACAATTGCTAGCTAACCTAGAAAAATACAAAAATCTTTCTTGAAATCTTGAAAAAAAAGAAAAATCTTGAAAAAAAGCATACTTATTGATAAATCTATGTCTTTAAAACAAATCTAATTTTGCATAGAAAGACTGATTTGAATAGGCTCTTTCTAGGGCCTAATAAAACTAGAAAACTAGAAGTATTGCCATTAACTAGGCTTATTTAGCTTTTTTTCAATAATTATCAATATTTTGTAGGTCCATAATAGAGCAACATTGAACATCAAAGCATATTATTACAAGTACATAGTAGAAGCCTGGGCGAAGAATATAGCCTTTTTTACACATTAGTCATGGGCCTTAAATGTAGTAAAATGGGCTAGGCATAAACGAATTTATTGTAGATTAAATAGGAGGCACTTTCATTTTGAATGCTATGCCATTGTTAGATATTGGATTTTTGTCATCCAAAAAGCAGGACAAAAAAGTGAAATATTTTATGAAAAAATGCTTCGGCCAAGACATGATAATAAACATGATTATTCATTGAGAGTGCAAAAGATCTTGACTAAAAAATTAAAAGCTCTAGTCAAAGTCAAGTGACAAATCAAAGACAGTCAGTAACAGAAAATAAAAGCTATAAAAGTAAAGTTTAAGATATTAATTGGCAGCTTTATAAATTAAATCACTCAAAATCGATAAAAAAAACACAGATGAAAAAACTACTTGGTTCTTGGCTTCCAACATGGAACTAAAAAGTCAGCTTCAGCCTTAAGTACGAATCCTCTCGGTACAAGGTTGTACCGAGTACGGCACGAAAATTGAAATTTACTAACATTGCGGGCCATTTCTGTTAGCAAATGAGAAGTAAAAACTTCATATTATTTTAAAATTAAAAATAATTATCTACAGGTCTAAATTTACTGTAACAAATTTACGCTCGTACTTCCGTCGAATATAAATGATTTTTGTTTAAGGTATTCATTGTTGCAGACACCGTTAGCCTTCACTTGTTCTTTTCATTGCCGATAGCATAACGAGAACATTGAACGACTGAAATACCTTTTTATGTGTAATATTAAACGCCGTTTGATTCCAGTTCTTTGTTGAGAATCTTTATTTTCAATTCATGTACCTTTTACTAGATTCATTATTTACTATTATCGTCTCCGGCCACTGCTTCCATTTGTATGTTTACGATAGATTTCTTCAGAGAAGCAGGTTTAAATGCTTGCTTTTCTAGCGCTCCAGAGAAAAGTAAACTTGCTCTTTGCGGGAAACTTTGTGCTACTCCTGTCTTATTTAATCGCATAGAAAAAATAGCCGTCGTCGCATGCATGTAAACTTTCATCGGTTCGTACATAAGTACATGCATGTACATGTATAGAATCGAATCGCAATTTTTACGTTTAACCAAATATGCAAGTAAAATCCTGTGAAAATAGTGCACTCTGACGTGATCTTGGATGATTGGATCTCGAGATGCATTGCCTAATAAAATTTGCACGATCTGCGATCGTGCTGGCAATGCTTAATGAGAAGTCTGAGATCGAGAATCAGTTCGGAACTTTCATTTTGCTTTTTCCATTTTTGTAATCGGTTACAGTTAGAACTTACTTATGGTTCCGCGGAGTCCCTTAAATCTTTTCAAAATTGCCTCTGATCTGTTGTATTTGTAATTACACTGTAACACGGGTCCGTAAATACTCCGGGCCGCGGACAAGCGGCCATCGAAGCCTCTAATCGGCTCCCGGGTCCTTTGAAACTTTGAAATTTAGTAATCTGGCCTGCTCAAGGTTTGTCTCTTCTCAGCTTTCTCTTTTTTGTCTCTCTCTCTCTTCTTTCCCTCCTCTCTCTCTCTCTCTCTCTCTCTCTCTCTCTCTCTCTCTCTTTCTCTCTCTCTCTTTCCCTCTCTTCGATCTTCTCTCACATCAATTCTTTTTTCCCGATCTACTTTTGTAGTGCGATGCACAATAATGGCGAGCGCAAATATCTCGCTTGCCTTATTCAAACACTGCCTTCCGATGCAAATTAAATCATTGTTGACGCTGGCCCGGCGGGGCTGCTGGCCTAGCTGGGTGCACTTCTATCGCAGACGCAATTTGGGCGGGAACCAGGCTAGCCCATCGCATACGCTAGTCGGACACTGTCAAATATCGAGCAACGCTATTCATAAACAAAGTTACAGAGAAATTAAAGATGCATTGGCTGTGAAGTTCGGCTGTCTAAGTTTCAATTCTATCTCCACAGCGCGCCGATATTCACGGTGCAAACGGACAACAAGCCACTGGTTGCTCTGTTCGGCAGCATGGTTCGAGACCTTTCCCAAGAATCGAAGGGATGGCATTGCGCATTTAGCATCTGAAATTCACAGTTGAGTACCAGCCGGGCCCGCTCAACCTGGCAGACGTGCCTAGCTGGCAGCCCCTGCCGACACCCGCCCGAATGTGGGCAAAGAGCTGGATGCCCTTTCCATCGCCGCTGTTGTGCAGGCGGCCGTACGTCCAAATGTGCTGTCGATCGCCAGCTTACAGGAGAGATCGCGAAAGGACACACCAATTCAAGCGGCGATTCGCGCCTTGGAGACAGGGCGTTGGAGTCTGGAGTCAGCAGAACGGCGGTCGCTGCATGCGCTGCGTCAGGAACTGTGCAGTGGGCGGGGTGCTCCTACGGGACCAGCGAATCGTCGTCCCGGTGGCGCTCCGACGGCTGGTACTGGATCTAGCGCAACGGCCGGCACCAGTGCGTACGCAAGACGCTGGGACCGGCTGAACACCAAGGTCTGGAACTTTTCAAATAAAGATGGAGCGCTTCGTAGCCGTGTGCCAGGCCTGACTGGCCGCTGAATCCGACGCCTATCCCGAATGCGGCATGGCTGACGCTCGGTGCGGATCTGCTCGGACCCATTCAAGGCAGCATACTGCTAGTCTGCGTCGATCAATACTTCCGATTTTCCGAGGTGAAGGTCAAACGTTAGTCACTGACAATGGTCCACCGCGTTCGCTTCAGCCCAGTTTAAGAGCTACGGAATCCGTCAGCTCCTCATCATGAATCGTTCCATTAAGAAGGTGGTGCGCTCTGCAATTGCACAGAAGCGCGACTGGAGAGCGGCCATTGACGAGTTGCTGCTGTCCTTTCGATGCACGCCTTAGCGAACAACTGGACCGGTGGTCAAATCATGGACCGGCAGCTTCCGCGCAGCGCGAAGCAGCTCGAAAGACGCAATGCGAACGGATTTAGACAGACCAGAAGCGACTGGCGAGATCGCACAAGCTCAAGGTTTGCGACACTGAATCCGCTCAAGGAAGACACGCCGTTCGAGTGGGACCCCTGGCTTATCGATGAGGAGATCAAGGCGGACTCGGTGACGATACGACAGGGTGACAGAGTTTGGCGGCCAGCTGAACTAAGTTCTGCGTGGCGCATTGCTCGAACAGTTGCCGATCTCTCAGGTTGTGATCAGTCAACAATTTGCTCAGGATGCTCGCAGGTGGGAAAACACGACGAGAAAAGCAGATTGAGGGATTCCTCGGCGGTTCTGGAATAGTTGCCATCCAAATGAAGGAGGGAGTTGCACTGGGCGAAGTTTGTCGTGTCTGAGGGACTTCACCAGCCGGGCTGTGGGATGCTGGCCCTCCAAACCAGCGCAGAAAGCCTTCCAGGTGTCCTTTTTGGCCTTCCGGATACAGCTCTTGTAGGTTCTCAAACCTGAGTGGTAGATCTCCCAGTCTTCTGGGGTGTTATTCTGGTTGGCCATCCGATGCAGCCGACGGGAGGTCTTTTTCAAACGGGTGAGATCTTTATTCCACCAAAGTGAGTACTTCTTCCTACTGACAATAAGAGGGGCGTTTTTCACCGTGGCCGCATTTAGCAGCTCGACAAGCTTGTTGCAACGGGCTTCAATGCTCGGGATTGCTTCGCAACCGTTCAGGTCTTCGGCCGGTTCGCTGCTGATCAGAGACTCAAGGTCCCTTCTGAAGCCAGCCCAGTCCGCTCTTTTTAAATTGGGACGGTTCGCCTTGGTGACGCGAGCGCCGCCAGCTGTGACACTGAAATGGATATAGAAATGGTCCGAGAGCGAGGGGGATGTCGTCCAAAGGACTACTCAAGTTGTCCTTGATGTCGTCTCTGACCATCCAATTTTGAATCCGGTTAAGGATGTTACTGGACGCAAGGGTGAGATCAATGACCTCTTTCCTGCTAACGTTCGCAAAGGTGGGTTTGCGCCCTTTAGTTGCAAATGTGCAGATTCGAGGTGTTAATGAAGTTAATAAGCATACTACCACTGAGGTTAGTGTTACGGCTAGCCCACACAGTGTTGTGAGCATTCGCATCGCAGCCAATAATGAGGTTTTTGTTCTCGATGTTACAGAAATTGGCGAGATCCTGCAGGAGGGGTGACGGAAGTTCATTCTGAATATCCATGTACACGGACGAGAAGATCATCCCGTTCACGGTGAAGGTACAAATGTCTTTATTGCAAAACATCGGCATGAGCATGGCTGGGAGCTTGCGCTTGACCAGGGCAATGGCTCTAGGGGTTTCACGTCTAGAGAGGGAGAGGATCTGGTAGCCTTTCGGCAGCAGGGTGGGCTTACCCTCACGGTGTAGGGCTGCTGAATGAGGTAGATGTCCACACCGGTGCCACCAAGGGTGTCGGTCAGGCTGCTGGAGGCTGCGACCGGGTGGCGCAGGTTGATCTGCACAATATGCAGGTTAGGATCACTGTTTTGCGTGAGCGTGGTAATATCATAATTGGGCCCACCCGGAGGGTTGGCCCTCAGACGGTCACGCCTCATCATAGATGATCTGGGCATGGCGGTGGTGCGCTTCCTCCTCGGGATGAGGTGGAAGATTATCTTCCATGCACCAACGTAGGCGGCGTGGTCGTTACCTTGCATGTAGCGCTCCCAGTCGGCAGAGAGGCCCATGTAGAGGGTTTTTCCGTTGCCATCTTTGGCCGGCACCTCCTTGAAAGCCCGGAGGCCGTCCGCAGGCAACTCGGGTGCTTGGCGACAAGACGACCGCGGATCTCCTCGATCGTCCTAGCCCCTGAATAGAAGGCCCTGTACCTCTTACAGGGAGGCGGAGGGCGAGCCTTCTCAACGACCAGCTCCGGGAGCTGTGCCTTGGAAGTACCCCAGTCGATGCTGGGCAGGTTAGCTAAGGCGGTGTTCGAATGTTCTTCGCTCTTAAAGGCGAGAATGAGATTGCTATTGGCGTATCTAACAGACTCGACCTCAACACCGATATGGTCGTTATCCCAGAGGAAGTCGTCAGCATGGGCGACGGCGCCTTCCATCTGGGCATCGCTCAGTGTCCCACTGGCCGCGCGGACACAGATTTTATGGAGGGGTAGCAACCGCGGGGTTCACGGAGAGCTGCGGGAGTTGCCGGCTCCCTAGCCGGAAAAGATTTTTGCTCAGAATCCATAGAGAATAGCTGAAACGGGGAAGAAACACAAATTAGAAAAGGCAGACCTACCGCTCAGGGACTGGATATACACCCAGTCAGCCAGAGGCTACCCCCTGCCACGGCGAACAGCAGGAAGGCTTTGGGTTACCGTCTTAGCCCAGGATTGCTCCCAGGCGACCAGGCGAGGCTCCGGCAGGCCCCCGTTTCACACTCCACAAGATCAGGGGGCGGGAGGCCGGCTACGGGCTTGGCACACAAACGCCAGGTCGGGTTGACAGCCGACGCCCGAGCCTTCCCCCGCAGGTGCGGCCCTCGAGAACCCATGCGGTACCAGTTGCAACTATGGGCTGTCGATGGGTAGTTGGCGCTTAGCCAGCAGCCAACTACTTAGCAGCCACCTGCCCTGCAAAAAAGCAGCAGGGGGGATCCGTCCTCCACCAGCAGACCAAAACGAAGAAGCTGGACGCTTCCACGCCAAGCCAGAGCGAAAGAGGAGGGGGAAAAGCCTCCTCGAAAAACGAAAAACGAAAAAAACTAAAAACAGAGTCCCTCGGTTTAAGTTGCCATTTCTAATAGCGCCGGGGTCTCCTGGTAGTGTCACTGTCTCCTGGTAAGTCACTGTCTCCTGGTAGCATCGGGTCTCCTGGTAGCGCCTCTGTCTCAAAAGTTCAACAGAATGAAGAGCAGCGGCAAAACCGGCAGTTAAACTCGCGCCAACTGGCATGCACTGCTTCATCAGGCCAAGGCCAAGGAGCCTGAAGAGCAACAGTTAGCGATGTAGTGGTAGTAGAAATTTCGTAGAATTTATAACTTTGTTTGTAAAACAGTTTGCAAAAAAGATGGCTTAAGCGATGTCTTCAAGAAGAGAAACTTGGGTTCCCAAATGAAACGATATAGGTGTAAAGTTGCTCGCTTGGCAAGTAAGATGAATAGGAAGGCAAAAATCAACATTTAATGAATTTAATTGAACGACTCGTTTCGCACGATACTGTGCATCTTCAGGTTTATTTTTGAGCGAAAGAAACGAGCGAGATCGGCAGTAAATAAATACAAAATTTTGGGGTGTAAATTCAATCCATATTTGAAGTACATGTTTGTTGGTCCAAAAGTCGAGAGGCAAAGTGCAGGCCCGGAATGATAGCGATATAGTTAGAAGTATATAATGTACATCTAGTGTCCCCTCCCTCAGAACACACGGAGAACATGTCCCGCGCCACTGTGTCGGAGTTGAGTGTTGAGGTTGGGGAATGCGCTTTAATGTACAGCGCTTCAAGTATCTGGAGTTTGGAGTCAAATGAGCATTGATCAATGTCTTTGAAGCGCTCTTCGGGTTTGCAGTTGGAGCAACTATTACACTCTAAGAGATGGTTTTGGATAGCCGACGGTTTCAGCCAGTGCTCCCTGATTCTAGTGTGCAGGTGCCTTTTTGTCTTCCCCACGTAGGAGACGCTCTGGTCATCAGAGCAGTTGAACTGATAAACGACACGAGTACGAAGAGCACAGGGAACACGTGACTTCAACCGACCGACAAAGTTGCCAACCTTAGCAGAACGAAAGATGACACGGATGTTGCAATTAAGCGAGTTGCGGAACAATTTGCAGATTTTATTTTTGAAAAGTTAAGAAGGATAGCCAAAGAAAGGGAGGACAAGAGTTGGTTCGTTGAGATCGATGGGATCAGCTTTAAGGCTTTTGGGTGATTTTAAGTGGGAGACCAACAATTGACCTCTGCAACTTGACCGCCGCAATTTGACCGCCGCAATTTGACCGTCGCAATTTGACCGCCGCAATTTGACCGCCGCAATTTGACCGTCGCAATTTGACCGCCGCAATTTGACCGTCGCAATTTGACCGCCACAATTTGACCGTCGCAATTTGACCGCCGCAATTTGACCGTCGCAATTTGACCGCCGCAATTTGACCGCCGCAATTTGACCGTCGCAATTTGACCGTCGCAATTTGACCGTCGCAATTTGACCGTCGCAATTTGACCGCCGCAATTTGACCGCCGCAATTTGACCGCCGCAATTTGACCGCCACAATTAGACCGCCGCAATTTGACCGCCGCAATTAGACCGCCGCAATTTGACCGCCACAATTGACCGCCGCAATTTGACCGCCACAATTAGACCGCCGCAATTTGACCGCCGCAATTAGACCGCCGCAATTTGACCGCCACAATTTGACCGCCGCAATTTGACCGCCGCAATTAGACCGCCGCAATTTGACCGCCGCAATTTGACCGCCGCAATTTGACCGCCGCAATTTGACCGCCGCAATTTGACCGCCGCAATTTGACCGCCGCAATTTGACCGCCGCAATTTGACCGCCGCAATTTGACCGCCGCAATTGCCGGCAATTTGGTGTTGAGCACCAGTAACGGAAATGAATGAAAACGGAACGGAATGAACATAACGGAATGAATGAAAAATTTCATTTCCGTTAACGGACGGCCGTTAAGATTTTCACTAACGGATTAACGAATATGCGTGAATAATTTCGTAAGTTAATGACAAATTTATCGTTAACGTTTAAGACAATGTCAAGTGTGAAACCAAAAAGTAAAAAAGAACGAGAAAAAAACATATATAAATATACTATAGATTACAAATAAGAAATAACTTGTACATAATAAGGAGCGAGAGCAAGAAGTTAAATATATACAATTTAACGGATATACAAATTTAATTTATAACAGTCGTGAAAGTTTGTATTATTTTTTCTTAGGTTTTGAAAAAGAATTAAACATCGTTTTTATTTATTTTATACGCATTCTTCTCTCATGGTGCCTATTGGGATGTATTCTCACTGTCTATAGTGTGGGTCTAGCGGTTTGGGTTCTTCAGCTCTTTCTTCGATCTATTAGGCAGTCAGAGAAAACCGTATAAACTGATGGGATCTCCTATAGTATCTAGGCTGCATTTGAATCGCACGAATATTTCGCTTTGCGTAGCTTTCAAGACAAATGATTGATTTTAAGACTTAGATTTGAGCCAACTTGATAATCCAGAGACCAGCACAAATAGAGCGGGTTAGGATCTGAACTCGCGCAAAAGAAGAGCGCCGCTCCAGTTTGAGATGGGCGTCTATTTTATACCGATTGGAATTTTTAACCCTCTTCCCCCGCCGCCGGTGGGACGTCTTTGCGTGGTTAGCAACGGAGAGCGGTTGTAAGCAATAAAAATCTGGGACTCAGTCCCCAGCTAGTTGTACACGAGTTTACTTAGTTCTAGTAGGTTGCTAAGTGTGTGGGTTAGAGATTATTCGGGGTTTTGCTAATCTATGTGTTGAGTTGGATAAATTTTGGGATAGAAAGCTGATTATAGAAAAAGAGCTTCGTTTTCCTTCTCTTAACTTTGTCCATGGATGATTAAACAGTCCTCTCTCTCTCTCTCTCGGTTGTCGAGCTACTTGGGGTTGATCTCGCCTTCTTGGGCAGCTCCAGCTAGGTTGAATAGGAGTCCGTGGGCGGGCCCGTCTGATTCCTCCTCCAAAGTTCGTCAGGTTGAGGCGTTGAGGCGGTCAAATTGCGGCGGTCGAATTGTCGGCGACGAAATGTCAGTGAGAGACTTTGCGAAAGTACATGTAAGACTAGCTAACTAGGTTACGAGCGTACGTATGTTTTGTTGCACTTCTGCACATCTGCAGACTGCTTGGTTCTAAGTCGTACCACTATGGCAATACAACTTGAAGATAAAGTATTTGTGAACAGGATCGTAGAGGCGCACTTTTTTATTCCCATAATGCTTTAGCTCGCGAGAGATCAGCAACATTGTCTAGCAATTTGACGATCATAATTCACACTTTTAATGCAGAACAATCCATTACTACAAGCAATACATTATCCGTAGGATCGCCAAACAGAAAAACAATTAATGCAAAGAATCAGCGGTCGCAGCACGTGACAACGATTTGTCTATGGCTCGCGCCGGTATCCCCCACTTGCTCCGGGCAAAACGTCTATGGTCTCAGTGTAAATTTCATTTATTTGCATCAGTGCAAATAAACGGTTTATTTCACTCGCCCATAGACAAATTAAAACGCTGCTTCTAACTGCTCACTTGGCTACATAGAGAGAATTGTCTGAAACAGCAAATTTCACTTTTATTTTCTTCAGCAAATGACCTTCAATCGGCACAACTTGACAATTTTTATGACAAGAAAGGGATATTTTCAAACAGCATATCCATTAATATCCAAAACATGCTGGGAAAAGAGCATTCAAGAATCAGGAACTAAACGCTGAATACTTCAACAAAAAGCAATCAATTTTGGTACAATAACATTTACAACAAGAATGCAAACTGTTTGCCAGTAAGCAATAATAACCTATTGAATAAGTTCATTTCCACATTGTCCGTTTACTAGCCTGCTTACATCCTGTTTTTACTAATCTTTGCTTGAAAAATGAAATGACAACACGATTCGACTGGCCGCAGGCTTCAATTCTCATCACCTTGTCAGGTGGACCAGAAACGTAGTAACTCCATTTTCACTCGTGCTA
>NIVC01002046.1:15000-91921 GCA_002269645.1 Macrostomum lignano | reverse complement strand
CCAGAGGAAGTCGTCGAGCATGGGCGACGGCGCCTTCCATCTGGGCATCGCTCAGTGTCCCACTGGCCGCGCGGACACAGATTTTTGGAGGGAACAAGAGAAGGAGGGTAGCCCGCGGGGTTCACGGAGAGCTGCGGGAGTTGCCGGCTCCCTAGCCGGAAAAGATTTTTGCTCAGAATCCATAGAGAATAGCTGAAACGGGGAAGAAACACAAATTAGAAAAGGCAGACCTACCGCTCAGGGACTGGATATACACCCAGTCAGCCAGAGGCTACCCTGCCACGGCGAACAGCAGGAAGGCTTTGGGTTACCGTCTTAGCCAGGATTGCTCCCAGGCGACCAGGCGAGGCTCCGGCAGGCCCCCGTTTCACACTCCACAAGATCAGGGGGCGGGAGGCCGGCTACGGGCTTGGCACACAAACGCCAGGTCGGGTTGACAGCCGACGCCCGAGCCTTCCCCCGCAGGTGCGGCCCTCGAGAACCATGCGGTACCAGTTGCAACTATGGGCTGTCGATGGGTAGTTAGCGCTTAGCCAGCAGCCAACTACTTAGCAGCCACCTGCCCTGCAAAAAGGCAGCAGGGGGATCCGTCCTCCACCAGCAGACCAAAAAAGAAGCTGGACGCTTCCACGCCAAGCCAGAGCGAAAGAGGAGGGGGAAAAGCCTCCTCGAAAAACGAAAAAAAAAAACTAAAAACAGAGTCCCTCGGTTTAAGTTGCCATTTCTAATAGCGCCGGGGTCTCCTGTAGTGTCACTGTCTCCTGGTAAGTCACTGTCTCCTGGTAGCATCGGGTCTCCTGGTAGCGCCTCTGTCTCAAAAGTTCAACAGAATGAAGAGCAGCGGCAAAACCGGCAGTTAAACTCGCGCCAACTGGCATGCACTGCTTCATCAGGCCAAGGCCAAGGAGCCTGAAGAGCAACAGTTAGCGATGTAGTGGTAGTAGAAATTTCGTAGAATTTATAACTTTGTTTGTAAAACAGTTTGCAAAAAAGATGGCTTAAGCGATGTCTTCAAGAAGAGAAACTTGGGTTCCCAAATGAAACGATATAGGTGTAAAGTTGCTCGCTTGGCAAGTAAGATGAATAGGAAGGCAAAAATCAACATTTAATGAATTTAATTGAACGACTCGTTTCGCACGATACTGTGCATCTTCAGGTTTATTTTTGAGCGAAAGAAACGAGCGAGATCGGCAGTAAATAAATACAAAATTTTGGGGTGTAAATTCAATCCATATTTGAAGTACATGTTTGTTGGTCCAAAAGTCGAGAGGCAAAGTGCAGGCCCGGAATGATAGCGATATAGTTAGAAGTATATAATGTACATCTAGTGTCCCCTCCCTCAGAACACACGGAGAACATGTCCCGCGCCACTGTGTCGGAGTTGAGTGTTGAGGTTGGGGGAATGCGCTTTAATGTACAGCGCTTCAAGTATCTGGAGTTTGGAGTCAAATGAGCATTGATCAATGTCTTTGAAGCGCTCTTCGGGTTTGCAGTTGGAGCAACTATTACACTCTAAGAGATGGTTTTGGATAGCCGACGGTTTCAGCCAGTGCTCCCTGATTCTAGTGTGCAGGTGCCTTTTTGTCTTCCCCACGTAGGAGACGCTCTGGTCATCAGAGCAGTTGAACTGATAAACGACACGAGTACGAAGAGCACAGGGAACACGTGACTTCAACCGACCGACAAAGTTGCCAACCTTAGCAGAACGAAAGATGACACGGATGTTGCAATTAAGCGAGTTGCGGAACAATTTGCAGATTTTATTTTTGAAAAGTTAAGAAGGATAGCCAAAGAAAGGGAGGACAAGAGTTGGTTCGTTGAGATCGATGGGATCAGCTTTAAGGCTTTTGGGTGATTTTAAGTGGGAGACCAACAATTGACCTCTGCAACTTGACCGCCGCAATTTGACCGCCGCAATTTGACCGTCGCAATTTGACCGCCGCAATTTGACCGCCGCAATTTGACCGTCGCAATTTGACCGCCGCAATTTGACCGTCGCAATTTGACCGCCACAATTTGACCGTCGCAATTTGACCGCCGCAATTTGACCGTCGCAATTTGACCGCCGCAATTTGACCGCCGCAATTTGACCGTCGCAATTTGACCGTCGCAATTTGACCGTCGCAATTTGACCGTCGCAATTTGACCGCCGCAATTTGACCGCCGCAATTTGACCGCCGCAATTTGACCGCCACAATTAGACCGCCGCAATTTGACCGCCGCAATTAGACCGCCGCAATTTGACCGCCACAATTTGACCGCCGCAATTTGACCGCCACAATTAGACCGCCGCAATTTGACCGCCGCAATTAGACCGCCGCAATTTGACCGCCACAATTTGACCGCCGCAATTTGACCGCCGCAATTTGACCGCCGCAATTTGACCGCCGCAATTTGACCGCCGCAATTTGACCGCCGCAATTTGACCGCCGCAATTTGACCGCCGCAATTTGCCGGCAATTTGTGTTGAGCACCAGTAACGGAAATGAATGAAAACGGAACGGAATGAACATAACGGAATGAATGAAAAATTTCATTTCCGTTAACGGACGGCCGTTAAGATTTTCACTAACGGATTAACGAATATGCGTGAATAATTTCGTAAGTTAATGACAAATTTATCGTTAACGTTTAAGACAATGTCAAGTGTGAAACCAAAAAGTAAAAAAGAACGAGAAAAAAACATATATAAATATACTATAGATTACAAATAAGAAATAACTTGTACATAATAAGGAGCGAGAGCAAGAAGTTAAATATATACAATTTAACGGATATACAAATTTAATTTATAACAGTCGTGAAAGTTTGTATTATTTTTTCTTAGGTTTTGAAAAAGAATTAAACATCGTTTTTATTTATTTTATACGCATTCTTCTCTCATGGTGCCTATTGGGATGTATTCTCACTGTCTATAGTGTGGGTCTAGCGGTTTGGGTTCTTCAGCTCTTTCTTCGATCTATTAGGCAGTCAGAGAAAACCGTATAAACTGATGGGATCTCCTATAGTATCTAGGCTGCATTTGAATCGCACGAATATTTCGCTTTGCGTAGCTTTCAAGACAAATGATTGATTTTAAGACTTAGATTTGAGCCAACTTGATAATCCAGAGACCAGCACAAATAGAGCGGGTTAGGATCTGAACTCGCGCAAAAGAAGAGCGCCGCTCCAGTTTGAGATGGGCGTCTATTTTATACCGATTGGAATTTTTAACCCTCTTCCCCCGCCGCCGGTGGGACGTCTTTGCGTGGTTAGCAACGGAGAGCGGTTGTAAGCAATAAAAATCTGGGACTCAGTCCCCAGCTAGTTGTACACGAGTTTACTTAGTTCTAGTAGGTTGCTAAGTGTGTGGGTTAGAGATTATTCGGGTTTTGCTAATCTATGTGTTGAGTTGGATAAATTTTGGGATAGAAAGCTGATTATAGAAAAAGAGCTTCGTTTTCCTTCTCTTAACTTTGTCCATGGATGATTAAACAGTCCTCTCTCTCTCTCTCTCGGTTGTCGAGCTACTTGGGGTTGATCTCGCCTTCTTGGGCAGCTCCAGCTAGGTTGAATAGGAGTCCGTGGGCGGGCCCGTCTGATTCCTCCTCCAAAGTTCGTCAGGTTGAGGCGTTGAGGCGGTCAAATTGCGGCGGTCGAATTGTCGGCGACGAAATGTCAGTGAGAGACTTTGCGAAAGTACATGTAAGACTAGCTAACTAGGTTACGAGCGTACGTATGTTTTGTTGCACTTCTGCACATCTGCAGACTGCTTGGTTCTAAGTCGTACCACTATGGCAATACAACTTGAAGATAAAGTATTTGTGAACAGGATCGTAGAGGCGCACTTTTTTATTCCCATAATGCTTTAGCTCGCGAGAGATCAGCAACATTGTCTAGCAATTTGACGATCATAATTCACACTTTTAATGCAGAACAATCCATTACTACAAGCAATACATTATCCGTAGGATCGCCAAACAGAAAAACAATTAATGCAAAGAATCAGCGGTCGCAGCACGTGACAACGATTTGTCTATGGCTCGCGCCGGTATCCCCCACTTGCTCCGGGCAAAACGTCTATGGTCTCAGTGTAAATTTCATTTATTTGCATCAGTGCAAATAAACGGTTTATTTCACTCGCCCATAGACAAATTAAAACGCTGCTTCTAACTGCTCACTTGGCTACATAGAGAGAATTGTCTGAAACAGCAAATTTCACTTTTATTTTCTTCAGCAAATGACCTTCAATCGGCACAACTTGACAATTTTTATGACAAGAAAGGGATATTTTCAAACAGCATATCCATTAATATCCAAAACATGCTGGGAAAAGAGCATTCAAGAATCAGGAACTAAACGCTGAATACTTCAACAAAAAGCAATCAATTTTGGTACAATAACATTTACAACAAGAATGCAAACTGTTTGCCAGTAAGCAATAATAACCTATTGAATAAGTTCATTTCCACATTGTCCGTTTACTAGCCTGCTTACATCCTGTTTTTACTAATCTTTGCTTGAAAAATGAAATGACAACACGATTCGACTGGCCGCAGGCTTCAATTCTCATCACCTTGTCAGGTGGACCAGAAACGGTAGTAACTCCATTTTCACTCGTGCTAGTAGCCTCGCTTGGTTGGCGCACACTTTGGCCACTGAGAACAGCACTTACTTGTTTTTGCCGATTGACCGATGGTGCAATGTAGCGTTCGAGGGCTTTCGCGCTTGAATGTCCCGTTACTTGGGCGATATCGCCTCGCTCAATCCCAGCTTCGTGCAACTCAGTCGCGCAAATTTTTCGCAAGCTCTGATTGGTAAATCTACCAGATCCTTCAAGTCGAACGGATGCAACAGCGTCCCGCACTAAAGTCGACAGCGTATTTCTACCGATCTGACCAACAGTAAACCAGGATGTAGCGCTTTCCGTTGTCCAATTCTTGTTCGCCGAGAGAAAAAGAGCAGGTTGCACAGTTTTCTGGACGCAAACTCGCATATTTGCGATAAACGCAAACGATGCATTTTTCACAATCGGCATTCACATTCACAATACAGTCATTTTTCACATTTCACTATTGGCTCGTGACTGCCATAGACAAAGTATTTTTCGTCTCGTTTTCGTTTTCGTTCCCTCTGAAAGGTCTGTCCCAGCATAGTATGAGCTCGCATCAAAATATGGTTTCAGCCAATAGGAAGGAACGGGGGGAACGGGATGTTAAAAGCGAAAATCGAGCGAGATAAAAATAATTACTGGCTCAGATTAGCACTCCATTCTATTCTTTCCTCCATGTTTGAAACAAGACCGGTTTCACAACACTGAATAGCAACAAATGGGGATCGAAAGTGAAAAATCTAACAACGAACAGTTATAAGCAGTCTTGTATCAGAGAGCGTCAGAGGGAGTCAGCGAAGGAGGGAGGATGAAACTAATCAAAGTGGAACACCACTCTGTTGCTGTCTCCAAAAGCCTCTATGCGCATTTTCTTCGTAGGAGCCCGCACCTCCAGAGGAGGCAAGGGCACTTGCACCTGCGCCGCAGTCACCCGAGACTCACTCACCGGTTGGCCGGTTGAGGAACCACTCAACAGTGCACTCGTGCGTTTCTCCATGGTCACCGAGGTACCGATGTACTTCTCCACTGCACTGGAGCTGTGGCCAGTCGCACGGCAGATATCCGCCCGTTCCATACCAGCCTCGCCGAGGCGGGTTGCGCAACTCTTACGGAGACTCTGATTCGAGTAGCGTCCAGTGTCAGAGGGAGCAACCACGGCCACGGCGTCCTTGACGACGGTTGCCAATGAATGACGTCCAATCGGTGCCCTTGTCAACCAGGCAGATCCAGGCTGGCCATTCCAGTTTCGATTCCATCCCAGAAACAGCGCCTCGTTGCACTCATTAGGACGCACAGAGACGTACTGCTTGTAGACGCATACAATGCATTTTTGGTGATTCTCAGTGTGGAAAGCACGAACGACTTTGGGGGCCCTTCGTAGTCCTTGTAAGCCGCCCTGATGAGTTTTGGTCACGGCATTGTCCACATACTTCAGACACTTTTCATCGTCAGCTGTCTCAAGCTTGATTTGGCGATCGAACAGCAGATCTCGTAACTCCTGGTCACCACGCAATGCAAAGTGTTTGCCAACGAGCCAAACAAGCGTGATCACCAGCATCTTGGGTTCCTTCACTCCAAGCACACCTTCGATCCAAAGCTTCTCTTCAATAGACTCGGGGATCACATCTGCCTTCCGCAATCCTGCACCCTTTCCAGCCTTGGTCGAGATTTTCATGGCGGCATCTAGAGCACGTTTACTGTTGGCGAACTCTTTGTCAAGCCAGAAGCTCCAATTCTCCTTGAACGTGTTTTGCCACTGATACTGTAGCATTGAATACAGATCCTTCAGCGTCGGCGCAGAGTAGCGCTCACCATCTTTGTTCCGGGCCTCCATAACAAAAAATTTCAGCAGGTAATTCAGGTCACATTTGCTAGCATCCTCCAGCTCAGCGAGAACCATAAGTGACGGGCCTTCACCCATCGCCCAGGCACGCTTCTTCTCGTCATGCCACTCGCGGAAGACGGAAAAAAGGCCCACTGCGCCTTTTTCTTGGTGGTCTTGGGCACGGTCTCTTCAATGTGTCTGGCAATTTCATTCTCCGAAAGTTGCTCAAACCGGCCAGTGAGAGCGGCTTCAATAGGTCCAGCGTTATCCCCGGGATTCAGGATGAAATCCAGTAGGTCCGGCGAAATCTCCATATGCGGGGCTTCAACAACGACAGCAGCAGAGATTTCACCCATATTCGGTATCAAGCTACACACAACTGAAGCTTTTCTGATCTTACACAGAATATTCGGATTTATAGAGCTTTATAGCCAATAGTCTATGGCCGAGGCTTAGTCTCATTTCCTCCCGCTGGCTGCGGCAATTAAATATTATAATCCCCACTTGATTTCGTTTCTTTGGCCTAGGAACAAACCCGAAATATCATAACTCCGAAAGTTCTAGCAATGTCCAACATTATTTTGGTTTTTGGACTCACGTACTTATGTACTATGGACTTATGTACTACGTACGTACCTAAACTTTATAATAAATTGAATTCCAAAATATGCAACCGCGGTTTTTTAGCTATATCTCTTGGGCTCTTCGTCAGGCCAAACTTTCGCGTATAATGAAATGAATACTAATGGGTTTCAACTATGATTTATGTCAGTCTGATAAAATCGGTGAGCTGATGTACACACATGTACATGTACATAACCGCATTTATCTTGCTCTACGTCCAATCGCAGACGTACATTCAACGCGCTTATTATGTTTTTGCAGGAACATCGTCTCCTCCAATCAGAAAATTCGACGCTTGTCGCGCTTGGTCACTGGAAGACTATATTCAACTTCTAAGTAGGATTTACATTTAAGTCCTAAGTGTCGCGCGAATGGAACTTACATTTACTGTACTGTACATGTAAAATGCATGCACAAATATAATACAACATTCTAATGTTACTCGTACTGTACTCTTGATCAAAGCTAAAAGTAAAGCGAATAATTAAGCCAGATAAAAGTGTTGCATAAAAATCCTACAAGTCGATCGTCATGGTCATAGTGAACCCGACCAAATACAGACAAATTTTCCGCTAATGTTTTTACGACAACGAAGGACTTAATTTGATTGCGTGAAATAGTTTTAACAAAATCGTTTTGTAAAGAATTTCGTTTAGCAGTTAAATCATAGTTTATTTTAAGACTAACAGCACTTTTGCTTTAAAAGCTACACAAATTTGTCATTAATTTTTTGCTTATGTACAATTAAATAACTTTTTGAGTTACATACTTTACAGTTAAATTAATTACCGTATCACTTAATTCATTACCACTACTACCGCCGCTATATTTTCGCAGAATCCTTCTCAATCTCCCACCCGCCAACCGCCAGTGACAAACGGTTATAGTTTTGTGTATATTGAAAATAAAAATGGCTAGATCGCTAGCTTCAGCATTGGTTATATTATATATGTCGAATTGCGTTGCAGCTTTTTACTTGCCAGGATTAGCACCTGTGAACTATTGTCAGAAGGACGAACCCAACTGCAAGGTATGCATATTTTTCTTGTTTTATTATTAACTTCATTTGTGTTTTGGCGATATTTCTGTCTTACAGAAATAGCGAATAAATTGAGCATAGAATTTGGAATTCATTTTATTGTGGTTTTTAAAAAAACTAGTATTTTTTATCATATTAACCTGGTCTTTTTATATTTGTTTAAACAAAAGGACCTCTGCTTGTATGCCTTGTAACATAATATTTAGAAAAGACAAATTTTTACTACTTTATCAGTCTAGATCATGTGTGGTATATGCCAGAAAATTCATCTGTATGCCTACTATATGTGCTGCATGTGTAGTGCATGCAAAAGATGCAGCCCATAGCATAGTCCAGAAGAGGGGTAATACGCAGGATTAATCCAGTGTATACTCATAACTTTTGGTGTACACTTGGCATACAATTATTTTATTTTTTTTTAAATCTGGCATACTATCTGGCATATAAAAATGGATAGTGAAAAAGTGGCAAATATGTTCCTATACATACATGCCTAACACTTGTCTAAACTGGACGGGTGAAATGGCCACTGGCCAGGGTAAGTCACAAAATCAAAATTGAAAATTGAATGTAAAAAAAACTAAAAATTAGGAGAAAAAAGAAAAGAGAAGAAGAGAAAAGGAAAAGAAAGGAGAGAGAAGAGAGAGAGGGGGGAAAGAGGAGAAAGAAAGAGAAAGAGAAAAAAAGAGAAAAAGGCAAAAAAAAGTCATATACAAAGTAAAAAATTAAAATCACAATCAGGAGGAACTAAGTCGCAATTGGGAGAAACTAAGTCACAAATCTGGACAAAACTAAGTTGCACTAGATCAGTAAAATTTTGAAGTTGTTCATATATGTTTCTATAGTTGCAGAATCAAATTGTGAAATAAAAGTAAATTTAGATAGAAATTAATTATTTTGAAAGAATGAAAGAAGAAATCTTGGCATATATTGACTTCCCACTGTAAAGAGTATCAGCGAAAAAGCAAAAAAGTGGAACAAAGGAGCAAAAAAGGTCCTTTGGTGCTTTGCAACACTAGAAACAAAGCTTGTAACAAGCCTTATTTTCTTCCAGGATTACAATTTTTTCTGCATTGGAAAAATTTGGCATACACTCGCGTACTAAAAAAATTGTGAGAGATTTTAGTCTGGCATACATTCAGGGTATTCCGAACTATCGGATGCAAATAATGCCTCAGTAGTCATAGTTTTGCTCAAGACTTTTGCATGCTACTATATTTAGTACAGCCCATAGCCAAGAAGGTAGCCATTTCGATAGAAAATGTTGGCATATACAAAGGTTCCCTAATGCATTATGGATACAATAATTAAGTTATAATATACATTAAGGTCCTTGATGCATGCAGTGTATACTTTTTGGCAAATTTGTTATTTAATGTAATTTTTAACTTGAGTTTTCAACTGTTAAATTTCTACATGTTTTATATACTCATAGTTTTTATTAGTTAAGATATAGAAATACCACATAGAAATAGCATGCAAATGGTATAGACAGGTAAGACAACATATAGATCCTCTCCAAAAAATTATTCTAGCACTTAACCCTTTTGATTATATATGGAGTATGACAGAATTATAGATTTAATACAATAATTGAATTTTAAAAAATGTAGGCCTAATCATTATTTTTAGAATGTATTTTTGCTTCATTTTATTTAGTGACTTGATCAATTAAAGTTTATTTTTCCTATATACCTAAACTTATAGTTGTGATTTATTTACATATATAGACAGCAAATTATTATAGATAGCAAATTTCATAATAAATACTATACCATGCATGATTCCATTCTACCATGGTACTTTCTATCCCTTTTGCCTTTTGCATACCAGTGCATACCAGGTTTTCAAATTCAAATGAATGCAAATTAGTAAATTTCAAGATTCTAGAGATTCTAGAATAGATTCCAAATGTAGAATATGTTTGCTTTCATTCTAAAAACCAACCAATTAACCTCATATATATCATATTATAAATTATATTATATATCAAGTTGTTACTCAAATAAATCATTAGAAATTATGCAATAAATTGTTTTTTCTACAGGTGATTTTGTATCTGTTTTCCTTAGGAACTTTTTAGCTACATGAGAGAAGTAATTATATTGAATAATGTTTATATATATATTTACAATTTTATAGGTTGAAGCAATATAAAAAACTAGAACATTATCTTATGACATTTACAAGTTTATTTACAAGTAGAATAAAGACTGATTCAAAGACACTAATACCAACATTTCCCTACTTAAAATTTGTCACAGTCTGAAATACCCTTGTTTGTGAATCGGTTGGACTCAACGCAATCTGTGCTACCGTATGAATATGACAAGTAAGTGCTTGTTCAGAATTCTCTGTCATCAATAGACCTTGCTTGTTGTTGAAATTTTGCATTGAAAAATACCTAAACCAAAACTCCTCAGATTCGACTTCTGCCAAGTATCCAGCGGCTCCAGCCCAGTTGAAAACCTTGGCCAAGTTGTATTTGGCGAACGGATCCGCCCGAGTCCCTACAGCCTGCACTTTATGCAGGACATTGCCTGCAAAAAAATCTGCACTAAAACTTATACAAAAAATGACCCGGAAAAGTCTAAACAGTTTAAATTTCTTAAGCAGGGAGTTAAACTGAACTATCAGCACCATTGGATTGTTGACAATTTGCCTGTGACTTGGTGCTTCACCACCACTACTAATCAGCAGTACTGTGCGCCAGGCTTTCCCATCGGTTGCTATTTGCCAGAAAAGGGACAGAGAACCGATCCTTGCTCGTCTAACAGCAGGTAGTCTCGGAGTATAATTTAATTATCTAAGTTTGAGCTGTAGCCTGTACGCTATTTAAAGCTAAGTTTTTAAGCTACCCAGATCCTCAGTTGCTGGGCCAGCCTCCCAGATCCTCAGTTGCTGGCCAGCCTCCCAGATCCTCAGTTGCTGGGCCAGACTCCCAGATCCTCAGTTGCTGGGCCAGCCTTCCAGATCCTCAGTTGCTGAACCAGCCTCCCAGATCCTCAGTTGCTGGGCCAGCCTTCCAGATCCTCAGTTGCTGAACCAGCCTCCCAGATCCTCAGTTGCTGGGCCAACCTCCCAGATCCTCAGTTGCTGGGCCAGCCTCCCAGAGTGTTAGTTGCTGGGCCAGCCTCACAGATCTTCAATTGCTGGGCCAGCCTCCCAGATCCTCAGTTGCTAGGCCAGCCTCCCAGAGTGTCAGTTGCTGGGCCAGCCTCCTAGATCCTCAGTTGCTAGGCCAGCCTCCCAGAGTGTCAGTTGCTGGGCCAGCCTCCCAGATCCTCAGTTGCTAGGCCAGCCTCCCAGAGTGTCAGTTGCTAGGCCAGCCTCCCAGAGTGTCAGTTGCTGGGCCAGCCTCCCAGATCCTCAGTTGCTAGGGCATCATTCGGGTTACCAATCTCGCTCATTCATTCATAATTTACTCAACACCGCAGGTATTCAACGCGAAATTCGTTCTACCTGTTCAACCACGTCCATCTGCAAGTGACTTACCACGGCAGCCAGTCTGAGAAGTGGGGCTCAACGCTATCCGGCGAGGGCGGTCGCATAATTTCCGTGAAGGCGTCTCTTCGCAGTCTGAACCAGATCAATAATGACGCTCCTACGTGCGATGAAGCTAACCTACCGCCTTTGATGTTGCCCATCGATGACTCGAACGAAGATCTCAACAGTATAAGCATAGTTTACACCTATTCGGTTAAATTTGTACGAGACGATTCGATTAAATGGAGCTCGCGCTGGGATTACATTTTGGACACGATGCCGCACTCGAATGTCCAATGGTTCAGCATTCTTAATAGCCTAGTAATTGTAGTATTCCTTAGCGGAATGGTTGCTATGGTTTTGTTGCGCAATTTGCACAGGGACATTTCCCGCTACAATAGTCAGAGCGATCAGGTTAGTAGAAAGAATTTTTTTTTCTTATATGTTTTAGAACGCCAAACAGATAAAAAGTAAAATAAAAATAAAAATAAACTATCTTGGCTGTCGGGGGTAAAATGTAGAAGAGTGTATATTCATGCATCATGCTCTCAGTCAATAGAAATCAAGTCTAAAGGCTACAGGGGGGGGCAAGAAAACTCTAGAAGAATGTACATTTAGGCTGTTAACCAATAAAAATCAAATTGTTGGGCTAGTAAATAGGGATAGGGAAACTAAAAAAGTGTACATTCATACCCTCAACTATACAAATCAAAGTGTCTAGGCTACAAAGAAACTCTAGAATAATGTACATTAATGCTCTCAGCCAATAGAAATCAAGTGTCAAGGCTACAGGGGGGGTAAGAAAACTCTAGAAGAATGTTTATTTATGCTCTCAGCCAATATATTTCAAGTGTCAAGGCTACAGGGGGGTAAGAAAACTCTAGAAGAATGTTCATTTATGCTCTCAGCCCATAGAAATCAAGTGTCAAGGCTACAGGGGGGTAAGAAAACTCTAGAAGAATGTTCATTTATGCTCTCAGCCAATAAAAATCAAGTGTCAAGGCTACAGGGGGGTAAGAAAACTCTAGAAGAATGTTCATTTATGCTCTCAGCCAATAGAAATCAAGTGTCAAGGCTACAGGGGGGGGGTAAGAAAACTCTAGAAGAATGTTTATTTATGCTCTCAGCCAATAGAAATCAAGTGTCAAGGCTACAGGGGGGGGGTAAGAAAACTCTAGAAGAATGTTCATTTATGCTCTCAGCCCATAGAAATCAAGTGTCAAGGCTACAGGGGGGTAAGAAAACTCTAGAAGAATGTTCATTTATGCTCTCAGCCAATAAAAATCAAGTGTCAAGGCTACAGGGGGGTAAGAAAACTCTAGAAGAATGTTCATTTATGCTCTCAGCCAATAGAAATCAAGTGTCAAGGCTACAGGGGGGGGTAAGAAAACTCTAGAAGAATGTTCATTTATGCTCTCAGCCCATAGAAATCAAGTGTCAAGGCTACAGGGGGGTAAGAAAACTCTAGAAGAATGTTCATTTATGCTCTCAGCCAATAAAAATCAAGTGTCAAGGCTACAGGGGGGTAAGAAAACTCTAGAAGAATGTTCATTTATGCTCTCAGCCAATAGAAATCAAGTGTCAAGGCTACAGGGGGGGGGTAAGAAAACTCTAGAAGAATGTTCATTTATGCTCTCAGCCAATAGAAATCAAGTGTCAAGGCTACAGGGGGGGGTAAGAAAACTCTAGAAGAATGTGTACATTCATGCTCTCAGCCAATAAGAATGTTTTGAGACCCCAAAGTTTCTTATCCTCAAAAAAGGAGGACGCCCAAGAGGAGTTCGGTTGGAAGCTGGTCCACGGCGACGTGTTTCGACCCCTAGAAACGGCATGCTACTATGCATATTCATTGGCAATGGCGTACAGATGCTGTGCATGACTCTAATCACTCTGACATTTGCCTGTCTCGGCTTTCTAAGCCCAGCTAATCGAGGCGCCCTAATGACTTGCGCCCTGGTGCTGTACGTCCTGCTTGGCGCACCGGCTGGTTTCGCTTCGGCTCGACTCTACAAACTTTTCGGGGGTATTCATTGGAAACTGCACGTTTTGCTAACCGCCCTGCTGTGCCCCGGCCTGGTCTTTACAATCTTTTTGGTGCTCAATCTGGTACTTTGGGAGCAGGGCAGCTCAGCTGCGGTGCCATTCACTACGATTGTTGCTATGCTGGCTCTGTGGTTTGGCGTGTCCGTGCCGCTCTGCTTTCTCGGAGCTTATTTCGGTTTTAAACAGCCACCAATCAGTGTACCAGTGCGCACCAATCAAATTCCGAGGCAGGTGCCGGAACAGTCGTTCTATACTAGACCTCTGCCTGGAATTTTAATGGGCGGCATACTGCCGTTTGGCTGCATCTTTATCCAGCTATTCTTTATACTCAATTCCATATGGGGGCCCGATGTAAGTTTTAATATTTTTATTATGTTTTTTAGGCCTGGCTGATGCTAATTCTGTAAACTATTTACTGAGTAAAGAAAATCTAGTCCGGAGAAATCTCCAATAAGTCAGGAGAAATCTCCAATTAGTCAGGAGAAATCTCCAATAAGTCAGGAGAAATCTTCAATTAGTCAGGAGAAATCTCCAATTAGTCAGGAGAAATCTTCAATTAGTCAGGGGAAATCTTCAATTAGTCAGGAGAAATCTTCAATTAGCCGCACTAGGCCTGGCCGGAAACCATCAGCATCATGAGCATGATCCCAACAATGCCATCCAAACACAGGTGTACTACATGTTCGGCTTCCTGTTCTTGGTGTTCATCATCCTGTTAGTGACCTGCTCGGAGGCCACAATCCTGCTGTGCTATTTCCACCTGTGCACAGAGGACTATAACTGGTGGTGGAGGGCTTTCCTCACCTCCGGCTGCACCGCTATGTACCTGCTCATCTATTCGGTGCATTATTTCTTTGCCAAAATGGAGATTGTTGGCGGCGCCTCGATATTTCTGTACTTTGGCTACACTCTCATCATTGTGCTGCTGTTCTTTCTACTTACCGGTGAGTTAGTGTGTAGCACTGAGTTTGTTTAAAGCGTCAGAATAACTGTGCCATTTTTTCGTTTGGTATCTGTTTCAAACGTTTGAGTTGAAGCCTTTTGGCCGTCTGATCTTGAGGCGTCCGACTCTCTGCATTAATTTTGACAGTCGTGCACGGCGATTATTGGCATGGGGTGGGGCTTGTCGCGCGTGATTTCGACCGGGAATTAAGCAAGTGGCTTATAGCAAATATTGTTGTTGAGTTCTCCCGGAGTACGCGCCGTGTGGCAGAGGTGCATAATATAAACGGCATTTAAAGCGAATCAACATATTAGGCCGTATGCAGAAAGCTCTGTCTAGGGTAGTCCGGTCTTGAAAAGCTAGTCTGGACTTGGATTTGGTATGCAGAAACACAAAGTCAGACCGGTCTACTATAGACAGAACTAAGGTAGCTAGACCATAAACTATAGACTGAACTACCCAAGTCCGGACTAGCTAGTCTGGACTAAGCTTTCTGCATACGGCCTATTGTTGTTTCTGACTGTCGTTGAGAGGGGCTCGCATTTGATTGAGTTGGATGCATGCTCACTAACTATTCTTTGCTGAAGTTTTTTCCTCACGTTTATTTGCACTTTTTCCTAATCCTACCACGAGAAAAACAAAGTTTTATGGTGACACAATGTCGCATAATTCCTTTGTGGTAATAATCCAGTGCAAATTTTGCTGCAAAATGGCAATAAGGAGATTATAAAACTGTTTTTTTCTCAGCACTTAATTCCCAAATATCTCACCTTGGGGTTAGCCTACATGTGTAGGCTATTGGTTATTTTAATTTTATTTTTAGTGGAATTTTATTACATGCTAGGGATTTGGTAGTTCGCTGCCGTCAGGTTCCTGCCGTTCTTTAATCCCATCACGTGAATTGAAGCCTAGACGATCCCGACGAACAAGGGCCCCCAACTGCTTTTTACTTGCAGGAAATCCCACAATACCTTACCTAAACTGTCTACTGACATTTCTGGGACTGACACTACTAATAGTAGCGTAAAAGCAAATCTTCGTTTACCCCTTAAACTGTGCCTTTACTACAGAAGCATATATTTCTTCTAAGGTAGATTTACAAGTTTCTTAAATGAAAAATTGAAAAAGATATTATTAAAGAGTGCATTGCAACGCTTAAACCAGCAGATTTGTGTTTTCTAAATGGATTTCGCGAAGATTTCCTATTGCGCTTATGTTGCTCATTGAGATGTTGAAGCACATGACTTACACTTACATGCACTTAACGCGCACTTAATCCTCTCAAATTGCAGGATCCATTGGCTTCTTCGCCGCGTTCTGGTTCGTTAGGAAGATCTATAGTGCCGTGAAAGTCGACTAAGCTCTGACTTTGATGTTCATTTTTTCTAACAAAAAATAATAGGACGCCTAGTGATAGCGATATGGAAATGCTGCTGAGATTCTTGTGTTAGTAAGTGATACGTCATGTTTTTTTTAAACTGACTATGCCGAAATGAAGTGCTGTGGAGTGCTTTTTTCTTATATTTGTATCTAATCGCCGTGTGTTAAAGTTCGTTATAAATTTTTTATAGATATTCATATGTTGCACATTAGATCCAAAGTTCTAGTAGGACTTTTTGTTTTTTTCCCTTATTTTTATTCTTCTTTGTCTCCTACTAATCTCAGTAAAACGACATACATATAGAGAAATTTTTATCAGATTTCTTCGTTTTTTAATGAACAAAACCGGATCGAAATAATTTTTGAGTATATGAATTTTTGTTTTGCATTGCACACTACCCCAGTTTTTTATACTTCGCTAACAGCTCCTGTATGTCAAATCTGTGTTTATTTTGCGTTTTGTGCTCTATTTAATTTCTTTATCGCCAGTCTGTACACGTCAATATCACTACTATCAAAGGTATCACTTGTTTTCTGTGCCAAAAAAAGCAACAAAGGAAGCAGAAATGCGAACAATAGCTATGTTGATCAATCTTTTTGTGTCGAATGCGGTGCGTTCCGAATTGAATCTAAATGGCTTTTTCTGTTTAGTGTGGCTTTGTTATACTTTAGCTACTCATTTTAATGGTTGGATAGGCTAACAGAAAGCTCTCGTTTCTGTTTCTGCATCGACTAACACAAAGGTTTAACAATATAAGGATTTAGAAATTTTAAGCACCAAGCTCAACTTAAAGCTCTCTTTAAAAAGCAATCACTATATGCGTTTTTTATTTGTTTGACTTATTGATTAAATTGCTTTCGCTTTAACACGTCAGTACATACTTGACCCCATGCTTGACATGCTTGACTTCAGCTATAACCCCCAGCTCAGTAGCTATGTGCAGTCCAGTTTGTTGCACTCCTGCAAGGCACTCTAATAGGCAATAGCTGTGTTTTGTTGCAGTCCAACAAGGCACTCCAATAGGCAATAGCTGTTTTGTTGCAGTCCAACAAGGCACTCCAATAGGCAATAGCTGTTTTGTTGCAGTCCAACAAGGCACTCCAATAGGCAATAGCTGTTTTGTTGCAGTCCAACAAGGCACTAATAGGCAATAGCTGTTTTGTTGCAGTCCAACAAGGCACTCCAATAGGCAATAGCTGTTTTGTTGCAGTCCAACAAGGTACTCCAATGCGCCATAGTTGTGGTTCGTTTGTTGCAGTCCAACAAGGCACTCCAATAGGCAATAGCTGTGTTTTGTTGCAGTCCAACAAGGCACTCCAATAGGCAATAGCTGTGTTTTGTTGCAGTCCAACAAGGCACTCCAATAGGCAATAGCTGTGTTTTGTTGCAGTCCAACAAGGCACTCCAATAGGCAATAGCTGTTTTGTTGCAGTCCAACAAGACACTCCAATAGGCAATAGCTGTTTTGTTGCAGTCCAACAAGGCACTCCAATAGCTGTGTTCTGTTGCAGTCCAACAAGACACTCTAATAGGCAATAGCTCTTTTGTTGCAGTCCAACAAGGCACTCCAATAGGCAATAGCTGTTTTGTTGCAGTCTAACAAGGTACTCTAATGCGCCATAGTTGTGGTTCGTTTGTTGCAGTCCAACAAGGCACTCTAATAGGCAATAGTTGTGTTTAGTTTGTTGCAGTCCAACAAGGCACTCTAATAGGCAATAGTTGTGTTTAGTTTGTTGCAGTCCAACAAGGCACTCTAATAGGCAATAGTTGTGGTTAGTTTGTTGCAGTCCAACAAGACACTCTAATAGGCAATAGTTGTGTTTAGTTTGTTGCAGTCCAACAAGGCACTCTAATAGGCAATAGTTGTGTTTAGTTTGTTGCAGTCCAACAAGGCACTCCAATGGGCAATAAGTTGTGGTTTGTTTGTTGCAGTCCAACAAGGCACTCCAATAGGCAATAGTTGTGGTTTGTTTGTTGCAGTCCAACAAGGCACTCCAATGCGCAATAGTTGTGGTTTGTTTGTTGCAGTCCAACAAGGCACTCCAATAGGCAATAGTTGTGGTTAGTTTGTTGCAGTCCAACAAGGCACTCCAATAGGCAATAGTTGTGGTTAGTTTGTTGCAGTCCAACAAGGCACTCCAATGCGCAATAGTTGTCGTTAGTTTGTTGCAGTCCAACAAGGCACTCCAATAGGCAATAGTTGTGGTTAGTTTGTTGCAGTCCAACAAGGCACTCCAATAGGCAATAGTTGTGGTTAGTTTGTTGCAGTCCAACAAGACACTCTAATAGGCAATAGTTGTGTTTAGTTTGTTGCAGTCCAACAAGGCACTCTAATAGGCAATAGCTGTTTTGTTGCAGTCCTACAAGGCACTCCAATGCGCAATAGTTGTCGTTAGTTTGTTGCAATCCAACAAGGCACTCCAATGCGCAATAGTTGTCGTTAGTTTGTTGCAGTCCAACAAGGCACTCCAATGCGCAATAGTTGTCGTTAGTTTGTTGCAGTCCAACAAGGCACTCCAATGCGCAATAGTTGTGGTTTGTTTGTTGCAGTCCAACAAGGCACTCCAATGCGCAATAGTTGTGGTTTGTTTGTTGCAGTCCAACAAGGCACTCCAATGGGCAATAAGTTGTCGTTAGTTTGTTGCAGTCCAACAAGGCACTCCAATGCGCAATAGTTGTGGTTTGTTTGTTGCAGTCCAACAAGGCACTCCAATGGGCAATAAGTTGTGGTTTGTTTGTTGCAGTCCAACAAGGCACTCCAATGCGCAATAGTTGTGGTTTGTTTGTTGCAGTCCAACAAGGCACTCCAATGGGCAATAAGTTGTGGTTAGTTTGTTGCAGTCCAACAAGGCACTCCAATGCGCAAAAGTTGTGGTTTGTTTGTTGCAGTCTAACAAGGCACTCCAATGGGCAATAAGTTGTGGTTAGTTTGTTGCAGTCCAACAAGGCACTCCAATGCGCAAAAGTTGTGGTTTGTTTGTTGCAGTCTAACAAGGCACTCCAATGCGCAATAGTTGTGGTTTGTTTGTTGCAGTCTAACAAGGCACTCCAATGGGCAATAAGTTGTGGTTTGTTTGTTGCAGTCCAACAAGGCACTCCAATGGGCAATAAGTTGTGGTTAGTTTGTTGCAGTCCAACAAGGCACTCCAATGGGCAATAAGTTGTGGTTTGTTTGTTGCAGTCCAACAAGGCACTCCAATGGGCAATAAGTTGTGGTTTGTTTGTTGCAGTCCAACAAGGCACTCCAATGGGCAATAAGTTGTGGTTAGTTTGTTGCAGTCCAACAAGGCACTCCAATGGGCAATAAGTTGTGGTTAGTTTGTTGCAGTCCAACAAGGCACTCCAATGCGCAAAAGTTGTGGTTCGTTTATTGCAGTCTAACAAAGCACTTGGTGTGATTTATTCTCCTGATATTAACCCCAAGTGTGGTTTGGTCAGCCTATCAAGATACTCCATTCGTTATGCAGAATTTCCCGGCTATTCATAATTACGTAAAAGCAAGAAACAGGCAAATTTCATATTGATTTTAAAACACGTTCTGGTTCTGCTAAAATTAGTTCCTTCTGTAACAATATAGAATTCGAACTCCTATCAAATGGAGAATCCGAGTTGTTGAATCCAGACAAGATTAGTCGGTGGCCAATAGAAACACTTTTCGCTCTCATCTGGCCATTGTTGCTGCTGAATGCGACGCAGATGTTGCAGGACTTGGAACCGATAGTGCAATTGCAGCAGCTCTTTTTCATGTCGAATATCGTCTTTTACTGTTAACGTCAATTGCCGCTGCTTGCAGATTTCTGTTCGACAACGACGCTGTAGTTTGCCAGAGTCGGCGCTGATAAACACGCTGTCTCGACAGGCCGGATCCAGCGTCTAGTAGCTGCCTCTACCGGCGCCGCCGACGCCTCTAGGCAACCGGACGAAGCACTTATTAAGCGACAGATTGTGCCGAATTGAATTCTGCCAGCCTCGTTTGAATTTTTCGCTGCAGATTCTGTAATAGGCAAAATTTGTTTGAATGTAGTTGTAGATGCTTGACAAGGTGAGCCGTTGGTCCTTGCTGCTACTGATGGCCAGCATAATCAGCGCATTATAGCTATATGGCGGTCGTTTGCTCCCGTTTTCTGCTGCAGGAGACAAGATTGCTTTCGTGCTTCTTTGATCTTCTTTCTCGTGCACGCCAAGTACGCTGCGAATGGAGAAGCTTCCTGCAAATTGCTCCGAAGTCGATTCTTTCTGTTTTCGGCGCTCCATACTGTGTAATTTTTTGGTCTGAGAAAGTAAGCTGAATTTGTGCATCTGCTTTTGTAGAGGAGAGGCAACCAATGGAAAATGTTAAGCCTAAGGAAAAGTTTCCCCAGTCTTTTTACATTTTTCCTTTCGTTTACGTAAGTGTAACTTCACAAAGGGAGAACTTTTTCTAACTACCGAGGAAGCAAGCTTTGACTCAGTGACAAGTTGCGAAGGAAAAATGTTTTCTAAAGAAAGCATATTTTTGTTTGAGTGTTGCAACTAGCTATTTCCGAAGTTGTAACGTATACACAGATTGACAGCTGCTCAGCGGGAGGTGGCAAAAACTGGAACTTTTTTATCTAGACTGCTTGGTGGACCTCCCGTTGTGCGACCGTCCAAGTCTCTGTGTTCCGCTATGCAGCAAAAGGTCATCCAATTATTAACCCAATCAGGGGCTTTGAGTGTAGTAGAGGTTGGTGTCAGTCAGTCAATCACTCTGTAGTATTGCCTTCTGATGAAACTGTGCTCCGAGCTCCACACGAATGCAGTGTGTACAAGGTCTGTTTCCTAGAAAAAATTGGTCTTTTGTAACTGTTTTAACAGTTTCTATGAGCATAAATACTTAACAACATTAAAAAGTCGCCACCTTTGAGTGAGCAGTAAATCCTAGCTCAGTATTGACTTTTGAGTGACGCAACCTGCGTTACGTGATGCAGAGTTTGGCTGGGTGAGGAGGGATTGGGAAGAGCGGAGGGCGAAGATTGGATAGATTGAAGCTTCCGATTGGTTTTCATTGTTTTTTTTCAAGTATTTTTTTTATATCAAAATGGTTGGCCAGGTGATAGACGCTGGTCGAAAGACACTGCTCACTGGGGCAAAGGGTGGCGACTTTTCAATGTTGCTAAGTATATTTTGCAGGATCGCTACGAAGGTCCAACTGGTGTTAACCACTATACCCAGAAGTACTAGCCAACCTAATTAGGTTCTCAACTAGCTATTATTTGGTCTATTGTATTGACCTGATGGGTTGGAACGCGTTTAGTGTAATGTGATGATATCAGAGCATAGTGAAATGGGAAATTTATAGGTTAAACAATCATTTTTAGTATTATAGGATTGCGAAGTGTAAGATACTGAAGTAATATAAGAATTGGACAGTGTAATGATTGTGAGGAAAGGCACAGGTGTCGATTTGCCGAGACTCGAGAGTATAGTTAAAAATGCGTTATGTGCAGTGCAATTTTCCTTGTTTACCTACTTTAAGTAGTAAACTACAGAGAACTATCGATATTAGACTTACAGGTGCGAAACAGCTTACAACCAATTCCAGTCAACCTCAAGCAAAGAAAAAATCAAAATGACTAAATCCATTGGCATTGCTTAAAATTCGATCAATCGATTCGATTTAATCTCGGCAATGGCAAAGACGTGACTCATATTTCCGCTTAAAATATAAGCGCGCGCCGGTGCTCTGGTCCCTTTGTCAGGATTGTGGGGGAAACAAAATCAATATTTTTTCGGTTACTAAAAATAGAGCATTGAACATTTTATTAACACCGGGATTTCATTCGTCTACCAAAAATCTGTGGGCAGGGCAGAGAATATGCAGAGAGTATTGGGCAGGGCTAATGGCTCAAGCAACTGGTTAGTGCCTGTGTTAGTGCCTGCACAACTGGTTAGTGCAGTCAAGTCAGTCAGTACGTTCGTAGTAAAGAATAGTAGCGGAAAATTAAAGCGTTTAGACTTAGACGTGCATTATATTATTAATACTCAGATAAAAAACCTAAAAAAACTAGCGCAAATTAGGGGTCGCCATCATAAACCCGAAAGATCACAACTCCGAAAGCACTTCCCATCATAAACCCGAAATATCACAAACCCGAAATATCATATCTCCGAAAACCAAAATAGCAACGTCCATCATAAACCCGAAATATCATAAACCCGAAATATCATAACTCCGAAAGTGCTAGCACTGCTAGCATGATGGGCGTTGCTGTTTTGGTTTTCGGAGATATGATATTTCGGGTTTGTGATATTTCGGGTTTATGATGGACGTTGCTAGCACTTTCGGAGATATGATATTTCGGGTTTGTGATGGGCGTTGCTATTTTGGTTTTCGGAGATATGATATTTCGGGTTTATGATATTTTGGGTTTATGATGAACGTTGCTAGCACTTTCGGAGTTATGATATTTCGGGTTTATGATATTTCGGGTTTGTGATATTTCGGGTTTGTGATATTTCGGGTTTATGATATTTCGGGTTTATGATATTTCGGGTTTATGATGAAAAGCGCTTTTCGGAGTTGTGATTTTTCGGGTTTATGATGCCCCCCCCCAAATTAGAGACAGAACAGAACAAGCGACAGGTTTTTCTTACGCAAAGAAAGTGATCAGGAGCAGGACTAATAGAAAATACTCAGGGGGTTGGGCTGGGCGACGGGGACAGACAAGAATGGAGAGAAAGCCCGCTGTGTACATACTGTACAGATTATATGATCCTAGAGAGCTATGTACATTAACCCCTAACAGAGGCCCCAGTTAGTCAGAATTTGAGTGTACCCCGTACGCACCAAATTTTCTCACTTTGCTCCAGGCCCCCATGGCGCGCTGTTAGGACCAGACTGAGTGTGCGCGAACGATCAATTCCACTCAAGCCACCCCCACTCCGCCCCACCCGATACGATAGATATAGCCTTCTTAAGACTAAAAGTTAACCCCCGCCCGTTTTGTTCCGTCATGCGCCGCGAATTGTAAAAGTTTTTACTTTCTGGCCTATCTGCGACTCTTCAGTCTTCGTCATTGCAAGGATCGTAAAAACCAATTAAAAAAGACACAAATTACTCGTAGCTTAAAGAAAAGCAGCTTTTTGCGAATCCACATTTCGCAGCCTATCGATTAGAGAAGGTCGAAGAAAAAACATCGACGTTAATTAGGTCGACAGTCGACCCGACGACCTACAGCAGGTTAGCTATAATTGCGCGCATAACTTTAGAAACTTGAGCTAGCTAATTTATAATTGTCTTAGAATCATAGACATACTGTAGGCTTAATCATAAGTTGTTGCGATTTAATTAAATAATTTAATTAAACAAATGAATAACCAAAATAAAATTTTACAACTGCAGTAAGTGCGGCCAAACTTTTCTACGAATCAAAGGAGAGGAATCGGATTCCATATTTGGTAAGTTAGATTAGAAGTTAAAATTAATTACCTAATTTCAAAGATAACTGTTTAAATAACTGCTTTTACTCGTAGTCGTAGAAAATGAAACTAAGAAAAACAAATACGCCAGTCGAGGAACTAATATTTTAATTTAAAAAGTAAGTTAATTATATACAGTATATAACATAAAATGTACTTTTATTAAATTCATCCAGGCATCCGAGGCTCCAAACAATCTCAATATACAAACCAGAAAAGGCCTTGTCGGCATTAGTCGTTAATTTTCTTAAACGAATCGTGAGAATTGTAAAGCTAATTTCTGCTCCTCCACCGAATAGAAAGAATCAGTTATTATTTACAACTTGAAGCATGACGACTCTAGAAGTGGCGCTTCAGACGACCATGGCGCCTAGTCTTAAAGAGCTGGGCAATATTTGGGATTACATTGGTGAGTGCACACGTTTTTGGTGCTTCGCTAACACTCAACTGTCGTTACCTTATTCATTTTCTTTCTCTAGTCAAAGTCTAATTACTTTTATTGCCGTTGTAATTTCTTTGTTTAATGATTCGTTTCCTTGTTTTCTTGGCGCCAGTTAATTGCTTGAAGTATGTTATATTAGTTATTTAGCTACTTCTTTCTTAGTTAAATTTTTTAGGAGTTTTTACATCGTTCTGAATGTTTTTTTGAAAATTCTCAACTTATCAAAAATTGCCTTTTAGGCATAGCCAGTTTCAGTAATAATCGCCCTCAAACCCTTTGAAGAATGGCCCTTGGCCCTTAAACTCTTTAAAGAATCGCCATCAAACCCTTTAAAGAATCGCCATCAAACCCTTTAGATCGCTCTCAGACCCTTTAAAGAATCGCCATCAAACCCTTTAGATCGCTCTCAGACCCTTTAAAGAATCGCCCTCAAACCCCCTTAAAGAATCGCAATCAAACCCTTTAAAGAATCGCCATCAAACCCTTTAAAGAATCGCCATCAAAGCCTTTAAAGAATCGCCATAAACCCTTTAAAGAATCGCCCTCAAAGCCTTTAAAGAATCGCCCTCAAACCCTTTAAAGAATCGCCCTCAAACCCTATAAAGAATCGCCCTCAAACCCTTTAAAGAATCGCCCTCAAACCATTTAAAGAATCGCCCTCAGGCCTCAAACCATTTAAAGAATCGCCATCAAACCTTTAAAGAATCGCCCCTCAAACCATTTAAAGAATCGCCCTCAAACCCCCTTAAAGAATCGCCCTCAAACCCTATAAAGAATCGCCCTCAAACCTTTTAAAGAATCGCCCTCAAACCATTTAAAGAATCGCCCTCAGGCCTCAAACCATTTAAAGAATCGCCATCAAACCTTTAAAGAATCGCCCTCAAACCATTTAAAGAATCGCCCTCAAACCCTTTAAAGAATCGCCCTCAAACCCTATAAAGAATCGCCCTCAAATCATTTAAAGAATCGCCCTCAAACCCTTTAATGAATCGCCCTCAAACCCTTTAAAGAATCGCCCTCAAACCCTTTAAAGAATCGCCCTCAAACCCCCTTAAAGAATCGCCCTCAAACCCTTTAAAGAATCGCCCTCAAACCCTAAAGAATCGCCTTAAAACCCTTTAAAAGATCGCCCTCAAAGCCTTTAAAGAATCGCCCTCAAAACCTTTAAAGAATCGCCCTCAAACCCTTTAAAGAATCGTCCTCAAACCCTATAAAGAATCGCCCTCAAACCCTTTAAAGAATCGCCCTCAAACCCCCTTAAAGAATCGCTTTCAAACCTCTTAAAGAATCGCCCTCAAACCATTTAAAGAATCGCCCTCAAACCCTTTAAAGAATCGCCCTCAAACCCTATAAAGAATCGCCCTCAAACCATTTAAAGAATCGCCCTCAGGCCTCAAACCATTTAAAGAATCGCCATCAAACCTTTAAAGAATCGCCCTCAAACCCTTTAAAGAATCGCCCTCAAATCATTTAAAGAATCGCCCTCAAACCCTTTAATGAATCGCCCTCAAACCATTTAAAGAATCGCCCTCAAAACCTTTAAAGAATCGCCCTCAAATCATTTAAAGAATCGCCCTCAAACCCTTTAATGAATCGCCCTCAAACCATTTAAAGAATCGCCCTCAAAACCTTTAAAGAATCGCCCTCAAACCCTTTAAAGAATCGTCCTCAAACCCTATAAAGAATCGCCCTCAAACCCTTTAAAGAATCGCCCTCAAACCCTTTAAAGAATCGCTTTCAAACCTCTTAAAGAATCGCCCTCAAACCCCTTAAAGAATCGCCTTAAAACCCTTTGAAAGATCGCCATCAAACCTTTAAAGAATCGCCCTCAAACCCTTTAAAGAATCGCCCTCAAATCATTTAAAGAATCGCCCTCAAACCCTTTAAAGAATCGCCCTTAAACCCTTTAAAGAATCGCCCTCAAACCCTTTAAAGAATCGCCCTCAGGCCTCAAACCATTTAAAGAATCGCCATCAAACCTTTAAAGAATCGCCCTCAAACCCTTTAAAGAATCGCCCTCAAATCATTTAAAGAATCGCCCTCAAACCCTTTAATGAATCGCCCTCAAACCATTTAAAGAATCGCCCTCAAAACCTTTAAAGAATCGCCCTCAAACCCTTTAAAGAATCGTCCTCAAACCCTATAAAGAATCGCCCTCAAACCCTTTAAAGAATCGCCCTAAAACCCCCTTAAAGAATCGCTTTCAAACCTCTTAAAGAATCGCCCTCAAACCCCTTAAAGAATCGCCTTAAAACCCTTTGAAAGATCGCCCTCAAAGCCTTTAAAGAATCGCCCTCAAACCCTATAAAGAATCGCCCTCAAATCATTTAAAGAATCGCCCTCAAACCCTTTAATGAATCGCCCCTCAAACCATTTAAAGAATCGCCCTCAAACCCTTTAAAAAATCGCTCTCAAACCCTTTAAAGAATCGCCCTCAAACCCTTTAAAGAATCGCCCTAAAACCCTTTAAAGAATTGCCCTCAAACCCTTTAAAGAATCGCCCTAAAACCCTTTAAAGAATCGCCCTCAAACCATTTAAAGAATCGCCCTCAAACCCTTTAAAGAATCGCCATCAAACCCTATAAAGAATCGCCCTCAAACCCTTTAAAGAATCGCCCTCAGGCCTCAAACCATTTAAAGAATCGCCATCAAACCCCCTTAAAGAATCGCCCTCAAACCCTTTAAAGAATCGCCCTCAAATCATTTAAAGAATCGCCCTCAAACCCTTTAAAGAATCGCCCTCAAACCCTTTAAAGAATCGCCCTCAAACCCTTTAAAGAATCGCCCTCAGGCCTCAAACCATTTAAAGAATCGCCATCAAACCTTTAAAGAATCGCCCTCAAACCCTTTAAAGAATCGCCCTCAAATCATTTAAAGAATCGCCCTCAAACCCTTTAATGAATCGCCCCTCAAACCATTTAAAGAATCGCCCTCAAACCCTTTAAAGAATTGCCCTCAAACCCTTTAAAGAATCGCCCCTCAAACCATTTAAAGAAACGCCCTCAAACCCTTTAAAGAATCAACCTCAAACCCTTTAAAGAATCGCTCTCAAACCCTATAAAGAATCGCCCTCAGGCCTCAAACCATTTAAAAAATCGCCATCAAACCTTTAAAGAATCGCCCTCAAACCCTTTAAAGAATCGCCCTAAAACCCTTTAAAGAATCGCCCTCAAACCATTTAAAGAATCGCCCTCAAACCCTTTAAAGAATCGCCATTAAACCCTATAAAGAATCGCCCTCAAACCCTTTAAAGAATCGCCCTCAGGCCTCAAACCATTTAAAGAATCGCCATCAAACCTTTAAAGAATCGCCCTCAAACCCTTTAAAGAATCGCCCTCAAATCATTTAAAGAATCGCCCTCAAACCCTTTAAAGAATCGCCCTCAAACCCTTTAAAGAATCGCCCTCAAACCCTTTAAAGAATCGCCCTCAGGCCTCAAACCATTTAAAGAATCGCCATCAAACCTTTAAAGAATCGCCCTCAAACCCTTTAAAGAATCGCCCTCAAATCATTTAAAGAATCGCCCTCAAACCCTTTAATGAATCGCCCCTCAAACCATTTAAAGAATCGCCCTCAAACCCTTTAAAGAATTGCCCTCAAACCCTTTAAAGAATCGCCCCTCAAACCATTTAAAGAAACGCCCTCAAACCCTTTAAAGAATCAACCTCAAACCCTTTAAAGAATCGCTCTCAAACCCTATAAAGAATCGCCCTCAGGCCTCAAACCATTTAAAAAATCGCCATCAAACCTTTAAAGAATCGCCCTCAAACCCTTTAAAGAATCGCCCTCAAACCCTTTAAAGAATCGCCCTCAAACCCTTTAAAGAATCGCCATCAAACCCTTTAAAGAATCGCCATCAAACCCTTTAAAGAATCGCCATCAAACCCTTTAAAGAATCGCCATCAAACTCTTTAAAGAATCGCCCTCAAACCCTTTAAAGAATCGCCATCAAACTCTTTAAAGAATCGCCATCAAACCCTTTAAAAAATCGCCATCAAACCCTTTAAAAGATCTCCCTCAAAGCCTTTAAAGAATCGCCCATCGCCCTCAAGCTCGTTAAATAATCGCCCTCAAACCCTTTAAAGAATCGCCCTCAAACTCTTTAAAATGACCCAAAAACTGTTTAGCCAACGAGAAGAATCTGATCTTTCGCCAAATCACAATTCCTCAGGCTATCCAGAAGACCAGAAAACTGCCAAACTCAACAGCCTGGCAGATTCTCTGCAGCGCTGCCTGCTTGAGTTCATCAGAACCGAGAATGAGTACAGAATCGGATTGGAGTCTAGAATTGAGTCGCTAAAACGTAAAGCTGCTCAGGTGTGTTTAAAAATACTTTTTATCGGTAATGTACATGTTTCTGGATTGCGTTCAATCAGACAGACAGACACAGACAACTTGTACTCGTAGATACGTGTAGACACTATGCATTTTAGACAGACAGGCCAGACACATAAAGACAGAAATTAAGATAAGCAGACACGAAAAGACAGACACAAGCAGACACAGGAAGACAGGCACTAAGACAAGCGGACAGGCAAGAAGACAAGCAGAAACAGAAAGAACTAGGGCAAGTAGACACAAAGAAAGGCACAAGCAGACACAAGAAGACAGGCACTAAGACAAGCGGACAGGCAAGAAGACAAGCAGAAACAGAAAGAACTAGTGCAAGTAGACACAAAGAAAGGCACAAGCAGACACAAGAAGACAGGCACTAAGACAAGCGGACAGGCAAGAAGACAAGCAGAAACAGAAAGAACTAGTGCAAGTAGACACAAAGAAAGGCACAAGCAGACACAAGAAGACAGGCACTAAGACAAGCGGACAGGCAAGAAGACAAGCAGAAACAGAAAGAACTAGGGCAAGTAGACACAAAGAAAGGCACAAGCAGACACAGGAAGACAGGCACTAAGGTAGACTAGAGAAGACAGGCACTGGGACAAGTGGACACGCAGGAAGACAGATACAAGATGCTTGTATCGTACAAACAATTGATGACATTAAAATTGAAAACCATATAGAACAAAAAGTGCCTTAAACGAGTCATAGCAGTAACATTTTAACCAAAACTGTTTTTTATTTCAACAGGTGTGCCAAAGTCTCCGCCTGCCGCCGTACTTTCCACCCCGCGGCCTGCCCTCGCTGCAGTTGCTGACTCAACTTGAGCAGCATATTGCTCAGTACGAGGTTGAAATCACTGCCAGACAGGGCAGTTTCAACCAGAAATTGCAGGCGATTAAAGATTTGTGTGGCCGTCTCGGTCTGGATGTTGATGCTCAATTGCATGTGAGAAATTAGGGAGTGTTCTCAGCAGTCCGACTCTCGAGCCATGCACGACCCCTGGCTCGATTCCGTGCACGGGCACCTAATTGTGTGTGGGATTCTGAAGTATGGATTGTGGGATTCTGAAGTATGGAGTGTGGGATTCTAAAGTGTGGAGTGTGAGATTCTGAAGCATGGAGTGCGGGATTCTGAAGTATGGAGTGTGGGATTCTAAAGTATGAAGTGTGGGATTCTGAAGTATGGAGTGTGGGGTTCTGAAGTATAGAGTGTGGGATTCTGAAGTATGGAGTGTGGGATTCTGAAGTATGGAGTGTGGGATTCTGAAGTATGGAGTGTGGGATTCTGAAGTATGGAGCGTGGGATTCTAAAGTGTGGAGTGTGAGATTCTGAAGCATGGAGTGCGGGATTCTGAAGTATGGAGTGTGGGATTCTAAAGTATGGAGTGTGGGATTCTGAAGTATGGAGTGTGGGGTTCTGAAGTATGGAGTGTGGGGTTCTGAAGTATGGAGTGTGGGATTCTGAAGTATGGAGTGTGGGATTCTGAAGTATGGAGTGTGGGATTCTGAAGTATGGAGCGTGGGATTCTAAAGTGTGGAGTGTGAGATTCTGAAGCATGGAGTGCGGGATTCTGAAGTATGGAGTGTGGGATTCTAAAGTATGGAGTGTGGGATTCTGAAGTATGGAGTGTGGGGTTCTGAAGTATGGAGTGTGGGGTTCTGAAGTATGGAGTGTGGGATTCTGAAGTATGGAGTGTGGGATTCTAAAGTGTGGAGTGTGAGATTCTGAAGCACGGAGTGCGGGATTCTGAAGTATGGAGTGTGGGATTCTAAAGTATGGAGTGTGGGATTTTAAAGTATGGAGTGTGGGGTTCTGAAGTATGGAGTGTGGGATTCTGAAGTATGGCTTGTGGGATTCTAAAGTATGGCTTATGGGATTCTAAGGTATAGATTGTGGAATTCTGAAGTATGGATTGTGGAATTCTGAAGTATGGATTGTGGAATTCTGAAGTATGGATTGTGGGATTCTGAAGTATGGAGTGTGGGATTCTAAAGTATGGCTTGTGGGATTCTAAAGTATGGCTTGTGGGATTCTAAAGTATGGCTTATGGGATTCTAAGGTATAGATTGTGGAATTCTGAAGTATGGATTGTGGAATTCTGAAGTATGGATTGTGGGATTCTGAAGTATGGAGTGTGGGATTCTGAAGTATGGAGTGTGGGATTCTGAAGTATGAAGTGTGGGATTCTAAAGTGTGGAGTGTGAGATTCTGAAGCACGGAGTGCGGGATTCTGAAGTATGGAGTGTGGGATTCTGAAGTATGGAGTGTGGGATTCTGAAGTATGGAGTGTGGGGTTCTGAAGTATAGAGTGTGGGATTCTAAAGTATGGAGTGTGGGATTCTGAAGTATGGAGTGTGGGGTTCTGAAGTATGGAGTGTGGGATTCTAAAGTATGGCTTGTGGGATTCTAAAGTATGGCTTATGGGATTCTAAGGAATAGATTGTGGAATTCTGAAGTATGGATTGTGGGATTCTGAAGTATGGAGTGTGGGATTCTGAAGTACGGAGTGTGGGATTCTGAAGTATGGAGTGTGGGATTCTAAAGTATGGCTTGTGGGATTCTAAAGTATGGCTTATGGGATTCTAAAGTATGGCTTATGGGATTCTAAGGTATAGATTGTGGAATTCTGAAGTATGGATTGTGGAATTCTGAAGTATGGATTGTGGGATTCTGAAGTATGGAGTGTGGGATTCTGAAGTATGGATTGTGGGATTCTGAAGTATGGAGTGTGGGATTCTGAAGTATGGAGTGTGGGATTCTGAAGTATGGAGTGTGGGATTCTGAAGTATGGAGTGTGGGATTCTGAAGTATGAAGTGTGGGATTCTAAAGTATGGAGTGTGGGATTCTGAAGTATGGAGTGTGGGATTCTAAAGTATGGAGTGTGGGATTCTGAAGCATGGAGTGCGGGATTCTGAAGTATGGAGTGTGGGATTCTAAAGTATGGAGTGTGGGATTCTGAAGTATGGAGTGTGGGGTTCTGAAGTATGGAGTGTGGGGTTCTGAAGTATGGAGTGTGGGATTCTAAAGTATAGAGTGTGGGATTCTGAAGTATGGAGTGTGAGGCTCAGGACTCATACACGTTGATAATTATATTGGGATCTGAGATCGCACATTGTTAAAGCTACGATCTCATTAATCCCATAAAAAATCGGCAGTCGCTTCCATCGCCCGGCGCAAATCCTGACGAGTTCATACCCAGCGAGCAGGATCTCAACAAGATGCAGCGGAAGCTGGACGAACTGCAAGCTCGACACGACCAAATGCTGGCCTCGTTTACCAACTTTTGCCAGGATATTCGCAGGTTTGGTAGTTTTTTATAACCTTTTTCTGATCTGCCGACATATCGCTCTGGAAACAACCTACCCTAGAAATATCCTCTCCTGACTTCAGAATCGCCACGGACATCGAGTACTTGCCGGAAACGGCAGCTGAAGCCGCCATCCTCAGCGACTCTACTCAATATTCTATGGCTTCCACGTCTTCAAAGTCTTTGAATAACAACAATAACGAAAAGCCTTTGTCGTTGACAGAATCGGCTGCGCCAGCCGCTTGGCCGCTGACAGACTCCAGCCTGTCAGAGCTGGCAGCTTGGCGACTCCGCCTGGTGAAGCACAAGGCCATGCTGGTTGGCACCTGCGACGAGCTTCGGGCGCAGGTTGCGTTGCTAAGGCAACGGCTGAGGCTCGGCGATGAGGATGACGAATTTCAGGTGATACAGCTGTCTGTCTGTCTGTCTGTCTGTCTGTCTGTCTGTCTGTCTGTCTGTCTGTCTGTCTGTCTGTCTGTCTGTCTGTCTGTCTGTCTGTCTGTCTGTCTGTCTGTCTGTCTGTCTGTCTGTCTGTCTGTCTGTCTGTCTGTCTGTCTGTCTGTCTGTCTGTCTGTCTGTCTGTCTGTCTGTCTGTCTGTCTGTCTTAGTGTCGGTCTGTCTGTCTGTCTGTCTGTCTGTCTGTCTGTCTGTCTGTCTGTCCGTTCAGCTGTCCGTGCCTGCGTGTGTGTCTGTTGGTCTTTAGTTTCTTGGCATCTCGCAGCTTTCTACACCAAGCCAGTCCCTTAAACCTGCTTTCACCCAACAGCTTAGCCGTCACCAAGGCTATCGGCCCAGCGACCTCGCAGCCCTGCAGTCCGAGCTGGCCCGCTGCCAGAATCTACGCGACGGGCCCATGGCCTCCGCGTACGCAGCCAGCCTGCGGCGGGAGGCGGCCGAACTGGCCGCGCTGTGCTTTGCCTCCATCGGGGATGTTGTTGGAGCTGGAGGTGAGGGGGAAAAAAGCTGAAATTTAAATTACTTAATTGGGACACAGGATTTAACATTAAGACTCGGGATTAAGCATTGGAACTCGGAAATGAACATTGGGACTGGGGATTTAACATTGGGACTCGGGATTTAACATTGGGACTCTGGGATTGAACATTGGGACTCGGGATTGAACATTGGGACTCTGGGATTGAACATTGGGACTCTGGGATTCAACATTGGGACTCGGGATTCAACATTGGGACTCTGGGATTGAAGATTGGGACTCGGGATTATTCTTATTTCCTTCCTTGAACTGTCCGCAGACCCGGCCTCACTAACGAAGCGCTGGAAGCTCGAGTTGAGCAACTTCGCAATCGCTACGAGTCCAGTAGAGAACTTTATGACACCGTGCGGCTGTACCAGCTCACCTGGGAAGCTTACCTGGATGTTGAGCAGCGGATGAAGGATCCCAGCATCTTCAGCAATCGCGGCGGTATCCTGCTCAAAACGGAGAAAGAGAAGAAGCACCTGTTGAAAGAGCTGCCCCGTGTGGAGGCTCGCGTGGCTGAGCAGCTTCGAGCTTGCCGAGGCGGCGACAGGTTCAAGATCGACGGCCGGAGCTTCGAGGAGCACGTGCAGCACCTGTGGGACGGGTTCAAGGCCGAGCGGGAGGCCGCCAAGGCTAATCGGCGTGTTGGCAGGTGAGCGGATGAGGTGTGAAACTTTATGCGCAAATCCCCTAAAACTTAACTCGCTTTATTAGGTACTAATAGTGTATGGCACTTTAACTGACCATGTCTAGTGTGGCGCCTCTTCTGACTGACCATGTCTAGTGTGGCGCCTCTTCTGACTGACCATGTCTAGTGTGGCGCCTCTTCTGACCATATCTAGTGTGGCGCCTTTTCTGACCATATCTAGTGTGGCGCCTCTTCTGACCAGGTCTAGTTTGGCGCCTCTTTTGACCATGTCGAGTGTGGCGCCTCTTCTGACTGACCATGTCGAGTTTGGCACCTCTTCTGACTGACCATGTCTAGTTTGGCGCCTCTTCTGACCATGTCGAGTGTGGCGCCTCTTCTGACCATGTCTAGTGTGGCGCCTCTTCTGACTGACCATGTCGAGTGTGGCGCCTCTTCTGACCATGTCTAGTGTGGCGCCTCTTCTGACCATATCTAGTGTGGCGCCTCTTCTGACCAGGTCTAGTGTGGCGCCTCTTCTGACCATGTCTAGTGTGGCGCCTCTTCTAACCATATCTAGTGTGGCGCCTCTTCTGACCATGTCTAGTTTGGCGCCTCTTCTGACCATATCTAGTGTGGCGCCTCTTCTGACCATATCTAGTTTGGCGCCTCTTCTGACCATGTCTAGTTTGGCGCCTCTTCTGACCATATCTAGTGTGGCGCCTCTTCTGACCATGTCGAGTTTGGCGCCTCCTCTGACCATGTCGAGTTTGGCGCCTCCTCTGACCATGTGGAGTTTGGCGCCTCTTCTGACCATGTCTAGCTTGGCGCCCCCTGACCATTTATTTGTCAAGTTCGGCGCCCCTCTAACCAAGTGATTTCTTTCATCATTTTTCAGAGTCAGCATGGCCGGCAGTTCCAGCGACCTGTCGCTTCATCAGTCGGGCCAGCTGCCCGCCGCGGCACAAGCAACCCCAGCTGCTAATCATCACCAGCAGCATCAGCAGCCAATTTCGATGCAGCACTCGGCCGCGCCGTCTAGGAAGTCCCTGGCTCCAGCTGTGACGGCTGGCAACACGTCAAAGCGATGGTGAATGAATTTATTTAGCTGTTTTAAAATGAGAAAGAGATTTCATAACTGTTCAATATTGATATTGATGCCCGCTTCTATGTGTGTACCGTTTTCATTGGCTGTATTTTTACCGAATAACATACATGCGCAACCACCTGATTTACACTTTTTGACAAAAATGCGACTCACCTATAACAGAAACCCTAAAGCCAAATTAACGCTATTTTGGATAAACGGGAAGAGTAACTATAACTGTCTTAATAACGCTAAATGCCTCGTCAGCTAATTAATACTCTGTCTATTTTTCCGTGTGGGCATCTTTGCGACTTGGATTGGCTGAACCCTTTGCCGGATCAAAGAATAATATCAGATAGTTGATGCCAATTAAATGCTTGAAATTTTTACATTCCAAACAGACTTCACATCTAGACAAACTTGAACAAAGGCACGGTCAAGTTAATGGTGCAATCGCCCAATTTATTGCCAGTATATAACTCGTATGGTTTTTATTGCTTTGTTAAATGATTTACTCAACATATCGGTGGTGCGTCTCTTTTTTGTCAATTAATAATTCTAGACTTTTCCAAGCAACTTCAGTAACAAAACTTCAGACTTCCAATGTGTAAATATGCTATATTGTTCAACTGAGTCATTTTATGCACCTATTTTAATTACAAATGAGAGCTCTATAATAAGATATTTCTTAGATTTTCGCTTAAGTTTTTATTGTTTTAATCTGTTAAGAATAACTTTTACCTTCCCTGATAGAGTAGTTTTTGGTTTTTATTCAAAACAGTTTTTGTTCAGCTTTTCGTAGTTTATTTGTTCTTATTTCGCAATTGTTATTTCATGCTACTAAAGGCGCGAAGTTAGTAGCATAGTATGTGCATATTTGCTATATTTATTTAGGTTTATTCCTATGTCACGATCTTATAAATATTCAAACGTTATATTCAGGATTTGCTAATGAATTTTATTGAGCAGTTTTTTTGAATACAACCCCAAATATATGACCCGTCTTGATTTATGTTAATAATTACGATTTTGACTATTCTTTACCTAATGAATCACATTCTGATCTAGTAAGTAATATGTAAGTAGTATGTTTAGCATTTAAATTGACTTTCGGAGCAGTACGCTCGTAGTGTAGACAAGATTTTCATCTGAAAGGGGCAGGGTCACGAGCGAGCCACAAGCAAGATTTTATCGCCACAAGCAAGATTTTAGCGCCACAAGCAAGATTTTAGCGCTACAAGCAAGATTTTAGCGCTACAAGCAAGATTTTAGCGCCGCAAGCAAGATTTTAGCGCTACAAGCAAGATTTTAGCGCCGCAAGCAAGATTTTAGCGCTACAAGCAAGATTTTAGCGCCGCAAGCAAGATTTTAGCGCTACAAGCAAGATTTTGGCGCCGCAAGCCAGATTTTAGCGCTACAAGCAAGATTTTAGCGCTACAAGCAAGATTTTATCGCCACAAGCAAGATTTTAGCGCCGCAAGCAAGATTTTAGCGCTACAAGCAAGTTTTTAGCGCCGCAAGCAAGATTTTAGCACTACAAGCAAGATTCTAGCGCCATGGGTAAGGTTTTCGCGCCAATTTAGCCCTAAAAATTGAGTCTAAAGTTCTCTGTGTCATTGTACGAGCGTATGTACGTTAAAATGTCAATACAACTTTATCTCTGGCTTAATAGATAGGTTTGCCAGTAGAAAGAAATGACTGCAAACTTCTTTGAGAGTGTTATCAGAGAAACCGCATTGTGCTGTCCTCTAAATGCAGTTAATTTCTATTTAATGCATGTCCGCTCGCATTCTCAGTTTGCTGATAAACAAGAGGGAGACTTAGAAGTGTCTACTAGAAGCAGAAGACTATAGCTTTAGTCGTAGAAGTATAGAAGAATTGCAACAATGAAGCGACAGTACCAAGCAAAAGCAACAAAGCAGAAGCAGCAGCAGCAAAATTTGGAGGCCACTGAAGCCAAGCAGCTTCGTCAGGCACCGGTCGAGTTCGGTCCGTACCTGTCTGACAGACAGTGGGCCACTATTCGGGAAGACCTGTCAGCCGATGGCAGTTGCTGGGAGTTTTGCGATTTCCACCGATCCCACCGTGACCCCTACCTGGCTGGGGAGGACGGCCTGCTGGGAATTTGCGACAGCGGCTGCCGGCTGTGCTTCGCTTGGGGATTCTGGAATGGCAAAGATGCCTTTGTTAAGGTATTTGTGTCTGTTTATTTGTCTTGCTTTGTGTCTGTTTATTTGTCTTGCTTTGTGTCTGTTTAGTTGTCTTGCTTTGTGTCTGTTTATTTGTCTTGCTTTGTATCTGTTTAGTTGTCTTGCTTTGTATCTGTTTAGTTGTCTTGCTTTGTTTCTGTTTAGTTGTCTTGCTTTGTTTCTGTTTAGTTGTCTTGCTTTGTTTCTGTTTAGTTGTCTTGCTTTGTGTCTGTTTATTTGTCTTGCTTTGTGTCTGTTTATTTGTCTTGCTTTGTGTCTGTTTAGTTGTCTTGCTTTGTGTCTGTTTAGTTGTCTTGCTTTGTGTCTGTTTAGTTGTCTTGCTTTGTGTCTGTTTATTTGTCTTGCTTTGTGTCTGTTTATTTGTCTTGCTTTGTGTCTGTTTATTTGTCTTGCTTTGTGTCTGTTTATTTGTCTTGCTTTGTGTCTGTTTATTTGTCTTGCTTTGTGTCTGTTTATTTGTCTTGCTTTGTGTCTGTTTAGTTGTCTTGCTTTGTGTCTGTTTATTTGTCTTGCTTTGTATCTGTTTAGTTGTCTTGCTTTGTGTCTGTTTAGTTGTCTTGCTTTGTTTCTGTTTAGTTGTCTTGCTTTGTGTCTGTTTAGTTGTCTTGCTTTGTGTCTGTTTAGTTGTCTTGCTTTGTGTCTGTTTATTTGTCTTGCTTTGTGTCTGTTTATTTGTCTTGCTTTGTGTCTGTTTAGTTGTCTTGCTTTGTGTCTGTTTATTTGTCTTGCTTTGTGTCTGTTTAGTTGTCTTGCTTTGTGTCTGTTTAGTTGTCTTGCTTTGTGTCTGTTTAGTTGTCTTGCTTTGTGTCTGTTTAGTTGTCTTGCTTTGTTTCTGTTTAGTTGTCTTGCTTTGTGTCTGTTTAGTTGTCTTGCTTTGTGTCTGTTTAGTTGTCTTGCTTTGTGTCTGTTTAGTTGTCTTGCTTTGTGTCTGTTTAGTTGTCTTGCTTTGTTTCTGTTTAGTTGTCTTGCTTTGTGTCTGTTTAGTTGTCTTGCTTTGTGTCTGTTTAGTTGTCTTGCTTTGTGTCTGTTTAGTTGTCTTGCTTTGTGTCTGTTTATTTGTCTTGCTTTGTGTCTGTTGAGGGAGACAGAAGGTCTGCGGGCACCTCTCTCTCTTTTTTAGTTGTCTTCTTCCCTTTCTCCCAAATCCCAGGAAAAACTGTTCGGCCTCACTGGCGGCGTGAGAGCTCAAGGAAATCACGGAGAAGACGTTAAAGAGGCCTACTTCTACCAGCTCAACAGTCCCAGTCATGACTACATGCGAGCCAAGTACATTTACCCTGTCGAAGCGTTTCCCTACGACCGGCTCCTGGCTGAAAATGCCAAACGATCCGTCAGAGATGACGAATTTGAAATCTACGATACTGGAGTGTTCGACAAGGGCTACTGGGAGATCTGCGTGGAATATGCCCGCGATGATGATGGCAGCGGTGGCGGCGGCAACACCGTCTGCGTGATGACCGCCAAGAACTGCAGCGATTCTGAGAGCACTCTGCATGCTTTGCCTACCGTCTGGTTTAGGTGAGATAGGGGATTAACACCTGGGTGATGGGATCTCTAATTTGGGGATTAACACCTGGGTGATGGGATCTCTAATTAGGGGATTAACACATGGGTGATGGGATCTCTAATTAGGGGATTAACACTTGGGTGATGGGATCTCTAATTAGGGGATTAAAAACTGGGTGATAGGATCTCTAATTAGGGGATTAACACCTGGGTGATGGGATCTCTTATTAGGGGATTAACACCTGGGTGATGGGATCTCTAATTAGGGGATTAACACCTGGGTGATGGGATCTCTAATTAGGGGATTAACAACTGGGTGATGGGATCTCTAATTAGGGGATTAACACCTGGATCATGGGGTAAAAATTGACATCAACACTAAGCACAATCTCTATCGTGAAAACACATCCCAGAAACACCTGGAACACAGTCTATTCTGATTCAGCCGCCACCAAGAGGGCGGACAAAGACCAGCCGAGACTCACCCGAGTAACCGGTGCTAACAAAAGCTTTCCACCAACTGTGGAATGCCGGCACCCGGAGTTGCCAACCGTTTTTGCTCAATTCAGCAACGAATTCATGGCGGCGGATGGACCGGGAATTCTGTTCACCAGAAATGAGACTGAGGAAAAAAATGCCATATCCAGATACCTGACCGCGGCCAGGGCACAGGGTGGGTGCTGTTTGAGCTTTGACTTGTTGTACTGTACTTTTTTGCCCACTGAATCTGTCTATGCCCTCCGATAAAGCCTGTCTGCACCCTCCGATAGAGACTGTCTGTACCCTCCGATAGAGACTGTCGGTACCCTCCGATAGAGACTGTCTGTACCCTCCGATAGAGACTGTCTGTACCCTCTGATAGAGACTGTCTGTACCCTCCGATAGAGACTGTCTGCACCCTCCGATTGAGACTGTCGGTACCCTCCGATAGAGACTGTCTGTACCCTCTGATAGAGACTGTCTGTACCCTCCGATAGAGACTGTCTGTACCCTCCGATAGACTGTCGGTACCCTCCGATAGAGACTGTCTGTACCCTCTGATAGAGACTGTCTGTACCCTCCGATAGAGACTGTCTGTACCCTCCGATAGAGACTGTCTGTACCCTCCGATAGAGACTGTCTGCACCCTCCGATAGAGACTGTCTGTACCCTCCGATAGAGACTGTCTGTACCCTCCGATAGACTGTCGGTACCCTCCGATAGAGACTGTCTGTACCCTCTGATAGAGACTGTCTGCACCCTCCGATAGAGACTGTCTGTACCCTCCGATAGAGACTGTCTGTACCCTCCGATAGAGACTGTCTGTACCCTCCGATAGAGACTGTCTGTACCCTCCGATAGAGACTGTCTGCACCCTCCGATAGAGACTGTCTGCACCCTCCGATAGAGACTGTCTGTACCCTCCGATAGAGACTGTCTGTACCCTCCGATAGAGACTGTCTGTACCCTCCGATAGAGACTGTCTGTACCCTCCGATAGAGACTGTCTGTACCCTCTGATAGAGACTGTCTGTACCCTCCGATAGAGACTGTCTGTACCCTCCGATAGAGACTGTCTGTACCCTCCGATAGAGACTGTCGGTACCCTCCGATAGAGACTGTCTGTACCCTCCGATAGAGACTGTCTGCACCCTCCGATTGAGACTGTCGGTACCCTCCGATAGAGACTGTCTGCACCCTCCGATAGAGACTGTCTGTACCCTCCGATAGAGACTGTCTGCACCCTCCGATTGAGACTGTCGGTACCCTCCGATAGAGACTGTCTGTACCCTCTGATAGAGACTGTCTGTACCCTCCGATAGAGACTGTCTGTACCCTCCGATAGACTGTCGGTACCCTCCGATAGAGACTGTCTGTACCCTCTGATAGAGACTGTCTGTACCCTCCGATAGAGACTGTCTGTACCCTCCGATAGAGACTGTCTGTACCCTCCGATAGAGACTGTCTGCACCCTCCGATAGAGACTGTCTGTACCCTCCGATAGAGACTGTCTGTACCCTCCGATAGACTGTCGGTACCCTCCGATAGAGACTGTCTGTACCCTCTGATAGAGACTGTCTGCACCCTCCGATAGAGGCTGTCTGTACCCTCCGATAGAGACTGTCTGTACCCTCCGATAGAGACTGTCTGTACCCTCCGATAGAGACTGTCTGTACCCTCCGATAGAGACTGTCTGCACCCTCCGATAGAGACTGTCTGCACCCTCCGATAGAGACTGTCTGTACCCTCCGATAGAGACTGTCTGTACCCTCCGATAGAGACTGTCTGCACCCTCCGATAGAGACTGTCTGTACCCTCCGATAGAGACTGTCTGTACCCTCCGATAGAGACTGTCTGCACCCTCCGATAGAGACTGTCTGTACCCTCCGATAGAGACTGTCTGTACCCTCCGATAGAGACTGTCTGTACCCTCCGATAGAGACTGTCTGTACCCTCCGATAGAGACTGTCTGCACCCTCCGATAGAGACTGTCTGCACCCTCCGATAGAGACTGTCTGTACCCTCCGATAGAGACTGTCTGTACCCTCCGATAGAGACTGTCTGCACCCTCCGATAGAGACTGTCTGTACCCTCCGATAGAGACTGTCTGTACCCTCCGATAGAGCGGTGCCGTAGCCCAGTGGTCCAGCGCAGCGCTCTGATGTGCCAGCGGCCCAGGCTCGATTCCAAGTGCAGTCACATCAATTTGGGGGTTAAATTGGAATCTCGGCTTGGCTCTGCTCGTGCAATTAACGCCCAGCTTGAGGGCCAACCCCAAAGGCACAGTGAAGTGTACATGCCTAGCTAGAAGCTAGAAGCTAGAAGTCAATCTATTTTTTGTCTTAGTTAATCTCAAAATTCAGATAAGAGAGTTTATCCCTAATTCACGCAGATAGTTTTCACCGTCATTTCACATTCGCTTTCCCCATCTTAAACACCCTCAGACCGCCCCCGCCTGCCCGCGACGCGGGCAGCAAGTGCAGCTCCGTGCACCAGTTGACCCTGGCACCCGGAGCCGCCGCCAGTGTCTGTGTTCGCTTATCCAACCGGCCGCAATCCCGCCCAGTTCCGCTGTTGGTTACTAACGAGCTGGTTGCTAGGCAGCGAGCTAAAACCGAAGCATTCTATGCCAAGGTTTTAGACTGGCTGCCTGAAAGTTATCATCCCAGCAGCGACTTGGCTGAGATCTGCCGGCTGGCTTACTCTGGCCTGCTGTGGAGCAAGCAGTACTATGAGTACAGGCCAACCAGGTACTTGAAGTGCAGGGAGGCTGCCGGTATCAGGAATGCTTTCAGGTGAGAGGCGAGTTTGTTATGCTATTCATTATAATTTGTAAAGAGATGAGATTTTGATCAAATCTGATTGTAGATGAATGAGATTTTGATCAAATATGATTGTAGATTAATGAGATTTTGATTAAATCTGATTGTAGATTAATGAGATTTTGATCAACTCTGATTGTAGATTAATGAGATTTTGATCAAATCTGATTGCAGATGAATGAGATTTTGATCAAATCTGATTGTAAATGAATGAGATTTTGATCCAATCTGATTGTAGAGGGGTGAGATTTTGATCAGATCTGATTGTAGATGAATGAGATTTTGATCCAATCTGATTGTAGAGGGGTGAGATTTTGATCAAATCTGATTGTAGATGAATGAGATTTTGATCAAATCTGATTGTAGATTAATGAGATTTTGATCAAATCTGATTGTAGATGAATGAGATTTTGATCCAATCTGATTGTAGAGGGGTGAGATTTTGATCAAATCTGATTGTAGAGGGGTGAGATTTTGATCAAATCTGATTGTAGATTAATGAGATTTTGATCAAATCTGATTGTAGATTAATGAGATTTTGATCAAATCTGATTGTAGATGAATGAGATTTTGATCAAATCTGATTGTAGATTAATGAGATTTTGATCAAATCTGATTGTAGATAAATGAGATTTTGATCAAATCTGATTGTAGATTAATGAGATTTTGATTAAATCTGATTGTAGATGAATGAGATTTTGATCAAATCTGATTGTAGATGAATGAGATTTTGATTAAATCTGATTGTAGATGAATGAGATTTTGATCAAATCTGATTGTAGATTAATGAGATTTTGATCAAATCTGATTGCAGATGAATGAGATTTTGATCAACTCTGATTGTAGATTAATGAGATTTTGATCAAATCTGATTGCAGATGAATGAGATTTTGATCAAATCTGATTGTAAATGAATGAGATTTTGATCCAATCTGATTGTAGATGAATGAGATTTTGATCAAATATGTTTTTAGATGAATGAGATTTTGATCAAATCTGTTTGTAGATAGAAGAGATTTTGATCAAATCTGACTGTCGTAGAGGGGTGAGATTTTACTCAAATTTGTTTGTAGAAGGGTGAGATTTGGATCAAATCTATTTTTAGATAGGTGAGACTGTGATCAGATCTGTTTGTAGAGAGGTGAGATTTCGAAAGCCTCATATTTGTAGAGATTGGGATTTCAATAACCTCAAACACAAACAATTTTTTTACTCAAGAGTCTGGAGCCCGCATCCTATCTAATCCGCCAGGTGGAACCCCCACGGCTGGGAGCACCTGGACAATGCCGACATTCTCAGCATGCCGGACAAATGGGAATTCCCCTGGTACGCCTCCTGGGACACCGGTTTCCAGGCCGCAGTGTTGGCTGACGTCGACCCGGACTTTGCCAAGGCCCAGCTGGAGCTCATGCTCAGCGATCGGTACATGTCGCCTGAGGGACAGGTGAGCGGGTGGGCCACTCAGCTTGTTGAGGCAGCCGACTCAGTTGAGCACACTCAGTTAATCAATCATATATTCAGTCACACACTCAGTTACACACTCAGTTACACGCTCAGTCACACGCTCAGTCACACACTCAGTCACACACTCAGTTACACGCTCAGTCACACACTCAGTTACACACTCAGTTACACGCTCAGTCACACGCTCAGTCACACACTCAGTCACACACTCAGTTACACGCTCAGTCACACACTCAGTCACACACTCAGTTACACGCTCAGTCACACACTCAGTCACACACTCAGTTACACGCTCAGTCACACACTCAGTTACACGCTCAGTCACACACTCAATCGCTCAGTCACACGCTCAGTCCCATACTCAGTCACACATTCAGTCACACACTCAGTCACACACTCAATCATTCAGTCACGCACTCAGTCACACATTCAGTCACACTCAGTCACACACTCAGTTACACGCTCAGTTACACACTCAGTTACACGCTCAGTCACACACTCAATCGCTCAGTCACACGCTCAGTCCCATACTCAGTCACACATTCAGTCACACACTCAGTCACACACTCAATCATTCAGTCACACACTCAGTCACACATTCAGTCACACTCAGTTACACACTCAGTTACACACTCAATCATTCAGTCCCATACTCAGTCACACATTCAGTCACACACTCAATCATTCAGTCACACACTCAGTCACACATTCAGTCACACTCAGTTACACACTCAGTTACACACTCAATCATTCAGTCACACACTCAGTCACACATTCAGTCACACTCAGTCACACACTCAGTTACACGCTCAGTCACACACTCAGTTACACACTCAGTTACACGCTCAGTCACACACTCAGTTACACGCTCAGTCACACACTCAATCGCTCAGTCACACGCTCAGTCCCATACTCAGTCACACATTCAGTCACACATTGTCACACATTGTCACACACTCAGTCACACTCAATCATTCAGTCACACACTCAGTCACACACTCAGTCACACTCAATCATTCAGTCACACACTCAGTCACACATTCAGTCACACACTCAATCATTCCGTCTCCAACTCAGTCTCAAACCTCCCCAAAAAACTCAGGTTCCCGGCTGCGAGTTCAACTACAGCGACGAGAACCCGCCAGTGCTGGCCTGGTCGGCATACGAAGTGTTCAAATCCACTGGCGACCTGGACTTTGCGCGCAGGATTTATCCGCGCCTGAAGCTGAACTTCGCCTGGTGGCTGCGGCATCGCCGAGTGGCGTCGCAATGCTCCGCAGACGACTCGGAGTCGGACGCCGTATACTTTAAAAGCGGCTTCCTAGGCATGGACAATATCTGCGCAATTGACAGGTCGCGAGTGCCGGACAATTGTCGGATTTATCAGGCCGACGCCTACGCTTGGGTGTTCGCTACCGGCCTGCACTGCCTCCGATTGGCTGCGGCCGCTGGCCAATCAGATTCCGAGCTCTGCTATTGGCTGGACTGGCTGGCCAGGCTGCAGCGGGGCTTCCGACACTTCGACGATGCCGAAGGATTCTGCTTTGATATACTCGAGGAGAGAGGAGCGGACGGGGTGTGGCGGCGGACCCATGTTCGAATCCTGTCCATGGTGGGCCTGATGCCGCTGACTGCCGTTATGGACTTCGACTGGAGCGACTTGGCTGGCAGGGAGGCGGTTGCTGATGCGATTGACAGGTGCGAAAGCATTCAGCCTAATTTGATAACTTAGCGCTCAATTTTTGTTCTTTGTTTGGCGCCACAGCCACGAATTTGGCGCCGCTGTACCTAACTGGCGGTATTGCACATAATTAGGCGCCACTGTACTCAATTCAGTTCCACTGTACTCAATTTAGTGCCACTGTACTCAATTCAGTTCCACTGTACTCAATTTAGTGCCACTGTACTCAATTTAGTGCCATTGTACTCAATTTAGTGCCACTGTACTCAATTTAGTGCCACTGTACTCAATTCAGTTCCACTGTACTCAATTTAGTGCCACTGTACTCAATTCAGTTCCACTGTACTCAATTTAGTGCCACTGTACTCAATTTAGTGCCATTGTACTCAATTTAGTGCCACTGTACTCAATTTAGTGCCACTGTACTCAATTTAGTGCTTCTGTACTCAATTCCCAATTTGGTGCCACTGTACTCAATTTAGTGCCACTGTACTCAATTTAGTGCCACTGTACTCAATTTAGTGCTTCTGTACTCAATTTAGTGCCACTGTACTCAATTTAGTGCCACTGTACTCAATTTAGTGCCACTGTACTCAATTTAGTGCCACTGTACTCAATTTAGTGCTTCTGTACTCAATTTAGTGCCACTGTACTCAATCTGGCGTCCATGTGGCACGAGTACAGCATCAGTTCACAATTCAACAAAAAACTTCCAGGTGCGGCCTTCGCGTTGAACGACCTGGCAACAGTGGGAGCCGCTGCTTGGTGTCTCTGCTGAACAGCAGGCAGTGGGTGAAAGTCTTCGAGCGGCTGTTCCCGCTGCGGGAGGGCCCCGCAGACTGCTCCGATGCTGACGAAGGATTTCTGGGTGAGCTGGGTGGCCTTTACTCAGACTCAGAACTCCCTGGCCTTGGCGCCACACTCAGAACTCCCTGGCCTTGGCGCCACATTCAGAACTCCCTGGCCTTGGCGCCACACTCAGAACTCCCTGGCCTTGGCGCCACACTCAGAACTCCCTGGCCTTGGCGCCACACTCAGAATTCCCTAGACATTGGCGCCATACTCAGAATTCCCTAGACATTGGCGCCACACTCAGAATTCCGACATTTGCGCCACACTCAGAATTCCCTAGACATTGGCGCCACACTCAGAATTCCGACATTTGCGCCACACTCAGAATTCCCTAGACATTGGCGCCAGGCTCAGAATTCCCTAGACACTGGCGCCAGACTCAAAATCGGTTCTTACAGCGCTTAGGTCCCTTCGTCATTGTGCTATATTTGCTTACAACAATAAAAGCACAGAAATACTCCAACTTGCCTACTCATTAGTAGAAAAGTACGAAAAATAATAAACCAATTTATAACCAATGAAAACTACAAAATCGCAACCCCACAAGGACCCTACGGGGTACGCATGGTGTCTCGCTGGCACCGGAAGCACCCGGTGACGCTGGCTCAGTCCACGTTAAACTACGAGCCGGGCGAGTCTCGCACCGGGATGTACGGCGGCAACAGCAACTGGCGCGGCCCGGTGTGGCTCTGCATGAACTACCTGCTGGTGCAGGCGGCGCTAAGGGTGCACGAAGGCGGCCGACCCGATCCCCGGCTGCGTCGCTTTGCCAGACAAGTCTGCGAACGAGTGCTGTCAATCTTTGTTGGCAAACACGACGGCGTAGATGGTAATTACCTGACGATTAGAAAGTCCGGGCCGCTGTGTTTAGCTACACTTAGCTACACTAACACCGTGTTAGCGTGTATATGAGTGCCTGAGTATAGTATCTAACCAACTCTGTCTCATTGCAAGTTTCTATTTCTATACCGTATTCTCTAGGCCAGACTGCTGCGACTAACCGACGACGACCGCTGCACGGGGAGGCTAAAGAGTTCGCTAGCCAGTGGCGCGGTGCGGAGTTCGCCCTGTTCTACGAGTACTTCCACGGCGACACGGGGCGAGGCTGCGGTGCCAGCCATCAGACTGGATGGACCGCTCTGGTGGTGAAGTTTGCGCAGACTCTGCACAAGAGACTGGTGGCCGAGTGACTGGGTTGTCCACTAGGTGTGACAATATACTGGATTCAGTTCCAGGTGTGACAATTATAGCTGGATTCAGTTCCAGGTGTGACAATTATAGCTGGATTCAGTTCCGGGTGTGACAATTATAGCTGGATTCAGTTCCAGGTGTGACAATTATAGCTGGATTCAGTTCCAGGTGTGACAATTATAGCTGGATTCAGTTCCAGGTGTGACAATTATAGCTGGATTCAGTTCCAGGTGTGACAATTATAGCTGGATTCAGTTCCGGGTGTGACAATTATAGCTGGATTCAGTTCCAGGTGTGACAATTATAGCTGGATTCAGTTCCAGGTGTGACAATTATAGCTGGATTCAGTTCCGGGTGTGACAATTATAGCTGGATTCAGTTCCAGGTGTGACAATTATAGCTGGATTCAGTTCCAGGTGTGACAATTATAGCTGGATTCAGTTCCAGGTGTGACAATTATAGCTGGATTCAGTTCCGGGTGTGACAATTATAGCTGGATTCAGTTCCAGGTGTGACAATTAGATAAGCTCAGTTCCAGGTGTGACAATTAGATAGGCCCAGTTTTAGGTGTGACAATTAGATAGGCCCAGTTCCAGGTGTGTGACAATTACAGCGCTATTAGTTGTGTGAATTAACTTTTAGCAACGCACAACTAACAATATTGTTAATCAAGAAACACTTTATACTACTGAAAGCAGTAGCACTACTGTTTTACATTATTCATCAATGCGAATAAACTTGCTCAATGCTGCTGTTTTTAACAAAAGCTTTTTTAGTTTTGCTAATGCTGTCCTAAGAAATAATCTTAGCTTTTAACTTCTCTATGATTTATAATCATTATAATAAAAATAATCACACCAATTCGTTCAAGACACTTGTTGACTGTTGAGAAAATATCGATACTTAGCCATTGCATAATAATTGTCCCAGTGTATTTCGACTATAATAGCCTTGTGATTGTGAGAAGAGAACATAGAAATTTATATTAAATTTAAATGCTAACAATAACGACAAAAGGGAATTAAAAATGTAAGCAATATAAAAGCACTTTAAAGTAGAAAAATTCGCTTTGAACTACTAGGAGTAGAAGAAAAAACTTATTAGTTGCAATTGCAAGTCCATTTTGGCCTACTTTTAGTAGCAAAAAACTGACTTTTTGGTTGAATTGTAGAAAAATGCGTAAAATTTTAATTTATACTACTGACCAGCTCGAATTAAGTAGAAAGTTAAGAAAATATCGTTATTAAAATGATTTAACGCCGCTGATGCCGATTCCGACCGCTGATGACGAGCTCCGCCGCTTTGACGCAGGCGGCTTCCAGCGTCAGTTTTAATCGGCGCAGACAAGCTCGACTTGGTTCGATTGACGAGTCAAACAGCTTGCTGACTGGCAGGCAGTCCAAGTCTAAGTCTAACCGTTGCATCTCGTGTTGGCATTTCACGCCTACAGTGATGATTTCGAGCTGACTGCCGCCAAGCAGGATCTCCAGGTAGCGCAGAGTCTGCTGGCAGTGCGACACCACAGCTCGGGAGTGCTTGAAGAACTCCGGACAGGCATTGATCCAGTTGATTCGCTGGTTGAATGCTGGCAGGGATAGGCGCTCCGGTTGAGGGCGCCGGCGCTGGCGTCGTCTTGGCGCGGTTGGGGTGCCCTCCTGCTCCTGCCGGTGGGGTGAAGCTTTAAATAAACTGTCCACCTTCAATAGGGTTTAAAGAGGAATCCCACACCAAGACAGAAGAATCCCACACACAGACGGAAAAATCCCATACCCCCAGACAGAAGAATCCCACACTCAGACAAAATAATCTCAAACCAAGACAGAAGAATCCCACACTCAGACAGAAGAATCCCACACCCAGACAGAAGAATCCCACACCCAGACAGAAGAATCCCACACTCAGACAGATGAATCCCACACCCAGACAGAAGAATCCCACACCCAGACAGAAGAATCTCACACCCAGACAGAAGAATCCCACACCCAGACTGACCAGCCGAGATCCGTCGGCGTCAGCGGCAGCCCCGTCGCCGGCCCGCTCCTCGGCAGCAGCATGGTCGGCATCGTCGCCGCAGGCGCAGTCGAACTCGGCCTCCCGGCTGGCAACCAAAGCCGCCGAGCCGGCCGCATCGGCCAGCAGGCAGTCGACGCTGCCAACAAAATCGTCCAGAGCTTCGGCCACGTCGGCAAGGCCTCCGACGACGTTGTCGCCGCCGCAGCAGCCGAGCGCTACAACTCGCAGCTCCGATCGAACCAGACTCAACAGTCGGCGAAGATTGGCGCACCGCTGGCTGAGCCGTTCGCCAGCCGCCCGCCTCAGCGAGGCCAACAGCCGGGTGCCCACGGCGTCGGTCGGGCACTGCCTGGCTGCCAGCCAGCTCAGGAAGGTGGACACCCCGCCGCTGCCGCCGGCGTAGATCAGCGGCGCCAGCTGCCGGCAGCAGATGGCTATGGAGGCGGCGGCGGCCTCTTTGGCCAGCGGCTCGACACCCAAGCGAACGGCGTGCATCAGGGCGACGGCCCGGTCGGCCAGGGAGCGGAGCGGCTCCCATTTCGTGGACAGGAAATCGCCGAGCGTTTGGCTGTTGCTGCTGCTGTTGTTGGAGAAGTGCTGCTGCTGGTTAAGCTGATCGTCTGTTGCAGATTGCTCCAACTGATGCTGCTGCTGCTGTTGCTGCAGTTCGCTTTCGTTGTCTGAGATTGTTGCCCCGAATGACAGATTGAAGAATCCAGAACATAAGCACATAGAAACACTCAAACAGGGTGGTCGGTGCCCCTCTGACTGTCTAATCGGTCAGGCATGTACACTCTCAGTGCCTTGGGGGTTGGCCCTCATGGCTGTGAATCGGACCACAAACCCCCCCCCCCTCCCTGGCCAATTTTCGTGCACAAAAGCCCCAAATGAATTAATTGGCTTCGCATGGAATCAAACCAGCTAGGTTGTGGTGTGAGTCACGGTGAGCTGCTTCTAACAATCCCATACTTAAAAATCCCTCATCGTCCATGTATATGAGCTAATAAAGAATCCCACACCTATACACTTTAGAATCCCATGTCCCACACCTCAAACTTCAAAATACCATACATCACACCCCACACCTCGAAATTGTATGCCCCATACCCCCACACATCAGAATCCCATGCCCCACACTCACACTTCAAAATACCATACCCCACAAATCAGAATCCCATACCCCACACCTCAGAACTCCATGCCCCACACCCCATACACTTCAGAATCCCATACCCCACACCTCACACTTCAGAATCCCATACCCCACACCCCATACACTTCAGAATCCCATGCCTCACACCCCATACACTTCAGAATCCCATACCCCACACCTCACACTTCAGAATCCCATACCCCACACCCCATACACTTCAGAATCCCATACCCCACACCCCATACACTTCAGAATCTCATACCCCAAACCCCACACCCCATACACTTCAGAATCCCATACCCCACACCTCACACTTCAGAATCCCATACCCCACACCCATACACTTCAGAATCCCAAACCCCACACCCCATACACTTCAGAATCTCATACCCCAAACCCCACACTTCAGAATCCCACACCCCATACACTTCAGAATCCCATACCCCACACCTCACACTTCAGAATCCCATACCCCACACCCATACACTTCAGAATCCCAAACCCCACACCCCATACACTTCAGAATCTCATACCCCAAACCCCACACTTCAGAACCCCATACCCCACACCCCATACACTTCAGAATCCCACACCCACACCCCACACTTCAGAACCCACACCCACACTTCAGAATCCCACACCCACACCCCACACTTCAGAACCCCATACCCCACACATCAGAATCCCATACCCCACACCCTATACACTTCAGAATCCCACACCCACACCCCACAATTCAGAACCCCACACCCCACACTTCAGAATCCCACATCCCACACTTGAATCCCATACCCCAGCACACTGGAGCGCACCCAAGGCTCACCCAGCAGCACCAGCAGCGGGAACGCGTGCAGCAATCCTTGCACAGCGGCGGCCACTCGAATGCACCTCAGCGGATCCGTAGCCGTCCGACTGACCGAAGCAATCAAAGAGTCATCCTGCTGCTGCTGCTGCTCAGCATTGTCATCCTCAGCAGCCGAGATCAACGCGGCCAATACACTGTGCAGATGGGCCAGCATAACATCGGCGGGTGTCCAAGCTAACACGGAGTTAAAGCAGGTCTCTAACAGTACGCGACTGCCTTGCAGGCCAACTAAGCACTCCTCCAGAGCTGCCGCCGGGCTGATGGGAGCCAGCATAGGGGAGAATGAGCCTATAGAGGAATTAGCCAACGAAACGTTAGCCGAAACTGCTGACAGTCCAGCTGCTGCTGTTGAACTCAATCGACGCAAATTCGCCGATGCTGTACAACCGCCGTCAACGATGGACAACTGGCGATGCCGTAATGGCGTTGATGGAGCGGCTGGATTGACAACGGCGGCTGACACGGGTGGAGAGGTGGATATTGTGGCTGACAATTTTGGGGTTGTCTGACTGCCGGTGTCCGAGGAAGCCGCCTGCAAGGTTATTTTGTACTTTCTTTAATTAGTATGGTAGATGTGAGATTCTCATGATGGTAGATGTGAGATTCTCATGGTGGTAGATGTGAGATTCTCATGATGGTAGATGTGAGATTCTCATGATGGTAGATGTGAGGTTCTCGGGATGTTAGATGTGAGATTCTCATGATGGTAGATGTGAGATTCTCATGGTGGTAGATGTGAGATTCTCGGGATGGTAGATGTGAGATTCTCATGGTGGTAGATGTGAGATTCTCGGGATGGTAGATGTGGGATTCTCATGGTGGTAGATGTGAGATTCTCATTATGGTAGATGTGAGATTCTCATGATGGTAGATGTGAGATTCTCATGGTGGTAGATGCGAGATTCTCATGATGGCAGATGTGAGATTCTCGGGATGGCAGATGTGAGATTCTCATGATGGTAGAAGTGACACATGAGTAGCTAGACAGACAGCTTGGCAGATTGACAACCCCAGCAAAATCTCACCGGGCAGTTCTCCTTAACAGCCTCCGCCTGCAGTCGCGCCAGCTTCCAGTTCTCCAACTCCTCCGCCTGCCGTTTGCAGGCCTGCAGCTGGTCGCGCAGATCAGAAATCTCCAGCGCCTGGCGTGCATTGTCCTGCGCCAGGGCGACGGCCGCCTCCGACTGTTCGCTGCCGCTGCTGCTGGCCAGCTGCTTCTGACGGAGCCGCTCCAGTTCCGCTTGCAGAGCTGCGGCAAATAATTTTGGATTCGGATAATATTTTTATTTGATTAAAAAAGACACCGGTTTGAAGAATCCCACACTGAGACACAGGAACAATTCCACACCGAATCACATGAAGAATCCCACATAGAGACACAGAAAGAATCCCGAACCGAGACACATGAAGAATCTCACACCAGGAAGAATACCACACTGCGACACAAGAATCCTACACAGAAAGAATCCCAAACTGAGACACATAAAGAATCCCACACTGAGACACATGAAGAATCCCCACACTGAGACACATGAAGAATCCCCACACTGAGACACGGGGAGAATCCCACACCGTGACACAGGAAGAATCCCACACCGTGACACAGGAAGAATCCCACACCAAGACACAAGACGAATCTCAAACTGAGGCACAGGAAAAACCCACATTGAGACACAGGAAGAATCCCACAGCGAGACACAGGAAGAATCACACACCAAGACACAAGACGAATCTCAAACTGAGGCACAGGAAAAACCCACATTGAGACACAGGAAGAATCCCACAGCGAGACACAGGAAGAATCCCACACCAAGACACAGGAAGAATATCACACTGAGACACAGGAAGAATCCCACACTGAGAAATAGGAAGAATCCCACACTGAGAAATAGGAAGAATCCCACACCGTGACACAGGAAGAATCCCACACTGAGAAATAGGAAGAATCCCACACTGAGAAATAGGAAGAATCCCACACCGTGACACAGGAAGAATCCCACACCGTGACACAGGAAGAATCCCACACCAAGACACAAGACGAATCTCAAACTGAGGCACAGGAAAAACCCACATTGAGACACAGGAAGAATCCCACAGCGAGACACAGGAAGAATCCCACACCAAGACACAAGACGAATCTCAAACTGAGGCACAGGAAAAACCCACATTGAGACACAGGAAGAATCCCACAGCGAGACACAGGAAGAATCCCACACCAAGACACAAGACGAATCTCAAACTGAGGCACAGGAAAAACCCACATTGAGACACAAAAAGAATCCCACAGCGAGACACAGGAAGAATCCCACACCAAGACACAAGACGAATCTCAAACTGAGGCACAGGAAAAACCCACATTGAGACACAGGAAGAATCCCACAGCGAGACACAGGAAGAATCCCACACCAAGACACAAGACGAATCTCAAACTGAGGCACAGGAAAAACCCACATTGAGACACAGGAAGAATCCCACAGCGAGACACAGGAAGAATCCCACACCAAGACACAAGACGAATCTCAAACTGAGGCACAGGAAAAACCCACATTGAGACACAAAAAGAATCCCACAGCGAGACACAGGAAGAATCCCACACCAAGACACAAGACGAATCTCAAACTGAGACACAGGAAAAACCCACATTGAGACACAGGAAGAATCCCACACCGAGACATAGGAAGAATCCTACACCAAGACACATGAAGAATCCCACACTGAGACACAGGAAGAATTCTACACCGTGACACATGAAGAATCCCACACTGAGACACAGGAACAATTCCACACCGAATCACATGAAGAATCCCACATAGAGACACAGAAAGAATCCCGAACCGAGACACATGAAGAATCTCACACCAGGAAGAATACCACACTGCGACACAAGAATCCCACACTGAGACACATGAAGAATCCCCACACTGAGACACATGAAGAATCCCCACTCTAAGACACATGAAGAATCCCCACACTGAGACACATGAAGAATCCCCACACTGAGACACAGGGAGAATCCCACACCGTGACACAGGAAGAATCCCACAACGAGACACAGGAAGAATCCAACACTGACACAGGAAGAATCCCACACTGAGACACAGGAAGAATCGCACACTGAGACACAGGAAGAATCCCACAGCGAGACACAGGAAGAATCCCACAGCCTCTGCAAAGCAAACGCAGACTGGCGAGCAAACTCACTCCGAATCATGCAGGCCGATTTGTCCTCGTTAACCCGCACCAGATTAACAATGGAGCGAGCCTTGGTAGCATAGCGCAGGGTACTCAATGTCTCATCGATATGCTGCGGAGCTGGCGACACAGTTGCAATCATCACAGTCTGACTGTTGCCACCTAAACTGTCCCTTAGCAACCAGGTAAGCATAGACTCTCGATAAGGTATATGCTGATTATTAGACTTCTTAGCGGACGAATTCACACCAGCCTCGTTAGCTACGCGTTCGCTGAGCAGACTGATCACTTTGCCGAGGGTCAACAGGCTTCTGTTAATATTGGATCCTTCGCGAAGCCGGTCCCCGGTGGTGCCAGCAACGCTTTGCCTCTCGCTGCCAGCCAAGTCTACAATATTAACCCTACTGGATATGCACAGTTGCACACTGGAGGCTGAGCTGCTAGTGTTCGTTGCTGTCTGTTGCTGTTGTTGCTTATTCTCATCGTCCACTATGCGCAACTTTTTCAAGCCGAGAGTGCAAACGGTGTGAGAGCGCGAGCTGACCTGATTCACATCTGTGCTAGCCGTGGCCCGCTGCTTGTTGCCAAGAGCTAGCCAAGTCATGACGTCAGCGTAGGTTCTTACATTCGAATAAACCGACAGGCCTTCGACGAACGGGCCTTTAGTAGGGTGCTCGCGTACCTTTAGGGACACCTTGCGCAGGCTTTTATCGTGACTGGCCGCTAGGAGGTCGTGGATTCGTTCGTTGTAGATCTCGTAGTAGGATATGTCCACCTGGGCGGGCGGGACAGGGGCGGATAGTGGTGGCTACTGGGGGACAGGGGCGGATAGTGGTGGCTACTGGGGGACAGGGGCGGATAGTGGTGGCTACTGGGGGACAGGGGCGGATAGTGGTGGCTACTGGGGGACAGGGGCGGATAGTGGTGGCTACTGGGGGACAGAGGCTGATAGCGGTGGCTACTGGGGGACAGGGGCGGATAGCGGTGGCTACTGGGGGACAGGGGCGGGGGACAGGGGCGGATAGCGGTGGCTACTGGAGGAGACAGGGGCGGATAGCAACAGAAGCTATTGTAGGACAGGGGAGGCTACTAAAAGACAAATCCTGTGCCACAATAAACAGGTCCCCTCTCACCTGCAGCTGCTCGCACTGATCCTCAATAATCTCCTTGCCCTGGAACAGGTCCTGCAGAAACCTGGGCAGCAGGCCTCTGTCATCGCCAACAGGCGCTCCCATGACAGTATGCGTCTTGCCAGACGACGTCATGCCGTAGGCAAACAGGCAGCAGTTATATCCCGCCAAGCACTTGTCCAGCAGTGGCAGGCCGACTTTCTCGTAGACGCTGTTCTGATCTGCGTAGGTCTCCGACTTGGGGTTGGTTGAATCCAGGCAGTGATCGAAGCAAAATGAAAGAATATTCGTGGTCGACGGCTGATGCACTAGCAGAGTCTTAGGGTTATCCGAGGACACGCTCACCACCGTTGAATTACTGCCAGCCGGTGCCGACGCCAAAGTCTGCAGTTCGCGTTCAACAAGCGGGCGAATCCGAACGGCGACTTTTACACCGGCCGCCGAGGGAGACAGCTCGGAGGAAACTGCTGCTGCTGCTGCTGACGTGCCCGATGGGCTTGGGGTATCGTCAGGCCGACTGTCCAGATGAGGGAACAGCGACCTGATCGAGCCGCCGCGCCTGCGGTGCTGAATAACCTGTCGACGATCATCCTCCTCGTCCTGACAGCAGTCGGCGCCGCGCAGATCGGCGAGTACGTCGGGCGTGGAACTGAAACGACGCGACGATGCAACAGTCAGAAGGTCGGATGACGGACTGACGCCGGAGAGATTGTTCCAGCGACGATGGCCTTCGTAGCTGTCGGAAGGAGGATCGGCGCAGTTGTGGACGGCGTAGGCAGCGTCATCGACATTTGTCGACAGCGTCGGCGTCGCAGAGAAGCGACGCTTGGAATCCTGCGGGGTCAACTGAGGGATTGGGGATGGGGACAGTGCTATTTCAGTTCAAATGTACTTTAGCTGTTGCCTAATTTACGAGCTATTTAGAGCTTAGCTAGGGGACTAGGGTACTGAAGTCTCAATCTATGGTGTGGAAGTCTCTCAAACTGATTTATGGTGTGGAAGTCTCTCAAACTGATCTATGGTGTGGAAGTCTCTCAGTCTCAAACTGATCGATCGAAGTCTCACAATCTCATCGATGGTGCAAAGGTCTCACAATCTCATCAATATCAAGTCGTTGAAAGTATCAATCTCAACCATACTTAGGGCGCGGAAGTCTCTTAATACTATACAAATATAGTGAGATAAGAGTAAAACAAAAGTGACAACCGTTTTCTAGTTTTGTAAAAAGAATCATGTTAGACTGAAAAATCGATTTATTGTACAATCTTATTATCCATTAGGCTCAAACTTAGGAAAAATGCAAATAAAAAATATATTAGATAGTTTAAAATAAATAGAAAAAAATAGAAAAAACTGAAAGCTCAAAAAAAACACTAGACTATATTGATGATTCCAAAACTTGTTTGAACTAAAAATGCATTATTAATAGCTAAATTTGAAGACGCAATCTTTCAAATGAAAACGGAATTGAAGTGAGAAAGATGTATAATTAAACTCATGGATTAATGTTTTCGTAGCGAAGCTCATAATAACTCGATTGGGAGCTATAGTTGAAAAAACTGTCTTAAACAAAAATCAATGGAATTTGCTATTTGAAATTTCTTTTTTTATTCTGTAAAATACACACATGCGTTCGTAATTTTTTTTATGAAGATGTCTATATTAGATGACGGGATGATTGACAAATAAAAACGAATATGGTCAGTTCTTATCATCTAACTCAATTCAGTTCCACTGTACTCAATTTAGTGCCAATGTACTCAATTTAGTGCCACTTTACTCAATTTGGCGTCCATGTGGCACGAGTGCAGCATCAGTTCACAATTCAACAAAAAAACTTCCAGGTGCGGCCTTCGCGTTGAACGACCTGGCAACAGCGGGAGCCGCTGCTTGGTGTCTCTGCTGAGCAGCAGGCAGTGGGCGAAAGTCTTCGAGCGGCTGTTCCCGCTGCGGGAGGGCCCAGCAGACTGCTCCGATGCTGACGAAGGATTTCTGGGTGAGCTGGGTGGCCTTTATTCAGACTCAGAACTCCCTGGCCTTGGCGCCACACTCAGAATTCCCTAGACATTAGCGCCACACTCAGAATTCACTGACATTGGCGCCACACTCAGAATTCCCTCGACATTGGCGCCACACTCAGAATTCACTGACATTGGCGCCACACTCAGAATTCCCTCGACATTGGCGCCACACTCAGAATTCCCTCGACATTGGCGCCACACTCAGAACTCATTGACCTTGGCGCCCCACTCAGCATTCCCTGACTTTGGCGCCACACTCAGAATTCCCTAGACACTGGCGCCAGACTCAAAATCGGGTCCTACAGCGCTTAGGTCCGTTCGTCATTGTGCTATATTTGCTTACAACAATAAAAGCACAGAAATACTCCAGCTTGTCTACTCATTAGTAGAAAAGTAGGAAAAATAATAAACCAATTTATAACCAATGAAAACTACAAAATCGCAACCCCACAAGGACCCTACGGGGTACGCATGGTGTCTCGCTGGCACCGGAAGCACCCGGTGACGCTGGCTCAGTCCACTTTAAACTACGAGCCGGGCGAGTCTCGCACCGGGATGTACGGCGGCAACAGCAACTGGCGCGGCCCGGTGTGGCTCTGCATGAACTACCTGCTGGTGCAGGCGGCGCTCAGGGTGCACGAAGGCGGCCGACCCGATCCCCGGCTGCGTCGCTTTGCCAGACAAGTCTGCGAACGAGTGCTGTCAATCTTTGTTGGCAAACACGACGGCGTAGATGGTAATTACCTGACGATTAGAAAGTCCGGGCCGCTGTGATAGCTACACTTAGCTACACTAACACCCTGTGTTAGCGTGCATATGAGTGCCTGAGTATAGTATCTAACCAACTGTCTCATTGCAAGTTTCTATTTCTATACCGTATTCTCTAGGCCAGACTGCTGCGACTGCCCGACGACGACCGCTGCACGGGGAGGCTAAAGAGTTCGCTAGCCAGTGGCGCGGTGCGGAGTTCGCCCTGTTCTACGAGTACTTCCACGGCGACACGGGGCGAGGCTGCGGTGCCAGCCATCAGACTGGATGGACCGCTCTGGTGGTGAAGTTTGCGCAGACTCTGCACAAGAGACTGGTGGCCGAGTGACTGGGTTGTCCACTAGGTGTGACAATAAACTGGATTCAGTTCCAGGTGTGACAATATAGATGGATTCAGTTCCAGGTGTGACAATTATAGCTGGATTCAGTTCCAGGTGTGACAATATAGCTGGATTCAGTTCCAGGTGTGACAATTATAGCTGGATTCAGTTCCAGGTGTGACAATATAGCTAGATTCAGTTCCAGGTGTGACAATTATAGCTGGATTCAGTACCAGGTGTGACAATAAACTGGATTCAGTTCCAGGTGTGACAATTATAGCTGGATTCAGTTCCAGGTGTGACAATTATAGCTGGATTCAGTTCCAGGTGTGACAATATAGCTGGATTCAGTTCCAGGTGTGACAATTATAGCTGGATTCAGTTCCAGGTGTGACAATTATAGCTGGATTCAGTTCCAGATGTGACAATATACTGGATTCAGTTCCAGGTGTGACAATTATAGCTGGATTCAGTTCCAGGTGTGACAATTATAGCTGGATTCAGTTCCAGGTGTGACAATATACTGGATTCAGTTCCAGGTGTGACAATTATAGCTGGATTCAGTTCCAGGTGTGACAATTATAGCTGGATTCAGTTCCAGGTGTGACAATTATAGCTGGATTCAGTTCCAGATGTGACAATATACTGGATTCAGTTCCAGGTGTGACAATTATAGCTGGATTCAGTTCCAGGTGTGACAATTATAGCTGGATTCAGTTCCAGGTGTGACAATATACTGGATTCAGTTCCAGGTGTGACAATTATAGCTGGATTCAGTTCCAGGTGTGACAATTATAGCTGGATTCAGTTCCAGGTGTGACAATTATAGCTGGATTCAGTTCCCGGTGTGACAATTATAGCTGAATTCAGTTCCCGGTGTGACAATTATAGCTGAATTCAGTTCCCGGTGTGACAATTATAGCTGGATTCAGTTCCAGGTGTGACAATTATAGCTGGATTCAGTTCCGGGTGTGACAATTATAGCTGAATTCAGTTCCCGGTGTGACAATTATAGCTGGATTCAGTTCCAGGTGTGACAATTATAGCTGGATTCAGTTCCGGGTGTGACAATTATAGCTGGATTCAGTTCCGGGTGTGACAATATACTGGATTCAGTTCCAGGTGTGACAATATACTGGATTCAGTTCCAGGTGTGACAATTATAGCTGGATTCAGTTCCGGGTGTGAGTTCCAGGTGTGACAATTATAGCTGGATTCAGTTCCGGGTGTGACAATTATAGCTGCATTCAGTTCCAGGTGTGACAATTATGGCTGGATTCAGTTCCGGGTGTGACAATTATAGCTGGATTCAGTTCCAGGTGTGACAATTAGATAAGCCCAGTTCCAGGTGTGACAATTAGATTAGCCCAGTTCCAGGTGTGACAATTAGATAGGCCCAGTTCCAGGTGTGACAATTAGATAGGCCCAGTTCCAGGTGTGACAATTACAGCGGTATTAGTTGTGTGAATTAACTTTTAGCAACGCACAACTAACAATATTGTTAATCAAGAAACACTATATACTACTTATACTACTTACTACTATGCAAGCAGTAGCACTACTCTGTTTTACATTATTCATCAATACGAATAAACTTGCTCAATACTGCTGTTTCTAACAAAAGCTTTTTTAGTTTTGCTAATGCTGTCCTAAGAAAAAATCTTAGCTTTTAACTTCTCTATGATTTATAATCATTATAATAAAAATAATCACACCAATTCGTTCAAGACACTTGTTGACTGTTGAGAAAATATCGATACTTAGCCATTGCATAATAATTGTCCCAGTGTATTTCGACTATAATAGCCTTGTGATTGTGAGAAGAGTACATAGAATTTTATATTAAATTTAAATGCTAACAATAACGACAAAGGGAATTAAAAATGTGAGCAATATAAAAGCACTTTAAAGTAGAAAAATTCGCATTGAACTACTAGGAGTAGAAGAAAAAACTTATTAATTGCAAGTCCATTTTGGCCTACTTTTAGTAGCACAAAACTGACTTTTTGGTTGAATTGTAGAAAAATGCGTAAAATTTTAGTTTATACTACTGACCAGCTCGAATTAAGTAGAAAGTTAAGAAAATATCGTTATTAAAATGATTTAACGCCGCTGATGCCGATTCCGACCGCTGATGACGAGCTCCGCCGCTTTGACGCAGGCGGCTTCCAGCGTCAATTTTAATCGGCGCAGACAAGCTCGACTTGGTTCGATTGACGAGTCAAACAGCTTGCTGACTGGCAGGCAGTCCAAGTCTAAGTCTAACCGTTGCATCTCGTGTTGGCATTTCACGCCTACAGTGATGATTTCGAGCTGACTGCCGCCAAGCAGGATCTCCAGGTAGCGCAGAGTCTGCTGGCAGTGCGACACCACAGCCCGGGAGTGCTTGAAGAACTCCGGACAGGCATTGATCCAGTTGATTCGCTGGTTGAATGCTGGCAGGGATAGGCGCTCCGGTTGAGGGCGCCGGCGCTGGCGTCGTCTTGGCGCGGTTGGGGTGCCCTCCTGCTCCTGCCGGTGGGGTGAAGCTTTAAATAAACTGTCCACCTTCAATAGGGTTTAAAGAGGAATCCCACACCAAGACAGAGGAGTCCCACACACAGACGGAAAAATCCCATACCCCCAGACGGAAGAATCCTACACCCAGACAAAAGAATCTCACACCAAGACAGAAGAATCTCATACCAAAACAAAATAATACCACACTCGGACAGGAGAATCCCACACCCAGACAGAAGAATCCCACACTCAGACAGAAGAATCCCACACCCAGACAGAAGAATCCCACACCCAGACAGAAGAATCCCACACCCAGACAGAAGAATCCCACACTCAGACAGAAGAATCCCACACCCAGACAGAATAACCCACACCCAGACTGACCAGCCGAGATCCGTCGGCGTCAGCGGCTGCCCCGTCGCCGGCCCGCTCCTCAGCAGCAGCATGGTCGGCATCGTCGCCGCAGGCGCAGTCGAACTCGGCCTCCCGGCTGGCAACCAAAGCCGCCGAGCCGGCCGCATCGGCCAGCAGGCAGTCGACGCTGCCAACAAAATCGTCCAGAGCTTCGGCCACGTCGGCAAGGCCTCCGACGACGTTGTCGCCGCCGCAGCAGCCGAGTGCTACAACTCGCAGCTCCGATCGAACCAGACTCAACAGTCGGCGAAGATTGGCGCACCGCTGGCTGAGCCGCTCGCCAGCCGCCCGCCTCAGCGAGGCCAACAGCCGGGTGCCCACGGCGTCGGTCGGGCACTGCCTGGCTGCCAGCCAGCTCAGGAAGGTGGACACCCCGCCGCTGCCGCCGGCGTAGATCAGCGGCGCCAGCTGCCGGCAGCAGATGGCGATGGAGGCGGCGGCGGCCTCTTTGGCCAGCGGCTCGACGCCCAAGCGAACGGCGTGCAGCAGGGCGACGGCCCGGTCGGCCAGGGAGCGGAGCGGCTCCCATTTCGTGGACAGGAAATCGCCGAGCGTTTGGCTGTTGCTGCTGCTATTGTTGGAGAAGTGCTGCTGCTGGTTGAGCTGATCGTCTGTTGCAGATTGCTCCAACTGATGCTGCTGCTGCTGTTGCTGCAGTTCGCTTTCGTTGTCTGAGATTGTTGCCCCGAATGACAGATTGAAGAATCCAGAACCGCATGCTAAGTACAACACCACAGCCGTCTAACAACCTCATGAGCACATGCAAACACTCAAACAGGGTGGTCGGTGCCCCTCTGACTGTCTAATCGGTCAGGGATGTGCACTCACTGTGCCTTGGGGGTTGGCCCTCATGGCTGTGAATCGGACCACAAACCCCACACCCCTCCCTGGCCAATTTTCGTGCATAAAAGCCCCAAATGAATTAATTGGCTTCGCATGGAATCGAACCAGCTAGGTTGTGGTGTCAGTCACGGTGAGCTGCTTCTAACAATCCCATACTTAAAAATCCCTCATCGTCCATGTATATGAGCTAATAAAGAATCCCACACCTATACACTTTAGCATCCCATGTCCCACACCTCAAACTTCAAAATACCATACATCACATCCCACACCTCGAAATTCTATGCCCCATACCCCCACACATCAGAATCCCATGCCCCACACTCACACTTCAAAATACCATACCCCACACATCAGAATCCCATACCCCACACCTCAGAACTCCATGCCCCACACCCCATACACTTCAGAATCCCATACCCCACACTCACACTTCAAAATACCATACCCCACACATCAGAATCCCATGCCCCACACTCACACTTCAAAATACCATACCCCACAAATCAGAATCCCATACCCCACACCTCAGAACTCCATGCCCCAAACCCCATACACTTCAGAATCCCATACCCCACACCCCACACATCAGAATCCCATACCCCACACCCCATACACTTCAGAATCCCATGCCCCACACCCCATACACTTCAGAATCCCATACCCCACACCTCACACTTCAGAATCCCATACCCCACACCCCATACACTTCAGAATCCCATACCCCACACCCCATACACTTCAGAATCCCATACCCCACACCCCATACACTTCAGAATCTCATACCCCAAACCCCACACTTCAGAATCCCACACCCATACACTTCAGAATCCCAAACCCCACACCCCATACACTTCAGAATCTCATAACCCAAACCCCACACTTCAGAACCCCATACCCCACACCCCATACACTTCAGAATCCCACACCCACACCCCACACTTCAGAACCCCACACCCCACACTTCAGAACCCCACACCCCACACTTCAGAATCCCACACCCACACCCCACACTTCAGAACCCCATACCCCACACATCAGAATCCCACATCCCACACTTTAATCCCATACCCCAGCACACTGGAGCGCACCCAAGGCTCACCCAGCAGCACCAGCAGCGGGAACGCGTGCAGCAATCCTTGCACAGCGGCGGCCACTCGAATGCACCTCAGCGGATCCGTAGCCGTCCGACTGACCGAAGCAATCAAAGAGTCATCCTGCTGCTGCTGCTGCTCAGCATTGTCATCCTCAGCAGCCGAGATCAACGCGGCCAATACACTGTGCAGATGGGCCAGCATCACATCGGCGGGTGTCCAAGCTAACACGGAGTTAAAGCAGGTCTCTAACAGTACGCGACTGCCTTGCAGGCCAACTAAGCACTCCTCCAGAGCTGCCGCCGGGCTGATGGGAGCCAGCATAGGGGAGAATGAGCCTATAGAGGAATTAGCCAACGAAACGTTAGCCGAAACTGCTGACAGTCCAGCTGCTGCTGTTGAACTCAATCGACGCAAATTCGCCGATGCTGTACAACCGCCGTCAACGATGGACAACTGGCGATGCCGTAATGGCGTTGATGGAGCGGCTGGATTGACAACGGCGGCTGACACGGGTGGAGAGGTGGATATTGTGGCTGACACTTTTGGGGTTGTCTGACTGCCGGTGTCCGAGGAAGCCGCCTGCAAGGTTATTTTGTACTTTCTTTAATTAGTATGGTAGATGTGAGATTCTCATGATGGTAGATGTGAGATTCTCATGATGGTAGATGTGAGATTCTCATGATGGTAGATGTGAGATTCTCATGATGGTAGATGTGAGATTCTCATGATGGTAGATGTGGGATTCTCATGGTGGTAGATGTGAGATTCTCATTATGGTAGATGTGAGATTCTCATGATGGTAGATGTGAGATTCTCATGGTGGTAGATGCGAGATTCTCATGATGGCAGATGTGAGATTCTCGGGATGGCAGATGTGAGATTCTCATGATGGTAGAAGTGACACATGAGTAGCTAGACAGACAGCTTGGCAGATTGACAACCCCAGCAAAATCTCACCGGGCAGTTCTCCTTAACAGCCTCCGCCTGCAGTCGCGCCAGCTTCCAGTTCTCCAACTCCTCCGCCTGCAGTTTGCAGGCCTGCAGCTGGTCGCGCAGATCAGAAATCTCCAGCGCCTGGCGCGCATTGTCCTGCGCCAGGGCGACGGCCGCCTCCGACTGTTCGCTGCCGCTGCTGCTGGCCAGCTGCTTCTGACGGAGCCGCTCCAGTTCTGCTTGCAGAGCTGCGGCGAATAATTTTGGATTCGGATAATATTTTTATTTGATTAAAAAAGACACCGGTTTGAAGAATCCCACACCGAGACACATGAAGAATCCCACACCGAGACACACGAAGAATCCCACCCGGAGACACATGAAGAATCCCACACTGAGACACATGAAGAATCCCACACTAAGACACATGAAGAATCCCACACTGAGACACAGAAAGAATCCCACACTAAGACACATGAAGAATCCCACACTGAGACACAAGAAGAATCCCACACTGAGACACAGGAAGAATCCCACACTGAGACACAGGAAGAATCCCACACCGAGACACAGGAAGAATCCCACACCGAGACACAGGAACAATTCCACACCGAATCACATGAAGAATCCCACATAGAGACACAGAAAGAATCCCGAACCGAGACACATGAAGAATCTCACACCAGGAAGAATACCACACTGCGACACAAGAATCCCACACTGAGACACATAAAAAATCCCACACTGAGACACATGAAGAATCCCCACTCTGAGACACATGAAGAATCCCCACTCTGAGACACATGAAGAATCCCCACTCTGAGACACATGAAGAATCCCCACACTGAGACACATGAAGAATCCCCACACTGAGACACAGGGAGAATCCCACACCGTGACACAGGAAGAATCCCACACCGTGACACAGGAAGGATCCCACACTGAGACACAAGAATCCCACACCGAATCCCACACAGAAAGAATCTCACACTGAGACACATAAAGAATCCCACACTGAGACACATGAAGAATCCCACACTGAGACACAGGAAGAATCCCACACTAAGACACATGAAGAATCCCACACCGTGAAACAGGAACAATTCCACACCGAATCACATGAAGAATCCCACATAGAGACACAGAAAGAATCCCGAACCGAGACACATGAAGAATCTCACACCAGGAAGAATACCACACTGCGACACAAGAATCCCACACTGAGACACATAAAGAATCCCACACTGAGACACATGAAGAATCCCCACTCTGAGACACATGAAGAATCCCCACTCTGAGACACATGAAGAATCCCCACTCTGAGACACATGAAGAATCCCCACACTGAGACACAGGGAGAATCCCACACCGTGACACAGGAAGAATCCCACACCGTGACACAGGAAGGATCCCACACTGAGACACAAGAATCCCACACCGAATCCCACACAGAAAGAATCTCACACTGAGACACATAAAGAATCCCACACTGAGACACATGAAGAATCCCACACTGAGACACAGAAAGAATCTCACACCGTGACACAGGAAGAATCCCACACTGAGACACATGAAGAATCCCACACCGAGACACAGGAAGAATCCCACACCGAGACACAGGAAGAATCCCACAACGAGACACATGACGAATCGCACACTGAGACACAGGAAGAATCCCACACCGAGACACAGAAAGAATCCCACACTGTGACACAGGAAAAACCCACACTGAGACACAGGAAGAATCCCATAGCCTCTGCAAAGCAAACGCAGACGGGCGAGGAGACTCACTCCGAATCATACAGGCTGATTTGTCCTCGTTAACCCGCACCAGATTAACAATGGAGCGAGCCTTGGTAGCATAGCGCAGGGTACTCAATGTCTCATCGATATGCTGCGGAGCTGGCGACACAGTTGCAATCATCACAGTCTGACTGTTGCCACCTAAACTGTCCCTTAGCAACCAGGTAAGCATAGACTCTCGATAAGGTATATGCTGATTATTAGACTTCTTAGCGGACGAATTCACACCAGCCTCGTTAGCTACGCGTTCGCTGAGCAGACTGATCACTTTGCCGAGGGTCAACAGGCTTCTGTTAATATTGGATCCTTCGCGAAGCCGGTCCCCGGTGGTGCCAGCAACGCTTTGCCTCTCGCTGCCAGCCAAGTCTACAATATTAACCCTACTGGATATGCACAGCTGCACAGAGGAGGCTGAGCTGCTAGTGTTCGTTGCTGTCTGTTGCTGTTGCTGCTTATTCTCATCGTCCACTATGCGCAACTTTTTCAAGCCGAGAGTGCAAACGGTGTGAGAGCGCGAGCTGACCTGATTCACATCTGTGCTAGCCGTGGCCCGCTGCTTGTTGCCAAGAGCTAGCCAAGTCATGACGTCAGCGTAGGTTCTTACATTCGAATAAACCGACAGGCCTTCGACGAACGGGCCTTTAGTAGGGTGCTCGCGTACCTTTAGGGACACCTTGCGCAGACTTTTATCGTGACTGGCCGCTAGGAGGTCGTGGATTCGTTCGTTGTAGATCTCGTAGTAGGATATGTCCACCTGGGCGGGCGGGACAGGGGCGGATAGCGGTAACTACAGTAGGACAACGCGCGGATAGCAACAGAAGCAATTGTAGGACAGGGGGCGGATAGCAGTGGCTACTGGAGGAGACAGGGGGCGGATAGAAACAGAAGCTACTGTAGAGACAGGGGGCGGATAGCAACAGAAGCTACTGTAGGACAGGGGCGGATAACAACAGAGGCTACAGTAGAACAGGGGGCGGATAGCAACAGAAGCTACTGTAGGACAGGGGGCGGATAGCAACAGAAGCTACTACTGTAGGACAGGGGGCGGATAGCAACAGAAGCTACTGTAGGACAGGGGGCGGATAGCAACAGAAGCTACTGTAGGACAGGGGGCGGATAGCAACAGAAGCTACTGTAGGACAGGGGGCGGATAGCAACAGAAGCTACTGTAGGACAGGGGGCGGATAGCAACAGAAGCTACTGTAGGACAGGGGGCGGATAGCAACAGAAGCTACTGTAGGACAGGGGGCAGATAGCAACAGAAGCTACTGTAGGACAGGGGGCGGATAGCAACAGAAGCTACTACTGTAGGACAGGGGGCGGATAGCAACAGAAGCTACTGTAGGACAGGGGGCGGATAGCAACAGAAGCTACTGTAGGACAGGGGGCGGATAGCAACAGAAGCTACTGTAGGACAGGGGGCGGATAGCAACAGAAGCTACTGTAGGACAGGGGGCGGATAGCAACAGAAGCTACTACTGTAGGACAGGGGGCGGATAGCAACAGAAGCTACTGTAGGACAGGGGGCGGATAGCAACAGAAGCTACTGTAGGACAGGGGCGGATAGCAACAGAAGCTACTGTAGGACAGGGGGCGGATAGCAACAGAAGCTACTGTAGGAAAGTGGGCGGATAGAAACAGAAGCTACTACTGTAGGACAGGGGGCGGATAGCAACAGAAGCTACTGTAGGACAGGGGGCGGATAGCAACAGAGGCTACATTAAGACAGGGGAGGCTACTAAAAGACAAATCCTGTGCCACAATAAACAGGGCCCCTCTCACCTGCAGCTGCTCGCACTGATCCTCAATAATCTCCTTGCCCTGGAACAGGTCCTGCAGAAACCTGGGAAGCAGGCCTCTGTCATCGCCAACAGGCGCTCCCATGACGGTATGCGTCTTGCCAGACGACGTCATGCCGTAGGCAAACAGGCAGCAGTTATATCCCGCCAAGCACTTGTCCAGCAGTGGCAGGCCGACTTTCTCGTAGACGCTGTTCTGATCTGCGTAGGTCTCCGACTTGGGGTTGGTTGAATCCAGGCAGTGATCGAAGCAAAATGAAAGAATATTCGCGGTCGACGGCTGATGCACTAGCAGAGTCTTAGGGTCATCCGAGGACACGCTCACCACCGTTGAATTACTGCCAGCCGTTGCCGACGCCAAAGTCTGCAGTTCGCGTTCAACTAGCGGGCGAATCCGAACGGCGACTTTTACACCGGCCGCCGAGGGAGACAGCTCGGAGGAAACGGCTGCTGCTGCTGCTGACGTGCCCGATGGGCTTGGGGTATCGTCAGGCCGACTGTCCAGATGAGGGAACAGCGACCTGATCGAGCCGCCGCGCCTGCGCTGCTGAATAACCTGTCGACGATCGTCCTCCTCGTCCTGACAGCAGTCGGCGCCGCGCAGATCGGCGAGTACGTCGGGCGTGGAACTGAAACGACGCGACGATGCAACAGTCAGAAGGTCGGATGACGGACTGACGACGGAGAGATTGTTCCAGCGACGATGGCCTTCGTAGCTGTCGGAAGGAGGATCGGCGCAGTTGTGGACGGCGTAGGCAGCGTCATCGACATTTGTCGACAGCGTCGGCGTCGCAGAGAAGCGACGCTTGGAATCCTGCGGGGTCAACTGAGGGATTGGGGATGGGGACAGTGCTATTTCAGTTCAAATGTACTTTAGCTGTTGCCTAATTTACGAGCTATTTAGAGCTTAGCTAGGGGACTAGGGGTACTGAAGTCTCAATCTATGGTGTGGAAGTCTCTCAAACTGATTTATGGTGTGGAAGTCTCTCAAACTGATCTATGGTGTGGAAGTCTCTCAGTCTCAAACTGATCGATCGAAGTCTCACAATCTCATCGATGGTGCAAAGGTCTCACAATCTCATCAATATCAAGTCGTTGAAAGTATCAATCTCAACCATACTTAGGGCGCGGAAGTCTCTTAATACTATACAAATATAGTGAGATAAGAGTAAAACAAAAGTGACAACCGTTTTCTAGTTTTGTAAAAAGAATCATGTTAGACTGAAAAATCGATTTATTGTACAATCTTATTATCCATTAGGCTCAAACTTAGGAAAAATGCAAATAAAAAATATATTAGATAGTTTAAAATAAATAGAAAAAAATAGAAAAAACTGAAAGCTCAAAAAAAACACTAGACTATATTGATGATTCCAAAACTTGTTTGAACTAAAAATGCATTATTAATAGCTAAATTTGAAGACGCAATCTTTCAAATGAAAACGGAATTGAAGTGAGAAAGATGTATAATTAAACTCATGGATTAATGTTTTCGTAGCGAAGCTCATAATAACTCGATTGGGAGCTATAGTTGAAAAAACTGTCTTAAACAAAAATCAATGGAATTTGCTATTTGAAATTTCTTTTTTTATTCTGTAAAATACACACATGCGTTCGTAATTTTTTTTATGAAGATGTCTATATTAGATGACGGGATGATTGACAAATAAAAACGAATATGGTCAGTTCTTATCATCTAACTTTAAGAAATTTCTTATTAATTGATTGTCTCACGGAACTCACAGCGCTCTTGAGCACTAAAGACACTTGTCCACTCAAGGTCATAGCCCTTCCAACGTACTAAATATGGAGTCACTTGCACCGTCCCTCAAGGTCACAGCAGCCTCAAGGTCATAGCAGCCTCAAGGTCATATTACCCTCAAAGTCATATCACCCTCAAGGTCATATCACCCTCAAGGTCATAGCACCCCCAAGGTCATAGCACCCTCAAGGTCATAGCATCTTTAAGGTCATAGCACCCTCAAGGTCATAGCCCTCCGATGGATTGTGGTCACTTGCCCCTTTCAAGTTCATAGCCCTTCGATGGATTTTAAGATGGAGTCACTTGCCCCTTCAAGGTCATAACACTCCGATGGAATTTTGAATCGGTGCACCCAAGGTCATAAACGTCCGACGTAATAAAGATTGAGCTATCACTTGGGTCCAAGGTCGAAGCTCTCCGAGATTGAGTCATCCGTACCGGAAGTCAGCTCCAACCCGGACACATCCAGCCCGTCTGGCAGGCCAACAGCCGGTCCCATCTCTTTCTTCTTTTCGTCGGGTGTTACCGAACCCTGCTTCTCCACATCGTTGCTATGCGATCGTTGGTAGGATTTAACCAGCAGCAAAGTGCCAATCGCTGCCATGACTAGAAGCAGAAGACCGCCAATTACGATGCCGGCTACGGTTTCTCCAGACACTTTTCCATTGGAATTGGTATGCGAAGAAGCGGGGCTACTAACAGAAGCCAGGGCTTGCTTGTCACTTCTACGATGTTTAAGCGCACGAGAATCGCTCCGCTTATTACAATAGCCTAGCCAAGTAATTTTATGACACAATTCGTAGCAATTAGAATCGGCGCAATCAAACCAGCAGGGTCGCAACTCTCGCAGGTGTCATTAACGGAGCAATACGACGCATTTAGAATGCACTGCCGACGCAGATAAGTAGAGCAATTATAATTTGGCTCTATCAGATCTGAGCCGCTGTGATAATTTCCTAACGAAGCGCCGGAGGCCAGACCTTGCGCAATAATTAAGGCAACAGAAATAATTACAACAGGTGTCAGACAAGGCATAGTGTTATTTTTATTCCACGACTTCACACAACATTCGATGGTTGGTTTGACTGCAATCATAAAAAGTTATTTTTCGTTGAAATTAACCAGCGAGCTATTATGCAATAAATCAATAGAATCAATATAATTTATTCACCTAGGCTATCTATACAACAAGGTAATAAATAAGTAAATAAATATAGTACATATTGTATTTTATATGTATAGATTACAATTTCGACATAAACGTCAGCATATCAATATATTTTCATTTTTAATAAAAAGCTTTAAAGAAAAAAGTAAAGACCACGCGTAGGTAAAGAGAAATGCATCTGTAACCAGAAAGGAAGCATCTATAAAAACTGAACACCAAAAAATACTGTTTAAAAAAGAGATAAGCAAAGCACACAAATCGTTGACTGGAGCATTCAATCAACTAACAAACTGCCGCAGCTCGACCGCTTCTTCAAGCCGAGTTGGATTCTTTCAGCTCGTTAAATGGAATTGTTTCGTCCGGTGGATTTGTGCTCGTTGGATGAGCATGGCTACCATTATTTCGTACATCTAGGTTAGTTGAACTTCTGGACCGATATTGCCGATAAAGTACTGGTAAGACTAGCTTTAGTCCTAGCCCGATAGCGAGAACAATGATGACAATAGCAAGTGGTACTAAAATTTTACCAATTGTTGACCGATGTGACAGCTCAGACGAATCATTGCTAACCGAGCCGGAAGTATTTGAGAACGGCAAAGACGTTGTAGCCGGCAGATCGGTAGTACTACCGGTATGAGCAAAATTAATAGACTCATTGCAGCAGCCAAGCTTGAAAACCTTACTGCAAATTGCTTTGCTAATTGCAGATTGATTCCAACAAGGTTCGCAGCTTTGACACGTTTTATCCTGGCCATAGTAACTGCGATTAGCAGAGCATCTCGTCTCATTACATGGGTCGTTAGGCGGCATTATTATTGTCGAAATTGTGTTTACAACGCAAAATGACAGCCATAGGCAAATATAGATCGTTAGAAACAGCCATTTTAGAGGCATAATTGTTCTTCGTACTGATCAATTAGCGCAGCATGAATGTAATAGAAGGCAAGCAGTTAAATCCCACATACCGCTGACCGCTGAGCACACACAAGCTCACGCAGAGTATAAAGCGGCCTTGACTTTAGATTCTTAATTATCTTTAGACATCGAGAAGACATTAGCCTACTACCCACAAACAGCGCTGACGGCACAAACAAGCGGGGGCCAATGCTGTTGTCCCTCGTAAAAACCTAATTTATTCAAGCTAACAAGTGATAATTAGTTAGACTGGTAGATTGAAAATGAGAAACAACAACAAGCAAAAAAACAAGCTCAATAGGACAAGAAAAATGCATAAGCAAGAAGTTACTTTGCTAGCACACAGAAAGCAAAGCTACTAGCTGCAATACCAATTAGTAGGTTATTATATTTCAGGTCAACTTTTTGATACAGCAGCGCACCGCAAGAATTCGACAAAAACTGCACAAACTCAACTGTGCAACAGCGTCAAAAGAATATTGATTATAATTGTCAAACTTTTCTTTTTTGCTTTTTAGAATTCTTCATTCAATGACGCAGTTGGTTGTGCACAGTAAAGAAAACTAATTTACAGCCGTCAAACCCTGCTACTACTACTGGCAGTAGTGCGAGCCAATCGTTTCACAGTTCTCAGCTTGTCGTGCAATTTAACGTAGGCCTGGGCGCCGTCACGCCCACCGGCGCTCCGACGGACTCCGCAACGACCATTAAATCGGTCCTGAAGAAATGCTTGAGCAGTTGAGCACTTGCTAGCTAGATAGACTTGGCCGGGATCTCGAATGTACTGCACAGAGCCGTCGCTACTTTGAGCTACTAGAGGCCGAGGCGGCTTGGCCCTATTAACAGAATCAGATCGAATCGGTATAAAATCGGGCAACGGATCCGCCGGTTTGCGTTTGAAACTGCCAATAAAATCGGCTTCATCATCTGACGGAGGCTGGATAGTAATCGGCTTCGGTTTCTTCATCAATCTATTGGATTCTTGCCTGTCCCGCCTGCGAGCTCGCATCACCTGTTTAGCATTGTTGCCAACTGCCAGTTGTTCGCGCTGCTTTGCGGCGCTATCGATGGCGAGTTGGCGCGCGGCGCCAAACGAAACAGCGGTAGGCGGCGCTTCGTCTGAGTCGGCGTCGGAATTAGAGTCGAAATCGTATTCTTTCGGTTCCGGGTCTGTTTTCTTTATTGATGTTTCTTTCCTCTTGCCCATATTTTCTGGTTTGTGTTGTTGATTTTTCTTTTTCTGATACATTTTTAGCGCCTGCTTAACTGGAGCCATTGGATCATGCAGTTAGTTGAAGCCCATTACGATGAATTTATTGCTTTATGCTTTCATAGATCCACAAAATGCTTTTATAACTGGATTGCTAGTCTATCACTAACTGAATGGATTGCTAGTCTATTACTGACTGAATGGATTGCTAGACTATCACTGACTGAATGGATTGCTAGTCTATCACTAACTGAATTAATTGCTAGTCTATCACTGACTGAATGAATTGCTAGTCTATCACTGACTGAATGGATTGCTAGTCTATCACTGACTGAATGGATTGCTAGTCTATCACTGACTGAATGGATTGCTAGTCTATCACTGACTGAATGGATTGCTAGTCTATCACTGACTGAATGGATTGCTAGTCTATCACTGACTGAATGGATTGCTAGTCTATCACTAACTGAATTAATTGCTAGTCTATCACTGACTGAATGGATTGCTAGTCTATCACTGACTGAATGAATTGCTAGTCTATCACTGACTGAATGAATTGCTAGTCTATCACTGACTGAATGGATTGCTAGTCTATCACTGACTGAATGGATTGCTAGTCTATCACTGACTGAATGGATTGCTAGTCTATCACTGACTGAATGGATTGCTAGTCTATCACTGACTGAATGGATTGCTAGTCTATCACTGACTGAATGGATTGCTAGTCTATCACTGACTGAATGGATTGCTAGTCTATCACTGACTGAATGGATTGCTAGTCTATCACTAACTGAATGGATTGCTAGACTATCACTAACTGAATGGATTGCTAGTCTATCACTGACTGAATGGATTGCTAGTCTATCACTAACTGAATGGATTGCTAGTCTATCACTAACTGAATGGATTGCTAGTCTATCACTGACTGAATGGATTGCTAGTCTATCACTGACTGAATGGATTGCTAGTCTATCACTGACTGACTGGATTGCTAGTCTATCACTGACTGAATGGATTGCTAGTCTATCACTGACTGACTGGATTGCTAGTCTATCACTGACTGAATGGATTGCTAGTCTATCACTGACTGAATGGATTGCTAGTCTATCACTGACTGAATGGATTGCTAGTCTATCATCTTTACCTGATTTATCACAAAATATAGACTGCTACATCAGGCAACAAATCAAAAGAGCAAACGCATACGTATGATAATAAGCAAGTGTATATTGTAAAAATTTGATATTTATTTACTAAAATAGCAGTAAATATCAAGCAAAGCACGGGACACGGGGAGTTCAAAGTTTATTCTAAAAGAAGACAAGTCAATGAAAACTTCAAAATACAGAGGAACTCAACAGTTCGAAAATGAACTGATGAAGATCGCACGCCAATCAATAATATTGAGTTTTAGCTAATAGCAGTTAATCGTCAGTGACTGAACCCCTCAAAATGCTAGATATTAGGCAGCAAATCAATTTGATATCAAAAACTAATTCAAAAAAAATTTACAAAGCAAGCGAAGCAAATGTTTTTAAAAGGTGATTTTATCGACCAGGATTTCCTGGAAATAAAAGCTTTCTTTTAACTTGGCTTTTTAAAAATTCATTTTTTCGATTTCTTTTTGGCCGCAATCTTAGCGATGGTCTCGTAAACCGACTCGATGAGCTGGGCGTGAATCCAGTCTCGCTTGGGGCTGCACGGGCGCAGGTGGTTGGTCAGGTAGGCTATGGTGACCGAGTGCTCCAGGTCCGACCACACCAGCTGGCCGCCGAATCCCAGGTGGCCAATCATGGTGGAGCCCTGGAGTTTTGCGAATTGAGCGTACGGGGTTTGTTGGCGATGCTATTCTGAGGCTGGCCCAGCAACTGAGGATCTGGGAGGCTGATTCAGCAACTGAAGATCTGGGAGGCTGGCCCAGCAACTGAGGATCTGGGAGGCTGGGCCAGCAACTGAGGATCTGGGAGGCTGGCCCAGCAACTGAGGATCTGGGAGGCTGGCCCAGCAACTGACACTCTGGGAGGCTGGCCCAGCAACTGAGGATCTGGGAGGCTGGCCCAGCAACTGAGGATCTGGGAGGCTGGCCCAGCAACTGAGGATCTGGGAGGCTGGCCCAGCAACTGAGGATCTGGGAGGCTGCCCCAGCAACTGAGGATCTGGGAGGCTGACCCAGCAACTGAGGATCTGGGAGGCTGGCCCAGCAACTGAGGATCTGGGAGGCTGGCCTAGCAACTGAGGATCTGGGAGGCTGCCCCAGCAACTGAGGATCTAACGGAGGGGGTGTCTTTGCACCATCAAATGTCGCTCAGCAACTCACCAAAGGCGATCGCCTGACAAAGAATCCAGCATTGACAGTGACTGGCAGCCCATTTCCGGGATCGAAGTCGGTACTAACAGTCAGATTCGAATCGAACAAGCCGGCTAAAGTGTCGGGCCCAATGATCCTCTTCCCATCGATTGTCCCATTGCTGGCAATCAGGGAAAACAGCCTGGCTAAACTAGCGGCATTGGTAACGAGATTGACGCTGGAAAATGGCAGGGCAGCGACATCCGGGTCGTTCAATCGGTACAGGTAGACATCGGTGTCAATCACTTCGAATGACATCAGATAGCCAATTTTAGTCAGCCCCGGTCTCAAGTAGCTGTTCAGAGCGTCAATGTCGAGCGTGAGCAGCTGGGCCAGCAGATTCCAGCCGATGGAGAAGTGCACCCGGGCTAGGCGGTAGAACTGGTAGCGGGACAGGCCGATGTAAGCTTCCACGCCTGCGGCGGGTCCAGGTTATGCTATTTTATAGTAAATCCTTATCCACTATAATAAGGCTTTGTGATTTGAGCTCTGATGTGCCAGCGGCCCAGGCTCGATTCCAAGTGCAGTCGCATTAATTTGGGGCTAAATTGGAATCTCGGCTTGGCTCTGCTCGTGCAATTAACGCTTAGCAAAACACCCAGCCAATACCCCCAATAACTAGATAGGCCACTCAGCAAATTTGCATGCAAGCTACTTTTAATTCAGTAGTTAGTTAAGCAGAAGCATTTTAAGGCATCTTTAAAGTCAAAGCTCATTTATTACCCTTAGTTCAAAACCCTTTAACCGCGCCTTTGCACGGGGGGTCACAAACCCGAAAAATCACAACTCCAAAAAGCGCTTTCCATCATAAACCCGAAATATCATCAACCCGAAAAATCACAACTCCGAAAACAAAAATAGCATTGCCCATCATAAACCCGAGATATCACAACTCCGAAAGATCTAGCAATGTCCAACAACACTATTATGGTTTTCGGAGTTATGATATTTCGGGTTTATGATGGGCGTTGCTAACACTTTCGGAGTTATGATATTTCGGGTTTGTGATATTTCAGGTTTATGATGGGAAGTGCTTTTGGAGTTGTGATTTTTCGGGTTTATGATGGGCAATGGTATTTTGTTTTTCGGAGTTATGATATTTCGGGTTTATGATATTTTGGGTTTATGATGGGAAGTGCTTTCGGAATTGTGATTTTTCGGGTTTATGATGGCGACCCCTTTCCACACTAACCTTCACGCCCCAATTTTTATTGCCTTTATCAGAATTCCAGCCTAAAGCAGCCATGTACATTTCAGAAATATCTCATAGAAAAGTACTCTTTAAACTATTGCAGCAAAAACCGTTTGGAGAAAGAAATAGAATTCAAGTTGACACAATTAATTTCACTAGAAAGTGACCGAATTCCGAACAGAGTCTCATTCATTCTATAAGCCCCATAAGTGTTCTCAAACTGAGCGCCAATTAGCCTCAATTGAAATTGCATTTGCTTGGGGTGGGAAACTTGTTTAATAAAAAATGGACACTACTAAACACAAATAAACAAAATTTCAAGCTCGAGCACTGATTAGGTTCGTCAATCTCTGAGCACTTACTGGCGGGCTTGGCGATCTCCTCGTGAAAGTACTGATCGATTGACCGGCCCTTTGGATCGATGCGGCGGATTAGCTGGTCAGCGTACAGGCCGAATGTGAGACCGTGGTAGGCAACTGTGCCTGCCGTGCGGGGCGGCTGGGGCGGCTGAGTCAGACAGACAGATAGACAGACAGACAGACAGACAGACAGACAGACAGACAGACAGACAGACAGACAGACAGACAGACAGACAGACAGACAGACAGAGAGACAGACAGAGACAGACAGACAGCCAGACAGAGAGACAGACAGACAGACAGACAGACAGACAGACAGACAGACAGACACAGACACAGACAGACAGACAGACAGACAGACAGACAGACAGACAGACAGACAGACAGACAGACAGACAGACAGAGAGACAGACAGACAGACAGACAGACAGACAGACAGACAGACAGACAGAGAGACAGACAGACAGACAGACAGACAGCCAGACAGACAGACAGAGAGACAGACAGACAGACAGACAGACAGACAGACAGACAGACAGACAGACAGACAGACAGCCAGACAGAGAGACAGACAGACAGACAGACAGACAGACAGACAGACAGCCAGACAGAGAGACAGCCAGACAGAGAGACAGACAGACAGACAGACAGACAGCCAGACACAGACACACAGACAGACAGACAGACAGACAGACAGACAGACAGACAGACAGAGAGACAGACAGACAGACAGAGAGACAGACAGCCAGACAGACAGACAGA